>CM062815.1:625013576-625513391 GCA_031772625.1 Pinus tabuliformis | reverse complement strand
ATGTGAGCACTGCTGCAAAGCAGAGGCATTGCTTCAACACAAAAAATGCTTTTTGTTAGGTGTCGGACCCAAAATAAATGTTCTTTCACTCTGCCCTTGGTGACTTGACTTAAAGGCCAAGTGATATGAGAGAACCCTAACACGAACCTACAATAGAAATTAGCAAGGCCCAGAAAGTTGTGGAGCTATGTTAGAGTGGTTGGGGTTGGCCAATCCCGAATGACTTGTATCTTGGCTGGGTCCACATGCACACCCTACTCATCAATGATGTGCCCCAGATATTGAACCTTGGTCATGTGCAAATGCATTTTTCCAGATTGGCACATAGCTTGTGTTGTCGCGGGCTTTGAAGGAGCTGTCGAATATGGTGGAAGTTCTCTTCCTTAGTCTGGTTGAAGATCAAGATGTCATCAAAATACACCACCATGAATGCATTGGTGAAGGGTTGCAAGATGTCATCCATCAACCTCATGAAGGTTGCGGGCACATTCGTCAACTCGAAAGGCATGACCAACCATTCCATAAGGAAAAAAAAATCCTTAGTCTGCCTGAAGATCAAGATGTCATCAAAATACACCACCATGAATGCATTGGTGAAGGGTCGCAAGATGTCATCCATCAACCTCATGAAGGTTGTGGGCGCATTCGTCAACTCGAAAGGCATGACCAACCATTCCATAAGGAAAAAAAAAAATCCTGGTCTGTTAAATGATCTTACTGGATTGCTTTGGATAGATCAAAGAGATGGCGGTAGGTAGGGCTACTTGAGGTATCCTGTACAACTTATTTCCCAAAGTAATAATCATAGATCAAGGTCTAGACTCACATACAACATGCCACTTCCACAAGTATGGTTTTCCTAATAATACATCACAAAATTCAAGAGGAACAACATCACACAGTACCTCATCCATGAAGGGCTTGATGTTGTAGGGAAGGCAACACTACTAGCTAACACAAATATCTCATCTTTGGTGAAGCCACCCGATGGCGTACGACTGTAGATGTACTATAGTCGGTAGACCCAACTGCTTCATAACCTATGTTGAAATGAGATTCTTTTGACTCCCACTATCGAAAATGAACTGCAGCAGAGAACCCTTCACCCACATATGTATGTGGAAGAGGTGTTCCCCCTCCTCTAGATCTTTAGTCTCATTCTTCTAGATCTTGGTGGTGTCCACAGTGACACTGGGCTTCGTGTCAATGATCTACTTCCCTTTTACATTCCCCTTGTTAGGTTTTGACTCAGAGTCAGAACATGCGTCTGATTCAGAAGGCTTCAACTCAACCATTAGTGAATGCTTTTCCCGACACTCACTTGTGTTGTGAGTGGAGCTCTTATGAAACTCACACCATTTTCATGTGTCTTCTTTGTCTTTGGGGTGTTGTTCTTTGCTTGTAGCCTCAGAGGGTTTTCCTGGGTCACCCTGCCTTGGCTTTTTCCTTTGCTATGGCATTTGGGGGCACCTTTCCCTTGCTACGGATTCACAAATCCAAAGTCTCGCTTCTTTTGTTTAAACTTCTGCTCATTCTTAACAATGTATCAGTACGTCATGTCGAGAAAGGATATGTCGAGGAACTCCATCTCGTCCTAGATGTATCTATGTAGATAGATGTGGTACTTGAGTACAAATGTAGCTTAGAATCCTTGATACCCAACTTTGTGTGAAGGGTATGAACAACATTGGTAAATTCCAACACGTCTTGGTCCCTTCCTTGCTGCAGCATGGTCCAATTTATGCGTTTATCCTCATAACTCTCAACATGGTTGTACTACTCCTTGATGGCATCCCGGAATGAATTCCAAGTGGGTGCCACTGAAAATAGTGAGGGTGTACTTCCGTCCTTCTTTTCACATTAGGTTTCCCACCAGTCCTTGACATGGGGGGCAACTTTAAGAAGTGCAAAAGTAATCTTTTCCTGGTTGGAAATTCATGAAAAAAAATATCCTTCTAGCATATTTGACCATTTATTTATGGCGTCTGCATCTATCTGACATTTAAATATGGGATTTCAAAGTTAACTTGTACCTTAAAGGGTGTGGCACTTCCAGAGTGGCTGCTGGAAGAAGATGCGTCATCTTTGGGTAGCCGCTAAAGGATTTGGGCAAAGTTGTCCATCATCACGTTCCTCTGTCATTCAAGGGCTTCTTCAAGCAAGATTTTGAAAGGATATCCTAACCCCTCTTCTTTATTCTCTTCCAACATGGGAGGCCATTTAGATTTGTGAGGATGGTCTTGCAAAGGTTCAACCAGTTCGAACCCTAACTCTGTATATCCCGACCTCGTTGGGAACATGCAAAGAAAAATAGAGAAACAACAGATGAATTTGGTACCACTGATTTGAACTTAAATAGAAACACAACAAATCAAAAATATAACCATAAATTTAGAGATGCAGCAAAAATAACACTTCATTTCATTAATATCAAACACTGAAATATGCTTACAAACATAATGGAAATAAAGTAGCTCAAGCGATGGTAGCTTATCTCTAAGAAGAGATGTGGCAGCTACATGCCTCTAAACTGTGTTACAATGAGGCTCGAAGACGTATTTATTATTGATAAACAATCCAAAACTGTAAACATCCAAAAACCTAACCCTAGGAGATGAAGCACCATAACTATGGGCCCCATTTGGGTAAATTGGTACTTCAACTTCCGGGGTCGTAACTTTGGCATACAATCTCCATTTGACATGCCCAATACTTTGCTAGAAATATCTATCCAAGGACTACAACTTTTGAATGCACACATTGATGAGAGACTTTGGTTTTCCCGGTTTTCCCAAAAAAGTTGTTTACGGGCTCAAAACGGCTCTGGAAATTCATGACCCGAAAAACTGCCAAAAATAGTAAATTGTGCTACAATTAGGGAAACTGAAAAAATGAAATAGAGAGTGTTGGGGGTCCAAGTGGAATAGGTAGGTGGCCACCAATATCCACCTGGATCATTATGGTTCTCTATTGTGATACACTCAGCATGTCTCGGTGGCTTGGCTCCTTCCTTTGGTAAAATTGACAAAATTTTTTGTTTTGGTGGCAAGACGATATCTGTTTAGTTCATTTCCATAAGTCTTAGGATTGTTGAATTAGGTCAATCTTCTTCATTTTTTTTTTCACAAAAGGGATTTTTCTAATCAATGCATTCAAATGGGCTATCCATCAAGAGTCTAATATGACTAATATTAAATATGATTAAACCAATGGAACTAACAATGTTTTCATTGATACATCTGACGATAATGGTGTATGTCTACCCTTCAATTTTTCCAAGCCACCCAAATTCGATGATCCACCATCAGAAACTTCAGAGACCTATCAGGAAGTCGGGACACTTCAGCCCCTATAGATGGTTATGTTAGGTTCTTTCAATCCCATTGAGATATTTAAAATAATTTGGATTTAGAATTTCATGCACAGTTCTTTCCTTAACATTCATCCACTCGTTGTGAGTTTATTCTTAAAGGACTTTCATTGTTTTCAAGTTAATCTTTTTAATCCTCAAGATAAAATTTGTGATGAGATAAATGATTCTTATTTGGTTAGGCCCTTTTCATGTGAATCCCTTGTATTAGATGAAGGGTTAGAGATCATATATTTCATGGATCCTTACAATTTCAAAGCCTTTCATTTTGATTATCAAGATAAAGGTAATTTTAGGTTGGAGGATTCCTCTATGTCAAACTCTTTTGAATCAAATCAACTTCTTATCCCTTATGTGTGTATCATGAGGTTAATCATTTTCCTAGCACAATATCTCTTCTCGAGTGCTAGCAAATGCTTGAATCATTCAACAGACCAAAACCCTCATGTCTACACAAATATTGGGCTTGATTTTACACATGTTTCCAATATTTTGTCAACTCATTATCCTGATTGGTTTCCTAGATTTACGATGTCAACAATTATTTATAATGCCCTAAGCTTTCATATTGTTGGTTTTTCATGTAATTGGATACAAAGGGAACCAATAGAGACTCAAGAATCTTATATGTTAATCGACCAATCTGATCATGATACTGAAGATTCTCTTTGTGATTCAAATATGTTAATTGAAAATTCATTTTCTCATGAGTCTAGGGTTTTCAAATTGGTTGTTTTGAATATCAATATCTAATCGTTGAATGGTTAGAGAAATATTACTTGGAAATATCCTATGCTAATAATAAGTTTCGATCTTTCTTAATGTTTACAAAAAATGAAAACATAGATGAATGCATATTCATGAGTAGCCTTCAAGGTGTGTATGATTGACATTTCAATCAACAAGTTGAATTTCAAGACTAGCTCAAACCAATCGGTATGGCACATCCTTTTGTTAATAAGCAAGAACTTCAGTTCATTGTGCAAGATTTTCGATTCATTATCTTTTCTTTTGCACATTACTTTATATTACTTTTAATTGCTCATATCTTTGTGATTGTAGGCCAGGAATTGTGGTGTTTACATTGAAAATTTCATTACACTTGACCGTGATATTCTAGCTCATTAGGTTAGGAGTAGGTCTAGTTGCATTTTAGTTTCTCTTTCATTACATCTACCCTTTTATTGTTATCTTCATTCCGTCTCTTATTTATTTTCTTTCATTTTGAATGTGGCTTTATAGTTTAGTTCTCTTTTCTTCTTCATTTGATCTTCTTTCCTTGTTTTGTTAATTTTTTTTCTTTTTTGTTTAGGATTTTGAATGAAATATACTCTTGTTTGGCTCAAAAGAGAATGTGGCAAAGCTTGAAAATGGAACTATGATGATGAACAACACTTGGCTAATATGTTATCCTCTTCTCTATCTGGGTTTGTGTATATTTAAATTTAATGATGTATGAACAGAAAATATGATTTGTTCCAGACATAAAACCTTTGTTCAAACTACGAAGCATGTATCTCTATTAGGATCTTCATTCCTGACTCAACCTTGTATTGAATGGTGTTTTGACTTGTTGACTCAACCAAGTAGAGAAGGGAAAGGAGAAAAACTTTAAACGAGCATATTAACTTTAGTTATCTTTCAAATCCCTTAAACAAGGAACCAACCTCTCTTGTAATTAAATAAGTTGGGATCCCTCTTCCACCATCAAAATAAATAAGTTCCTTTCACATTATATTAGTAACTAAATAAAGAGGTGAAGAAGAGAGGCTTCCTGCGCAAAGAGGTGAAGCAAGAAACTTCACCAGGGTACTGAATAGGCCTACTGGCAGCAAAGCAATGCTTGTGATTCCTTGAGGTGACTCTGTTGGGGTACTAAATAGGCTCGTTGGCAGCAAAGAAACATCAAGGAATGTGCTTAACTCTAATTATCAAAATCTCGGTATACTTATTATCCTTCTCCCCTATCGAAACAGTTGAGGTATGACTAGTCGTGTAAATGTGTCTAAAGGTAAGAAAGAAAAATAAGAGACTATATCTTTAACCAAGATAAGTGGAAAATATGGGGAAATATACATGTAAAATCAATACTTCCTCAAAAATTGAGACCTTCCACTCAAAGGTAAGGCTTGGAAAAAGAAGCTAGAGTTCTACTAGTGTGTCGCTAAGTGTTGACGTTGTGATTAAAATCCTCCAAAAAAATTCTCACACTTAAATTTTGGAGCCTACTAAGGATCTTCCAATTTTTATTTCCATGGTCACTTCATCATCGATTGATGTTGCGCTAAGTGTTTAAGTCTTCTTCTCATATTTTAATTATCAAAATCACTTTCTCACACATGTTTAGTCCTTGATGAATTCATAAACGTGTTTCCTTATGCAAGCTTGAATAGGCATAGTGCAGTCCATAAAGACAATGCCTGTGAAATGTTTAACCTATGTTAACAGTCAGTGCACACTTTCCATTTATAGTCTCCCTCACTTTGGTTGCAAATGTACTTCTATTTCGGCAAGTTTTTCCTAATTGTTACTTTTTCACACTTTTGTTTTTACAAGTGTCGCTTTCACTTTTTTGACTATTTTTTTTCTTTCTTTCACTTTAACAAGTGGTGTCTTCATGTTGTCTTCACTTTGGGAAGTGTCACTTCCAATTTATTTAGCTTTTGCAAGTGTTATTTTCATATCTTCTTATCGTCGCATTTAGTTTTTTTCACTCCTGTATGTGTCACATCTTTACATATCGACCCTTTTTTGTCACAGTCGACCCTTGTGTCGTAACTTGTGTTCTAAGTGTCACAATGTGATGTTTTAACTATTGCACTTAGAAGTAAATGTCACCTTGTTGTTATTTCAAGGTGTGATTATTTTTCATAAGTCCTTTGCATTCTCCTTGATTTTATTGATGGAATTTATGTGTGTGATCCATGTTTGAGTTGAGCTCGGATTCTTTTTCCTCTCTTACTCTACTGGTCCCACACTTAAACATTTTGGAGCTCTTCTTGATCCTCCTGCTTAGTGAAAGTTGTGAAGGAATTAGTCCTCTTACCAGGTGATGAGCACAGCCTATTCATGAGCCTCATTGATGCAACCTTCCCACTCTTCTAAATTCTATCCCCAATGACTACACATTAAGAAACTTTGAAAGTATGTTCACTTAACCCTTGTTGCTCATACTGACTCATTGCACTAAGTTTTGATCACCTCTACCTTGCATGGTGCATAAAATACTTCTAGTTGATAACAAGGACCTCTTTCGTCTCCTTGCAACAGAAAATTGTATGATGCAAAGGCCCTCCTCCCCTCACAATGCAGTGAGAACCCTCTTAGGAAAAGTGACTTACCTTTTGTTACCTCCCTCAGTGAATTACACAATCTCCTCTCACAGTCAACCACTATTGAGCCAAACTATGCTAACATAGGTTGTAGAGTGCATTCTGATGAATAGTCAATAATTTTTTAGCAAAACTGCGCTGGCATAGAAGCGTCCCCTTAAACTCAGCGTATGGCACAGTAACAAGGCTTAATCTTGCTTCCAGTATTGACTATGGTCCCTCTTTGTGCCCAAGTCTTGTCTTGTCTAGTCTCTCTCAACACAGAGCATAGTTTTAGCAAACACTGAGCCTCTATTGAAATAAATGGTGCAACCCTTCAAGCCTCTTCTTCCTTCCAGTGCACAACGCAATCTTAAGCAACAAGCCATAAACCTTGACTCACTAAGCTTCCCTTCTATATTGAACACTTGATCAAGTCTCTCTCTCTCTCTCTCTCAGCACATGGCATAGTCCTCGAGAAAAATGATTCCTCCTCTCAGTCATTATTGATTCAAACTACGCTCTCATTATCTTCCACTATTTCCATCCTAGCACATAGTGTAGTCTTAATCAACTATCTCATCAACCTTGCTCCTTACGGTTGCCCAATGTGTTGGACCATGAAGAGCCCCTCCTCATAGTGCATGGAATAGTCTTAATGAACAATGGTCCTCCTCTCAGCCATTGTTGAGCTCAACTCTACCCTCGTCATCAAGCCTCCATCTTTCAGTTCTCACACATGCCTATCACAAGTATATTATTTCATGAGAAGGGTAGAGATATAATATATGGTTTTAGACTAATATTTCCTTGTCATGAGTGATCTTCATTGGTAGGTGTATCATCTCACATGACAAGGTGATGCTCAAGAAATACGTCAAAGAGAAGAAGTGAAGAATCACTTGCAGAGAAGAAGTACAAAGAAGGACCATCATGAGGACATGAAGCAGATCTTGGGACCGTGACAAAATGAAGACATTTCATGATAACTTAAAAGGTCCTGATGTTGATCCATGACCCTTTTGAGGGTGAAGATGAAGAACAAAGTAGATATTTCATGAAGATGAAATATTGATAAGATCTATCATGAAGAAGTCAAATACATAGCAAAAATGAGAACAACTTGGCATTGCCACCTCATCATGAAGTCCATGTCATAATTTCCAAGTTGAGGCTTGTACAAGTGTCATCACATTGTCATGTGTGTCTATGTGTGCTACCACATCATCATGTGGGTTGAAATGATGTATTTTCAAGAAAATGACAAAATGTAAATGTGTGGAAGTTCAAGAGTCACATGTGGAATATGAAAAGTCACATGTGGAAAAAAGAGTCTTATAGAAGTTCAAAGGTCAATTAGGAGTCCATGCAGGGAAAATTTTAAGAATGAAAATTATCTTGAAGTTTAAAAACATTGGCGAATCTCAGTAGTCCCTATTATGCAAACTATAAAATGTTTATTGATGTATTTGTAAAACTATTCAAATTAATAATGATTTTATATATAATTTCTATATAATTTTGGGAATTTTTGAGTTAAAATAATTTTATATTATAAAATTTAGGTGAATCATTTTTATAAAAAATGGAAATTGGCGAATCGTTTTTTGAAAAATGAAGGAAAATTAGTCCACCTGCGAATATTAGCCTCTAAAATTTTCCATGACTTGCAAATTTCAAAGAATATGTGTGTAATCTCTTATGTTATTCATTGCAGCCAAGGAAAACCTTAAGCTATGGGGTCAAGCCAATAATCTGGATGGGGATCCTACTCCAAATGGTTTGAGGTCTAATTGGGACTTCACATCAGGGAGACCCCTTATATGTTGGCGGTGTTAGAAAATCAATAGTGGCAATTATTATTCTTATTTCCTTTAACCTTGATACTTTCTTGTGAATCCTAATTATCTTCTTTATGTTATTTTAGTTAGATTTGTTCATCAAACACTTGCATCATCTAGTCTCATGGTAGGGAAAAGTTGGAGCTCTTTTTCCAACATCTTAACAATTAATCTAGTTCCATGAAGTTTATTATGGAATGTGAAATTGATGGTGATCTGCCTTTCGTCAACATTCTTATTTCAAAAAGAGATGATGGTTCTTTCTCCCACCAGGCTTTTCAAGAAAGCTCACATGGAGCAATATCTTCATGCTAATTCACATCATTTCCCTAGTCAAAAGTTAGGTGTTCTCAACACCTTAGCCACTCAAGTGTTATGAGTTTCTGATGGAAATTACCTCAATGATGAAAATACCCATCGCCTTAATGTTTTTAATAAGAATGGTTATATTAGAGCTTTCCTTAAGGATGAAAAAGGTCCTAGAATTAAAAAGGATCTTAAGGATTAGTTTTCAAGGGTGCATTTTTCACTTATCCAAGGGACCATGGATAAAATTGCAAGGATCCTAGAAAAACATAAGCTTCCTTTGACATTTAGGCCCCTAGACATTATTCGAAGCTCTCTAAGATTAGTGAAGGAACCTATGAACCCTAAAGATGGGGAAGGTTTTTACGTCATCCCATGCTCCTGTGGGACTCCGTACATCAGTGAAACTAGTCAATAAATCATAGCATGTATGAGCACACAATCAACATCAAACATGGAAGGCCTCACTCCTTTGCTTTTGCAGAAAATGCGGAAAAGACAAAACATCACATCTGCATTGAAAGGCAAGGGTCATTGCAAGGATTGATCATTTTCATCACCGTAAGTTTAGGGAGGCCTTGGAAATTGAAAGGATGCCTATCAATCTGAATAAAGATGATGGTTGAAGTATTAGCACGAGTTGGATCCTTGCCTTGCCTTCCTAAGTTTTTTAATTATTTATTATTATTATTATTATTATTATTGGAACAATTAAGTTTGACCAAATTATTTTATAAATAGTAATAATAAAATTGATTTTACTCATTATTTCTATTTATTTTATTTTATTTTATTTTAAATTTTTTTATATTTTTATTTTATTTATACATTTATTTATTTTCTTATTATTATTTATTTTATTTATTAGTTTTATTGTTTGGAATAATTAGGTTTCACCATATTATTATTTAATTTTAGTTATTTCTATAGGACCTTCATTTGATTAATATAATATTATATCAATATTAATATTAATTTATTCATTATTTACATATATTTGTCAATTGTTACTTTATTATATTAAAAATGTGTTTATTACTAAATAATAATTCTTGAGTGAAAACTAGTTGTTATATTCTAATGGCTAGAAAACATATATCTACATCTATTTAATTTGATGCCAACATCTGGTTCCTCATTTTGTCCTAAAGATGAACCATATGAGTTGGTTTGAAATGCGTCGACAAAATTTTCTATTTTGCAATTATCACCGAAAGATTTCTTAGAATACAAGTTATGGATCATAGAAGCCTAAATTCAGAAATATCAAGAAATAACAACAACAAAAGAGGACACAAATATAGGTTCTCCGCCAGGTTAAAATCCCTCCAAGGGGAAAACCTAGAAACTCTTCTCTTCTTATAATCTTCTTTGAAAGAGATACAAAGACCCAATCCCTAGAACAAGTCCTTCTCCCAGTACCATGTAGGCCCTTCCTCGTTGTTGGGTTGTGTTATATTCTTTCCACGACTAACCTCCGTAGTGAACCGGGGGCTTAGAGGGGGGGTGGAGCCCCCACTTTGTTGCGTCAATTGCGCAACGGGGGGGTGGCAACCCCCCTGTTTGGGGGGTTTGAGGGGGGCGGGTAGCCCCACTCTACGGGGTCCAGGGCAGCGCCCGGGATTTTTTTTTTTTGGACCCTATATTAGTTTGGGCAGACCTACCTATGGTTTTTGGTCCATGGTTTTGGACGCGATGGTTTTCGGTCCATGGTATTGGATGCTTCGGCATGTATAAATATGTATTGTAACATTGAAAGGAACATAATGAAAAATCAAGCTAGTAGTCCTGGTTTTGGGATCCAGGGGAAAATCTCTGTGTATATGTGTTTTATGTGTTATGCTCTCACATTGTTTATTTTCTATGTTTTAGAATTCGTATGCAGGTAATTTTTGTATGGGGTTAAAACCTACATTAGTATCCTTGTTTCTCTTTGCACAAAATGTCTACACACTACAACTTCGACCTGCCAATTACAATATAGCAACTTTGGCCCTACAACTTTGGCCTTGTATCTCTTGGAGAAACCCTAATTTAGCCTCCTTTTGGGACCTTCCAAGAGTAAGACAACTCTTCCTAAGGTTAACGAGGTCTAAAAAAAGTTTCCTTCTCCCCAACTACAAGATTCTACACTTATTCCTACTGCAACTTCGACCTCTTCCTACACCCAAAAACCCTATACTTTCACATGTGTCAGAAAGATAGAGCCTAGAATCTAAGAAAATTCATCTTTCTTCCTTCTCCTTGCACTTTGCTCTTCTTATTGTAGCTACCCAACTATAGATTGAAATTTTCTTGTAGATCGAACTTGTGAGTGAGTGTGTCTCCAAATGAATTTGAATTTCTCTTTATATAGCCTTCTCAAGGATCGAATTCCCTCCTTTAGGCCGAATTGAGGATCTCGGGGCTTAATTTTACTCTTCGATATTCCGGGACTTTCTAGACTAAAAAAATAATTATTTTTACAATTAGAAATTCCTCAGAAGGGTATTATAAACATGATTTTGACTCCTTTGACTCATGAAAATAAATCCTAATACCTAACAAACCCTTGAAGCATGAAGAACATTATTTTACCTAGAAGACCATCAACAATGAGCATGAAAACCATGTTTTAATAATAATAATAATAATAATTTCTTCTTTTCTTGTTTGTTACATAAGATACGGATTGAAATAAGTACAACAATAGTGAAGACCAAAACTAGTTACATTTCTCAACACTCCCTCTTAACCAGGGAGGTATTCATAATTGTATAACCATACAACATCATATCTCAAACTGAAGAGTTCTCAGGAAGAGTCAGATTGATAAGCCATATTGTAAGCATCATCATCATGATCAACTAGAATTGTCTCTTAGGCCTAACTAGACATTATGTTGGGAGGCTTTATGTGTGATACCTCACTACCTATTCAACGCATATACCCCATCCAGATGTTCACAAGGTATGTCATTTTAGGATTGTTCTTATCTTGGATCCCCAATCCTGAGTCCTCAAATAATATCGGTCCTCTTCAACCACTCTTATCTTGAACACTTGTACTATCCTCAAAGAGTGTTGGTCTTCGGGACTACTATATATCTTGGATTCCAAATCCTCAAGAAGTATTGGTCCCTTTCCTTTCTTGGATGATATATACTCAAGGAAACCATAGATTCTTATTCAATCCTTCATCATTCGATCTTTATCTCCTAAAGAGGAGAAGGAACATGTGATGTCCAACATCACTCCCTCTCAACTAGAGAGGACACCACAATTCTCCTTTAATCTTGAGAATAGAACCTTGATCCTTTATAAGGAGACTCTTGTGCTCTCTCTTAAATCCAAAGGAGATCAAGACATACTTTCTATATGGGATGTCACCATCACAAGCCTTACAACTTCTCTTCATAAGAGTATCATCTAGTAGTTCTTCATAGTTGTTTCGATCCCTCTATACTTGGCATCTCTTGCATCGAGATTTCTTCTTTCTAAGGTATCATGGAGCCACATTCTCTCTTTGATCTTGTGACAAGATCGAGATAATTCTTCTTTCTCATCACTTTCATCTTTAACATGAAGGAAGTACATTGAGCCTTCCATAACTTCAAACTTGATCATGGCTTCTTCTTGAAAGTGATATTCCTTGACCTTTAGGTTATCTTCTTGTTATAGGTTTTAACCCCGTACATAAATTAACTGCATACGAATTCTAATCATAGAAATAAACAAAGGCGAGATCATCATAACACATAAAACAAATATACACAGGGATTTTCCCTTGGATCCCAAAACTGGGACTAAACCATTGATTGATTTTTCATTATGTTCCTTTCAAATGTTACAATACATATATATACATGTCGAAGCATCCATAAACCCCAATCCATTAACCCTAGATTAGAACATAACCGTAGTTCCCTTGACCGGATCTAAAAAATAACATGGACCGAAAACCATCACGCCCAAAACCATGTGTGAAAACCATGCACAAAACCATACATAGGTTCGCCTAGCTAATATAGGGTCCAAAAAAAAATTTCCCGAGGTGCTGCCTCAGACCTCGTAGAGGGGGGTTAGTCGTGGAAAGAATATAACACAACTAAACACTTGTACAAATACCACCTAATGAACATATATTGACTTCATAGTTGCCAGGTACCAGATATCAAGCTTCCCTCAATATCCTTCATCCATACAGTTGAACTGGCCTCAAATGCCATTTTATAATCCTACAACATTCTTCCAGGTAGTAGAAAATAATATGTTAACTAGATAAAAATACCATAAACAAATAAGACTTACCTCACCATGATGACCTTCTCACCGACATCCTCATTGACCATCTCCACTTGAAAACTTCCTTCATGCATCAAAGTGCCCAAGGATCGAACTTGATTACCAAGTTACAACTTTTTCTTCTGGAGACTACATTGGATGTTAATCATTCTAGAGAAAGTCTTAAATTCTTTATACATTCTTAAGTAAGTCAAACCTTTTTCTTTTTCAAGCATCATATATACATATACTTAAGCATATTTCATGATCAACCTTTTTCTCCACAAGATTCTATATATATGAATCTTATCCAAGGTTTTTTATTCAACATGCATTCTTATGCTTTTATTTGATCATCTAACTATTCATGTATCTCACAAAGAGCCTACATTCATGACCCATTGCATTCTTTCATCCTTTTACCCGTATTGATTCCACATTACATGGAATGTCTACTAATCCTTGTCATAGTTCTTTTCCAAAGAACCTTCCATAATGATGGTTCTTTCCTAAATCATGATGATTCATCTAAGAAGGATGACAACCTCTAACACAATGTTAGACAATATCTGGATGATCAATATGCAAAATGGTCTATCTATCCATGTATCTAGATGATCTCTATAAAGCAACTTAATCATGAAAATTATAGATATGCTACTATCATATACTATCTTCCTATGATGCTTATGCAAAACATACTATCCTAGAAGAAAGATGAATCTTCATAGAGAACTTGATAGTCAGTGAACCTTCTTTAGTAGTAAAGATCCTTCACTTCTTCCTTCTTTGCTTTCTTTTCTGGTTCTCCCATGGCTTCCGCTACATGAGCTTCACTCCTTTCCTTTCTCTTGTTGTTCTTTAGGCTTGGACAGTCCCTTTTAAAGTGTCCAAACTCATTTCAATTGAAGCATTGCACCTTGGACATGTCTTTCTTCTTAGACTTACCAAACTTCCCTTTCTTCATCTTCTTGACTCGGGCTAGAAAGGATTGGGACTGCTAATCAAATCCAATATCATCCTTGACCTTTATTCTTGATTCTTCCAATATGTACTAAGCCCAAAACTCTTCAATTGGAGTTGAATCCTTCTAGGAGTAGGTGCTTGTTGCAAAATGGCTCCTTTCTAGTGGATGCATTCACACACAAATGGCTACTTCCTAATCAGTGATAGGCTCCCCAAGTCCTTGTAAATGGTCTCTTATTTTAGATACTCTCATGAGGAAGGATTCCACATCCTCATCCTTCCACTTCTTCATTTTGTACAACTTGTTTCTGAATGACATATTTGACCTGTTGTACTTACCGAATACTAATTCACTAGCTTGTCATACATGCCACTAGAATTTTTCAAATTGGAAACAAATGGAGCAAGAAAATCCTTAACTAATTCAACTATGATCCTTTGAGCTCTTACTTTCCCTTTATTGTACTTTTCTATTTCTTGCGTCTTACCCTTTTCAGGTTCAGTAACTTCTCCAGTAATGTATCCCGTTACTTATTTTTCTGTGAGTATTAAGTCAATCCTTTTCTTCCATGCTAAATAGTTTTATGCCCTAGTGAGAATGTTCTCTTTTCATAAAGAACCTTTTTTACTTGAAGATCCAAGCATGTTGTAATAATATGTTACTTGATGATTCTTCTTTGATGATATCTCCAACCTTCTTGATTCTTTCTTCGGAAATTTTTTTGATGATTTCTTTGAAAGATGTACCTTAGGATTTCTCCACAAACAACTTCCAAGATTGATGCCTTGCAAATATATTTCTTGATATCCACACCCTCATTACAAGATTGATGTAGTCTTAAAATTCTTCAATGTATAAACCTTAAATTAGAAGGGTCTTCTACCAACGAGTCTTTAACAAGATCCTTCAAGATATAATTTTCCTTGTAGTCTCTTCTTTCATTCCTTGAGAGATTCTTATATTTTTATTAGAAATTCTTTCTAGTGTCCTTCCAACTGCCTTCCTTGTTCACCTTAGCTCTAATTCTTCTTGGAAATTGGATAAACAACACGCCCCATGTGTTTTGTGACATGGACTAACTATCTCTTGTGGATCATTATCTCTCGTGATGCGATCGTTGACTAAAACCTGCAGGTTTTGGTCTATCGACAATTGTGATTCCAACCAAGTGGTATCAGAGTGTAGTTCATGCATTCGATACACACCTGGCTTGTGTTGGGGGAAGATTGTGTTAGAAATAATGAGAAGGGGGGGGTGTTGATTCAATATTTTGTTCCCAAATTAAACTTCACTTAACTTTTTCTTCAATTCATTGTTATCATTAATCCAATTCCTCAGTTAGAGATATGTATAGCTTATTGAATAAATCGTGAGCATCATCAAGAATAAAACATGTAAATCATAACACACATCAACAAAACAAACACATATGGACACTAGGATTTTAGGTGGAAACTCAATGTGGGATAAAACCATCGTTATTGTTTTTTCATCTTCTTTTATTATAAATAAATATTCATTACATCTTGGTATTGTACTAACACAAACTCTTTCCAGCATGCAATCTACTACCTCCACTCATTCTCCAACACCCACTAGAAGGGATCTACAACTCCCTAATCTCGTTTACTGACTCCTACCAGAAGGGAGCACCTACCCCCTCACCGAAGGCTCCAACCCTTAGCACCTCGTGGACCACATTTCATAATTTTTCATACTGGATCCACCTATAAACTAATCATAAAATCACATGCACACTACTTTTCATCAATTTTCAAACTAGACCCACACCAACAATAAGATCAAAACAATATACCAACTGAGTGCACAATTGTATCATTGAAAACCAATGCTAGAGACCAATACCAATGTGCCATCCATTGAATCACTGAAGATTGAATATCAGTTGAATCACTGAACCAATACTAAATAAAGATGTGTGAATAATTCAATGCCAATACTAAATTATTGATGCAAACAAGCCAAACATAAATCATTGGATATCAACAATATGTCAGTTAGATCAATCCAATATCAATGTGCCAGTTACTGCAACCAAATCAATATGTCAATGATGCCAATACCAATCACTGAATACATTGAATCAAATCATTCATTGAACATCAAGATGCCAAGTAGACCCTCTCATCAATATTGTCAATATTATCTAAGCCAACTCACCATAACCGTGTCTAATGAGATTAACATCAAATAGTGTCATAGATGAGTAGTCCCAATTAGTACAAATAAATACTATTGTTATGCCAATTCAAGACAAATGTTCATTCAAGGATTCCAAAACTGCCAAGTGTCAAACCATATATACTGTCAACATGGAGACCAAATGCAATCTTTAGCTGTATCATATCACCATTATGAAGAAGAGAATGAGAAACAACATAAAGGATCATTGAACATGTGTCAAACATACCAATATTTAGATCCATACATTGTCCATATTACTGATCTCAACCTCATCAAATAGAATCACATTACCAATCATGCAAAAGGGATAAGCACCATCATAAGCAACATTATTTATAAATCTTTGTCCTACATCAAAACACTTCCAACTATTCTACAACAAAATATTTCTTTATAATATCAATTTCGACACATGACCATGAAGAAAAACATGTAAGGCTCATGAACCATCAAACCTTAAGAAACTTAATCAATGCTAGTTCAATCCTTAGCAATAGAAGAGAATCTCAGAGAACAAACAGTCTCAAAAAGACAAGAAAAGACAAATTCAAGGTAGTAATCAGATCTAAGAGCCTTTGTCCTTTTCCCTTACTATTTCTATAAAATCCCTTCAGCAGTGATTGATCTTCTATCACTGTAAAGCATAAACATTTGTTATGGAAATATTAAGTCTATGCACTGAATACTAAATATAATTTTTGAAGATATCACTTACCATTGATTTCTTTGTCCTTATGCATATTCAATGAACTAGACAATTTTGGAAGGCACAGTTAACACATGCAAGACAATTCCTCATGTATAGGGCCAACACATTTCCATAGCATATGAAATCAATCCAAATAATACACAACATATAAAAGGCAGTGTGCATTGTTCTTGAACATAAACAAATTCAACTATGCTTTAACTAGATCGTGCACATTGACTAATCCAGTGCACTCCCACAACATGCAGTGGATAGAGAAGGATTTATATGAGTTTTGTCCCAAATGTTAAGCGATAATCTCTAAACACAAATCTATTTGTTAGCACTTCAATTCATCATAAAAACATAAAAGAAATGTCCAAATTACCCAAATCTGATTTTTTTGATGCATCTATGTAATAGACGAAAAAGCTCAATGTATGTGCACACAAATGTCTTCCATTGCTCCTCCTTTTATAGTTATTTGATTCCATCAATACCAAGGGTAAAAACCATTGATTCATGATTACCATAGGTGCTAGTACCATTATAAAGGATTGACCGGATCAATATGACCCCGTGCACAAAGTTTAATGAGAAAAACACCCACAGTGCCCAAATTTCTAACAGAAAGGTGCTTCCTTCAACCCTGGGATATAAATTACAATGGGAGGCATAATATGGGTGCACAATATTTGAAACATATGCCCTAATATTAAACTTGAGCCTTTTATTATGCATCATCACTTCATTATATCTCCTACAACATGTAAGCATGTTCATTGCATCCTAGAGCATTTAGAAATAGAGTTATATTGTTCACTGGGTAGAAACATTCGAGATAGACCCACTCTTGTTTAAAGCTTGGCTAGTGCCATGATAGCCCATTAGTAGAAGCCTGACATGATGAAAAGGAAGCTTATAGATATCGACGGGGTAAAACTTTTGGGTGGGACCCACTCTTGGTCCTGTGCTTTGGTCATTGCCACGTGAGCCCGCTTATAGCAATCCGCTCAATGCATAAATGGGCCTTCCACAATCATTTGGGTATAAGGCCTCTGGGAGGGGCCTACTACACCATGCTATTCCAATTTTTTTTGAACACTTGGCCAACTTCTACGTAGGCCCTCTCCTCGTAGCCTGTGCAATTAAACAAAATGTCTATAAACCCATCGAGGTAAACTCTTTGGGCGGGATCCATTCCTCAACTTGATGTGTTTAGTTATTGAATTTTTGGCCCATGATCCCACTATTCCATGTAATGTTATTGAATACTTGTCCCATAGTCTTAGCCTCCTTTTGATTGGTTGGGCTTCACACATCAGTCTAGTTGTAGTCATCCTTTCCTCTTCTTATCAGGTGGTCCTCTTGTTGTTCTGGGGTATAACTCTGCCCAGTTGGTGCTGTCAACTGATGACTTTTCCTTAGTATAAACTCTTGGCACCATCAATGATGATATTTTTTCCTTTTCGTGGTCCTATATTTTTTCCTTTAGAAGTACTGGTTATTAAATTTGTGCTCCTTTGCAATTGCGCTCCTTTGTGCATTCTCACAACCCCGTCAAAAAACTAAGCTAGGAATTGTTAAATGTGAGGGGTTTCAGAAGGACAAGTTATTCAACATTATTAGATAATCATGAAGTAAATCCTTTAAGTTAGAAAATTTAGTCTTGGTTTCTATTAAGGACAACACAGAACCATAATGCCAACAATCTCTCCTTTGGACTTGATGGCAACCTTTCGACTATCTCTCCCCATTTGAAATCAACGACAAAGGGTTGAACCAAATCAAGAGAAGAACTCCAACTATTAGTATCATTTTGATCTTTTTATGTGAAATAAATAACTCAACTGACAATACTCCCCTTGAGCATATACTAGATCCTCTAGAGATATGCAATGAAGGTACAAAATTTTACACAATCATTCATCTGTCAAGGTAGGATGACCATACATCCATCAATAAGTAGTATCATAAGAACCACTTCATTATCATTCAACAACATATGTGAAGTAGTGTATCAACCAAAGATATGCAACTCTAAAGTAACCAAGTTCGTGAAGTATCAATCCATTTACCAATCATCAACAGATAGAATGAAATATAGTAGGACATCATCTAAAATCCTTGCATCATCAACCTCATCATACTAATCATGGCACAATAGTAGTAACAAGTAATATCTCATCCAATCCTGATATGCAACTCTGAAATATAACATCAATATCAAGTAACAACCCTTTTTTCAATCATCATAAGGAGATGCAAGAAGATTGATCAGTTATCAATGATCAACCATGACATAGTGACAACAACATTTCCTTGACAACAATACCACGAACTAATAATGAACCACCTGAATCTATGCCAACAAAACGTAATGCAAACAATGATATGTTGGAATTATAGGTTATTCTCCCCCTGAACCTGTCATATCTGATCATATACTTGTCAGATGCATCATTAGTAGCATAAAACATATGAAATCATCAATGCAGGGCTCCCCTTGAGATCATGCACCATTGATCCTGTGGACCTAATTATCATCCTCTGCTTTCCTCACATTTTACTTTTGCAATCCTTAGAAGTATTCATTAAGTATGATGGACTGCAGTAGGGCTATCTTCCCTACTCCAAATCTGAAGAGGAGGAATCTGAATTCCTTTTTATGCCCAGAGAGTTCTTTAGCACATAAAATTTATTAAATTTCTACAACCTTTTGTTGTAACTTTTCTAGTGTCTTATGTTATCACTCCGTAATTTTCCAAGGCTGAGGAAGAAAACTACAAAGGTAACCAAAAAACCACTTTTAAATCTAGGATCTATCTCTTCCATCTTCAAAGAGGGATATCTCTATATGATTTACATTTCTTCTTTAGATTTTAGGCTAAATATTTGAGTTTGAGATAGGTTTTTTCAAAGGTTGGCTGAAATATGTTGGAAAAGTCCATTGGGCATGGAGTCATGAACCTTTGGGTAATCAATCACAAAATGATATAGTTGTAACAAGGTAGGATAGGTAAAATTTTGGATCTTATAGTGTTTGTGGGATGAATAGGGTCAATATGATTTAAGTTCAATTAAATATATAGCATACTAAGTTGAATTCTATATTTAACATCAGAAAGAATACATGGATATTGCTAACAAGCCAGAGCATAGTACACTTAATAAAATTCATCCCTTAATCTTCTTGCAACAATAAAGAGGGAAAAACATATGGAAACTGAAGAGAGAAACAATTTAACATAAGAAAGCACATCACCAATTGTCTGACATGGGAATCCTGGAACAAAACTCTTGTATTTCTATAAATTGATAACTTAGAGTCCAATCCACAGCTTACATCAATGCAGAGCCCTTTTCATCATACATAATACAACCTTGTTTACATATTCATAAATTGTTTTATGGTACTTTACGTAACAGTTTTACAAAATAATAGTCATTACATAATTACAGAAACAGAGATATTTTAAGTATCTCTCAAGTTCATGTATGCAAAAATAAACTTAAAATATATTTTGTATGTCCTAGAACAAATATAGGAAAATATGCTTGCATTCAAGCAAAAGAAATATCTAGTCAACTGCTTCCCTTGAAAGTAGAACAGGTCCCTCTGCAACTACTCCTTCTTTCTTCTTTAATTGCGCTGGAAAATCCTTAGCCTCTAAATCTCGAAATTGGTTCAAAAATGTCGATCCGCTTCCTTTAAAATGGGAGTAGCTATAGTTGTTTTCCGCACAAATTGTCGAATGTCCTTTCAAACTGCCATTCCCCTTTTTCCTGCATTTCAACAGTTGTCGACCTATTCATCTTCTAACACTTTCGCGTATTACACTATGGGATGCTATATGCCCTATAATATATCCATACTTCCACTTTTGGATATTTTCCTCATCGCAACGTTTTCTTAGGAGACTTCGTAACAACATCGAATTCGATATCCCTTGGCCCCTTTTTCTTTTAGCCCTTCCCGCATTTCATCACATAGGACCAAGGGCTATGACCATCGGCCAAGCCTTGAGGTGCTAAGACTTTTAGGGTCCTTCTGGGGGTCATTTTCCTTTATAAACTGATTAGCTCCCAAGGTTATTTTAAACTCTAAAGACTGCATGCTAGTTTCAATATCAGAGCTCCCTCTATCAGAACTTTTGAAGTGGCACATGTTACAAACCATCGATATCCCTCAAAGTCCGACTTGCAACCTCCGATATGTGACATCATCACTGCCAAGTGGCACATTGTGAGTGGTGACATGTGTCACCCTATTTTCCCCCTTAGGACCCCTCAAAACACCGAAACTTCTTGCCACGTGTCTATCGTACTGCCACATCATGCTGACATCAAATTCCATGTGGCTCTATCAGAACCAATCGTATTCTGCCACGTGTCCAACTGTAGGAGAGAGAAAAGTGTCTGTCATGCCTTGGTTTTGTAACTAATTTCTTTATTAACCTGTTTATATGCTTTCCCAGTGGTTTAACACTATCGGCCTTTTCCATTTCACAACTTCGCACATCGTGATTTTTTTAAAGTGGTCACTCCTCTAATTCACTGATTTCCGACATGCGATATGCGATATGCTCTAGTCCTCTCCGATTTCCAATTTCCGATATGTAAGACCTTCTAACATGAGATCATCGATTTTCTCTAACTCTGTGATGTACGCTTGACCTCCAATCGTCAATCATCGATATCACTTTGGACCTCTAATATGCCTTCCTTTCAAAGGCTTCAAACTCTTAAACTTCAATAGGCCATATCGTTTGATCCAGAAGTCCATTTTTGGACTTCCACATACTGTTGGAAAGCTTGTTCAGAGAAATTTCCAATGGAGAGGGTCCGATGTAGACTTTGAGTCCTTCTGCTACTTGGAAAATGACTACAAACCTCTTTGCTCATTTTCTCTTTGGATAGCTGAAATCACACCCACCATGATGATCCTCTACATGAAACCTGCAACTACCATAGGAATCCTTCTGAACCATGCACTGCAGCACACATTCTTACCAGTCTGGTTGACATCAATGCCAACATTCACTCATGACAAGACACTCATGAAAACTCACTGATGGCCCCTTAGGGACCTTACAATTGAAATCAAGACTACTGGACCCCTTTTGACACACATATTTTCAATGACTTGAGAAATTTGAGACCTTAGTACAAAGATAATTTAGACTATAATACATGGTGAATTTATAGGCTAAACTTTACAAGCAGATTCCCAAATAAATAACTGGATATACAGACTTTGATTACCTATATTATAGGACCCTAACGTCCTCTTCTATGATTTTGCATCCTGTTGGTGTAAACACAATTATATGCCCTTTATCAGTTATTTTACATACACTTAAAATATTATCCTTTACCCCATAAACAAGTGATACATAACATCAATATCAACATGGCATATTCCTAGTACCTTTGCAGATGAACCATTTCCAACAATAATCATACCACTCTTTTTTTTATTAAGAGAGATAAATTTTCTCTTATTTCCAGACATGTGATGAGAGAATCCAATATCTATGTACCATTCATCTTCTTCTTCAAATGTACATAAATCAAGGCCACACCTTACCTATTCATATTTCTTCTACCTTACCTTAGTGCTAGTGGATCCATCTCTTTCAGGTCTTTTGATAACAATATTCTTGTTAGGTTGCTTGCTTTGGAGAGAAATTTCCTATTATTTAAATGAATTCATTGTCTTCTTCCTACATTATTTTGCTATATGTCCAAACATGTTACAAGTATAACACCTTACATGACCAGAGAAGGGGGCAAGAGAATAAAAGCAAATGCTTCATATTTCTCTTATTGCAATCAATAGCTTTGTGACCAAATACATTGCAAGTGAAACAATGCCCCTCAAAGAAACTTGAGTACCTGGGAACTAATGATCTTTTTATGAAATAACTATTTTCCTAAGGTCTAAGCGATCTACTTCTGTAATTTTCTACAATGTGCCCATAGTTATGACAAATAAAAAATTCAACATCATTGATCAAGGGAGAGATATGATTGCTATTTCTACTTCTAGGAGAAAATTATTTCCTTTGAAAGTTCACTTTCCTTGGCTATTGATCTGGTTTACTTCTCAACTCTTGATTAGGTTTTTCAGAGTTTGCTTTCTTATCATTCAAGTTGCTTACATAGACCTGTGAACTAGATTATCTTTTAATAGTTTCATGAAAACTAATGCATGTTTTGATGAAGGGGGGTTTTTAACTATTAATAAAATTATCCAATTTCATGGTACTATCTTGGTATTTCAAATGGTTCTCTTTTTCTGCTAGCTTACCTTTTAGAATGCTTAACTCAGCCTCTAGTTTTTGACACTAGTCTTCCTTTTCAATATATTGCTTCCTCATTCCTTCTTTAATATTTCTTCCTTCTTCTACTTGCGTTCTTAAGTCAATAATATCTTCCTTCAGCTCATTTTCTTGTTCTTCAAATACCTAAAGTAGCTCCTCATTTCACTTGTTTGACTTTTTAAGGTCTGATCCTGAGAGAGAATTTCAGCTTCAAGTCCTTCAAAATATTGCTTCTTTCTTTAAAGTTTAGTTACTATTACAACATTCATTGATTCATCATGATCCCTGTCTTTGCATTCCTGCAAACCATTCTCAAGACTGTTAATAAGCAACAACAAATTCAAGGTAGTAATCAATATAAGAGCCTTTGTCCTATGCCCTTACTATTTCTACAAAAACCCTTCAATAGTCACTGATATTCTACCACTATGAAGCATAACCCTTTGTTCTAGAAATATTAAGTCTATGCACTGAATACTGAATACAATTTCTGAACATATCATTTACCATTGATTTCTTTGTCCTTGTGCAAACACTGTGCATAATCAATGAACTAGACAATATTAGAAGGCACAATTAACACTTGCAAGACAATTCTTCACGTATAGCACTAGAACATTTCCAAATCATATGAAATCAATCCAAATAATACACAACATATAAAAGACAGTGTGCACTATTCTTGAACATAAAAAATTTCAACTATGCTTTAACTAGATCGTGCACATTAACTAATCTAGTCCGATCGCACAACATGCTGTAGATAGAGAAGGATTTATATGAGCTTTGTCCCAAATGTTAAGCAATGATCTTTGAACAAAAATCTATTTGTTAGCACTAAAATTCATCATCAAAACATAAAACATGTCTAGATCACCCAGATCTATTCGTCCTCATGAATCTACGTAATAGACGAAAAAGCTCAATGTATGTGCACACAAATGTCTTCCATTACTCCTCCCATTATACTTATTTTATCCCATCAAGACCAAGGTTAAAAACCATTGGTTCATGATTACCACATGAACCAGTATTATTATAAAGGATTGACGACATCAATATGAACGCACGCACAAAGTTTAATGAGGAAAACACCCACAGTGCCCAAATTTCCAACAGAAAGTCGCTTCCTTCAACCCTGGGATATAAATTACAATGGGAGGCATATTATGGGTGTGAAATATTCAAAACATACACTCTAATATTAAACTCAGCCCTTTTATTATGCACCATCACTTTGTTATATCTCCTTGAACATGTATGCTCATTCATTGCATCTTGGAGCATTTGAAAATAGAGTTATATTATTCACTAGGCATGACCCACTCTTGTTTAAAGCCTAGTCAGTGCCATGATAGCCTGTCTATAGAAGCCCGACGTGATGAAAAAGAGGCTTATGGATATCACCGAAGTAAAACCACTGGGCAATACCCACTCTTGGTCCCATGCTTTGGTCATTTCAATGTGAACCCACTTACAATAATTCGCTCAATGCATAAATGGGCCTTCCACAATCGCCATGGTATAAGGCCTCTAGGCAGGACCTACTACACCATGCAATACTCCACATTATTCCATTGTTCATCAAACACTTGGCCCACTACCAAGCAGGCCTGCTCCTCATAGTCCAGTACAATGAAAAGGAATGTTTATAAAGTCGTTGGGGTAGAACCTTCGGGCATGACCCATTCCTCCAATTGATGTGTTTGTTTATTAAATGCTTGGCCCACAATCCCACTATTCCACATAATGCACTTGAATACTTTGCCCACATTCCCAACCTCCCTTTCATTGGTTGGGCTCTACACATTAGCCTAGTCCCAATTATCCTGTCTCTTCCTATTAGGTTCTCCTCTTATTTTTTTGGGGTATAATCTTCGACCCAACGTTGTCAGCTGAAGAATTTTCCTTAAGTCTGACTCCTGGCACTATCAAGTGACGAGATTTCGTCTTTTTTCCAGGACCTGTATCTTCCACACATTTCTCCATTGTTAATATATATACAAAATGTGAGGGATTTTATAAGGACTGGCTATTAAAATTATTCTCCTTTAAAATTACGCTCTTCAGTGCGTTCTTGCAGCCTTGTCAACAACCAATCTAGAATTGCTGAATGTGAGGGGTTTCAGAAGGACAAGTGATTCAACATTATTAGATAATCATGAAGTAAATCCTTTAAGTAAGAAAATTCATTCTTGGATGCCATCAAGGACTACACATAACTGTGATGCCAACAATTCCGTGTTAGAAAATCAATAGTGGCAATTATTAATATTGTTTCCTTTAACCTTGATACTTGCTTATGAATATTAAGTATCTTCTTTATGTTCTTTCAATTAGATTTGTTCATCAAACAATATCAAGAAACAATAACAACAAAAGAGGACATAGATATTGGCTCTCAGCCAAGGAAAAACCCCTCCAAGGTGAAAACATGGAAACTCTTCTTTTCTTATAATCTTCTTTGAATGAGATACAAAGATCCAGTCCCTAGACCAAGTCCTTCTCCTATTACCAATTCGGCCCTTCCACAAGTCCTTCTTTATTTCTACACACTACAACTTCAACCTGCTAACTACAATACTACTACTTGTATTTCAACTTTGACCCTACAACTTTGGCCTTGTCACTCCCGGGGAAACCCTAATTTAGCCTCCTTATGGGACCTTCCAAGGGAAATACAACTCTTCCTAAGGCCAGCAAGGTCTAGACAAAGTTTTCTTCTCCCCAGCTACAAGATGTTGCACTTCATCCTACTACAACTCAGACCTGCAACTTATGCCTTTTCTTGCAACCCAAAAACCCTAGACTTTCGCATGTGTGAGAGAGATAGAGATCAAAAACTAAGAAAATTTGTCTTTCTTCCTTCTCCTTGCACTTCGCTCTTCTTCTTGCAGCTACCCAGCTATAGATCAAACTCTTTCTTGTAGATTGAACTTGGGAGTGAGTGTGTCTCCAAATGAAGTCGAATTTCCATTTATATAGCCTTCTCAAGGGGTCAAATTCCCTCCTTTAGACCAACTTGAGGATCCCAGGGTTGACTTGTACTCTTGGAGAATCCAACACTTTCTAGACTATAAAATAGTTCTTTTTACAATTACAAATTTCTTAGAAGGGTCTTATAAACATGATGTTGACTCCTTTGACTCATTAAAATAAATCCTATGACCTAAAAAACCCTAGAAGCATGAAGAGCATTCTTTTACCTAGAAGACCATCAATAATGAGCATGAAACCCTTGCTTTAATAATAATGATTTTCTTCTTTTCTTGTTTTTTACACAGGATACATATTCAAATGATTACAACAATTATGAAGACCGAAAGTAGTTACATTTCTCAATAGGTGGTATCCAACACTGTCAACACACCTATAATGCATTATGAACCTATTAGAATTGAATTATTTGATGTCTATCCCAAATGCAGAAGAGGATTTGAGAAAGTAGCTTGGTTGACGTTCTTAGACAAATTCCAGGGATATGATATTGAATTAACTAGATCATTTGCAAGGTCATTTGGGGTCGAGGCACAAATTAGATATGTGAAACTCAAGATAATAAATCAAAAAAATAAATAAAAAAAATCATTGCACAGACTGTGAGGTTAAGAAGAGAAAATTAAAATTGGTTCAAAAACTAGAAGATAAAGGGAAAGTTGTGGAAGAAATTTTTGGTAAACTCGGAAATGACTGTAAACTGACACAAAGGCATATTGGTTTCAAAATTGACAAAAAAGTGGGGAGATATCTTGATCATCCTTCATAACTGCATAACCTATGAAGGAAAGTATGGTTTAGTTTTATTTTTTCATCTCCATATACTTATGAATTTTGAGAAAGGTCATGAGATCAACCTACTATATTACCTACTTAACAATCTCAAGAAGATGATTTTCAATATTCAAAGAAATACAAGAAATATAGATAGAAATTTATTTCATTTTAGGCTCGTTAAAATTCTAGTTGAAGCCACATTGCATTAATTGTTGGTCAATAATTGTCATTGATGAAATATATATTGTTAATCTTTCTTAATAAATATCACCATGAAGCCTTACATTTCCAAAAATCCTTACTCTCCATGAAGCCATTATGTCCTACCTCCAATTTTGCACTAATCGATGACCCATCACATTAAAAAATGTTTTTCACTACCTTAGAGGCAACCTCTCAATATGATACCTATACCATCTTTTAGAGCATAATTTTTCCTTTCCAATCAACTCTTACTTGTCCTAAAACTCTAAATAGTTTGGGAGATATAAAACTTTTAAGTTAAGGATAATATTATGGACAGTGAGCTGTCCTATACTAGCCTACTCATGTCAGCCTATTGTAGAGACATGAACACTATATATTAGGCATATGTATTCATTCTTCACTCATCAATTCGATCATCCACAGAGAGGAAAGACAACGAGATGAAGATTCACATCTCATGAATCTTAAGGAAACTGCAAGTAATACATTTATCTCAGGTTGGTGGATTATATCTCAGATTGGGTCTAGGACTCTTACACGTTGGATTGGTACATAGTTACAGGACATATTTTTTACCTTATTACAGTGACAAATTTTGACCGTGGACTGTGAGAACTATTGTGGAACAGAATTCAGATTGTGGACTGTGGTGCTCGGACTATGGACTGTGTACTCACACAGCAACTCGGACAGGGAAGATTCACCTAAAGAGTAGCTCGAGCTGTGTTCATCATTCATTATATGATTATCTCTCTGCCCTCTTTACAAGATTGTGGTTCATATATACTATATTTGGGCGGATCTTCTTACACGGACTGGTGGTTATGTACTACTAATAGAACTCGAATTTTTTTGAGACAACGAAATGTATCTTGGACTGTATAGTAAGGTTGTGTTTCAGGATTCAAATTAAGTCACGGTTGACTGTAAGGACCAGACTATAGTGTCATTTAAACAATGGCACAGTGAACCTTCTTTTGGATAGTGAAGAACCCTCTCTTGGACAATGTGAAGCTCAGTAGTCAAGACAATGCAGTGAAGTGATCTTGGTATTAAAGTCAACATAAGATCAAACAGTGAAGTGATCTTGGTATTGAAGTCAACATAAGATCTAATAGTGAAGTCAACGTCAACATAAGAAATTATGGAAGCATTTGTGCAGTGAATAATTATGTCAAGGACATTCAAGTAAGTACTACTCTCCTTCTCTATTAAAAGAAGAAAAAATGATTGGTGTCCTAGGGATTGGTACTCCTAAACGCAAGGTTGGAGCCTTGGATAAGATAGGGTCGAAGCCCTAGAGGTCAAAGCCTCATCAAGTCCAAGTTGGTGCTTGGAAAACAATCATCATTTATTTTATTCAATCTTTTCTATACTTAATAAAATCATTATTATACATTTCTCTGATTAAATTGTGAAGAATCTAACTGGTAAAAATAACAAATGAAAATAAATACTGATTCACCACCCTCTCAGTATTTCCGACAATTGGTATCAGATCCAGCTTCTTCATTATCATCCTAATAGCTGGAAGAAGGATTCACACGTCACAATCTGAATCAGGAAATGACATGAAAGATTCCCCTGTTTGATGGTACAAACTTTGGTTTTTGGAAGAAAAGGATGTCCTACTATTTAGTGTCCCTTGGACTTGAAGTATGGAAATCTGTTTTGGATGAATAAAATCTCCTCCCACTCTTATGAGTGATCAAGATTGAAGGAAATCTTACATTGCAAATGCCAAAGCATTAAATTCCATAACTAGTGGAATAATTGACTCTGTATTCACAAAAGTCATGTGTAGAAAATCTGTGCAGGTTAACCCAATAATGCAATATAAATCAAAGCAGAATACTATAACCTACTTCTACTATCAATTTGCGGAAGCTTAAAGATTGAGCTGAACAATATAACCAGAAGAAAAAGAATCAATCGGACAATACACATGAAAATACTTTGGGGAAGCCTCAGCTAAAAACCCCACACTATTGTATTATCATACATGGTGGAAATACATAGGAATTATACAAAGCCTTAGCTCTCACAACTAGCCAGCTCTTAGTACAATCCTCACAGATTCTCACAGGAAATCTTGACTTCTCTCTAGCCTTCCTCTCTGCCCTCCAAGCTCCTATTTCCTTGCGTTGTTCCTTGTGGATGATTCTCTCTTACCAAGTGGAAAACCAATCCTCCAAAACTACGCAATCCTCAAGGATAAATCCTTGACTACATGCATGAGTTTTCTCCATGAGAAAACACATGCAACTCATAGTACACTATCCTTGAAATTTAATCTCAACTGGGTCTTTCTCAGAATAGGCATGCATGAGTTTCTAATGAGGGAATATTCAGTTAAATGTAGTAGCACTAGTTGAGTGAATTAATGCATCAACTGACTGTTAACTCACTATTAGTTCCTCAAACAGTTTGGAACTAGTTTAACTGGACTTAACTAAGTAAACGGAGTTAACTAATTACAACTCAAATATAACTCAATCTTTTCTCCTTAATTTAAGGCATAACTCTTGCATAAATTCATAAAGACTTCTAACTTGAATTTCTCCATCTAATTAATTTAAAATAAATTAATTAATTATTTCCAAGTAGCTGTTAAGACTAAATTCGATTTTAATTCACAATTTAATTCAAGGACAAATTAAATTGGAATATTCTTGTTGCCATATTTCAACACTCCCTCTCAACAAGAAAGGGATTATCTACCACCCCGATCCTGTCTCTATGGAACTCGAATTTACACTTTGACAATGCCTTTGTCAAAATGTCAACATCTTGCTCCTCTGTCGAAATATACTATAGAAACATGATCCTCCTCGCTACACAGTCTCTGAGATGATGATACCAGATGTCGATGTGCTTGGACCTATCATGAAATACTGGATTCTCAGAGAGTTTGATACAACTCTGATTATCACAATAGATCACAGTTGGATCCATCCTTTGATCAAACAAACCAACTAGGATTTTCCGCATCCAGATGGCCTCACATGCTGCCTGACTTGCAGCCATGTATTCTACCTCTGCCGAGCTAAGTGCAACCGACCTCTATTTCCTGTTGTACCAAGAAACTGTCGCTGACCCAAGGTTGAAAATCCATCCTGGTGTGCTCTTCTGATCCGATGGACTCCCTAACCAATCTGCATCAGTGAATCCCTATAGCTTCACTCCCTCTGTCCGTCTATACCATAATCTATACTGAGATGTGCCTATGAGGTATCTCAATACACGCTTTGCCGCCTTCCAAAACATCTTGGTAGGTTGAACCATCGCTTGACTCAGCTGGTTCACCGCATAGCACAAATATGGTCATGTGTTCACTAAGTACATCAGTGAACCCACAAGCTGCCTGTACACAGTATCCTCTACCACTTCTCTTGAAGTAGCAACCTCCATCCTCTAGTTACCTTCTAGAGGAGTCTACATGGGCTTGCACTTCTCCATGTGGAATCTCCTAAGTATCTCGTTGGAATACTTTCCCTAAGACACAAACAACTCCCCATCCTTCTGCCACACTTCCATGCCAAGGAAGTAATGCATGAGACCCATGTATTTCATCTCAAATTATCTTGCAAGGTCCTCCTTGAAAGACACGATCAACTAATCATCACCAGTCAATATGAGATCATCAACATAAAGTACGATGATCAATAGCTTACCTTTCACCATGATGTGGTACAAGTTCACATCTGCTTCACTCTTTGTGAAGCCCAACCCATGAAGTAGTTGTCTATCTTGGTGTACCAAGCACGAGGTGCTTGCTTCAGCCCGTACAACGCTCTCTTGAGTTAGCACACATGCGACTCACAATCGAAGGTCTAAAAACCTTCCGGTTGCTCTATGTAAACCTCTTCCTCAATCTGGCCATTGAGGAATGCAGTCTTCACATCCATCTAATGGATATTCCAACCCATCTGTGCTGATAGTGCCAACATAGATCTGATAGATGAGTACCTTGCGACAGGAGCAAAAGTCTCATCATATTCAATCCCTTCGACCTGTGAAAAGCCACGGGAAACAAATCTTTCCTTATGCTTTTCCACACTACCATAAGCAGCTTGCTTTACCTTGTAAAGCCAACAAGAACTCACAATTAACTTGTTCTCTGATCTCGGAACCACGTCCTAAACATTGTTACGAACTATGGAGTCATACTCCTCCACCATAGCATCAACCCAAATCGGCTGTTGCACTGCTTCCTCAAAGGAATATGGCTCGGTCTCAACACATTCCTCAGCAAGGGCCATGTATTCAGTGTACCTCTCAAGTGACCTCCTCTGTCTACGCTGAGAAGATGGTGCTCCCACATTCTCTCTCGCATCCTCCAACAATCTATCAGCTTCTCTTTTGTGCTTCTGTCCTCTCTGGAAGACTCTGCTTGAGTGGATGTCTCCACTCTTGGAACCTCTGCATGTGATTCCTCCGCATCAATCTGAGGCTTCTCCTCCTTAGGAACCAAAAGTTCCTCCACAGCCTGTAGTTGGAGCTCCCTCTTAAGGGAAACTCGCATGGTCTTCTGCTCATCAAACTTGAGATCTCTGCGAACCACGGTCCTCCGACTGGTAGGAAAGTAAACCCAATAGTTGTGAGGTGTATGAGTCTACCCCACAAATATCCCCAACTCTGTTGTCGGCTCAAGCTTCTTCCATGCATCCTTTGTCACATGGAAATATACCGATGAGACAAATATCCTGAAGTGACCCACATCTGGTCTCTTACTGGAGAAAGCTTCCTCTGGTGTCTTCATCCCAAGTATGTGATGCAGGCTTCTATTCTGCAAATAAACCGCTGTGTTGCATGCCTCAGCCCACAAGTGAAGTGGTAGGCCTTGGTCATGCAACATTGCTCGTGCTGCCCCTACAATAGTTCTGTTCTTCCTCTTAGCCACCCCATTCTGCTGTGGGTTATGAGGTTCCATCAACTCTCGTTTAATTCCTTCTGCTGCACAGAAGTCCTTAAACTCTTGAGAGACATATTCTCCACCGTTGTCACTTCTCAAGGCCTTGATCTTCTTCCCTGACTCTTTCTCGACCAAAGCTTTGAACTCACAAAACTTTTTGAAGGTTTGGTCCTTCTTCTGCATGAAATAAATCCAGGATTTACGAGAATAGTCATCAATGAAAATCACATAATACCTTTGCTTCGTTGTGGATGTCGTCGAGAATGGTCCACACAAATCAGTATGAACTCACTCTAAGATAGCCTCTACTCGACTGTCTTGATCATGAAAGGAAGACTTGGTGTACTTTCCCAAGATACAACCTTTGCATGTGTCAACTTGCTCAATTTTACCTTTGGGAAGTCCTCTATATATCTGTTGCATTATCTTCAAAGCCCCATGATGCAAATGGCCCAACCGCCTGTGCCACAACTCGCCAATGTCTTGGTTTTGCACCAATTCTGCTTTTGTACTCAATGCTGCACAATCATCTACCTCTAGTTTATAGAGATTCTTCACCCGAATCCCTATCCTCTTGGTCTGACCCATGTTAATGTGTCTTAGGAACGCCTTTCCTTTACTGAATACAACATTGTAGCCTTTGTCCTCCAACATCACGACCGATACCAAGTTCTTCTTCAGTCCATTCACATACATCACATCTGTCAAGGTGAGAGGAGCTCCATGCTCCTTCTAAAAAGCAACCGTGCCCACTCCTCAAACACTATACCTTCCATCATCACCCATTTCTATGTGCATCTTGAGGTCTTTCTCCTCCAAGGCACTGAATTTTTTTTTATCACTGGTCATGTAGAATGAGGCTCCATTGTCAAGATACCAGACACAACCCATCATCAATGACACCATGCATGCGATGAGGGTAAAGTCCATTTCGAACTGAGAGGCTAATGCCTCACCTTCCGATCCTTCTGAGGATCCCTTCTTGGACTTCTTCGATGGGAAATTAGTTGCATAATGTCCCATCTTGTGACAATTAAAACATCTTACTTTAGACATGTCACCATTCTTCCCTCCATGAGAAGAATTCGATTTTAAATGGGAAGCCTTCCCCTTCCCTTTCCTTGCCTTACTTGCTAAGGCCAGATTTTATTCATCATCATTCTTGGGTGAAGAACCATCTCGTGTGCTCCTCCTGATCTCCTCCTGCATAAGATCTGACCGCAGTTGTTCCCAATACGGTAGTTTCTCCCTTCCATTCACAGAGTCCTGGTATCTATTCCAACTATTTGGAAGGCCAAGGAGAGCGAGGCTCACCATATCATCATCAGCAGTAGTTATTCCCACACTGCCAAGCTCATCTCTGTAGGTGGTGAGCTTGTTCAGATATGTGGAAATAGTATCTCCCTTCTCCATCTTGATTCTTCAAAGCTTATCCTTGAGTGCCAATTTCCTCTGGTTGCTACTATTCTGGTAGAGTTCCTTCAATGTCTTCCACATTGAAAATGGAGTATCCTTCCCATGGAGACTTGAGACAATATGGTCTCAAACTCCCTCAAGGATGATCTGTCTCGCCTTCGCCACACACTTCTTCCACTCAGCCAACTCTTGTGCATTAGTTGAAGCTGGCTTTGGGATTTCTTGATCAATGAATTCCTTCAAGCCATTGTCTTCTAATACAGCCTCCATTCTATCTTTCCATGCTATGTAATTCGAGCTACCTTCCAAGGCATACTTGAGTCTCAAGCCATAGAACGCCATTGGCCAACCTTGAAGTATGATATGAATTCGATTTTCACCTGCAACCTCGAACTTCAAACTTCAAATTCTCTTCTCAGTATATTGTTCACAGCTCCAATACCATGTAGAAAATTTCTACAAATCCAACTCTAATACCATGTAGAAAATCTGGCGGTAGGTTAACCCGATAATGCAATATAAATCAAAGCAGAATACTATAACCTACTTCTACTATCAATCTACAGAAGATTAAAGATCAAGATGAAAAATATAACCAGAAGAAGAAGAATCAATCGCACAATACACATGAAAATACTTTGGGGAAAGCCTCAGCTAAAAACCCCACACTATTGTATTATCATACATGGTGGAAATACATAGGAATTATACAAAGCCTTAGCTCTCACAGCTAGCCAACTCTCAGTACAATCCTCATAGATGCTCACAGGCAATCTTGGCTTCTCTCCAGCCTTCCTCTCTGCCCTCCAAGTTCCTATTTCCTTGCATTGTTCCTTGTGGATGATTCTCTCTTACCAAGTGGAAAACCAATCCTCCAAAACTGCGCAATCCTCAAGGATAAATCCTTGACTACATGCATGAGTTTTCTCCATGAGAAAACACATGCAAATGATAGTACACTGTCCTTGAACTTTAATCTCAACTGGGTCTTTCTCAGAATAGATATGCATGAGTTTCTGATGAGGGAATATTCAGTTAACTGGAATAGCACTAGTTGAGTACATTAATGCATCAACTAACTGTTAACTCACTATTAGTTCCTCAAACAGTTTGGAACTAATTTAACTAGACTTAACTAAGTAAACTGAGTTAACTAATTACAACTCAAATATAACTCAACCTTGTCTCCTTAATTTAAGGGATAACTCTTGCATGACTTCAGAAAGACTTCTAACATGAATTTCTCCAACTAATTAATTTAAAATAAATTAATTAATTATTTCCAAGTAGCTGTTAAGACTAAATTCGATTTTAATTCATAATTTAATTCAAGGACAAATTAAATTGGAATATTCTTGTTGCCATATTTCAACATCATGGGTTGTGATTCTGCAAAATAAATGCGGGATAAGCTCATTGCTTTATATGACAGGGACTCCAAAGTTAAGAAGGAAAATATCCAAACTCATAGAAGGCAATTTAAGAGTCTTAAAATGGATGATGAAGAAGATATTTCATCATTCTTTCTCGGAGTAGTTGAAGTCATCAACTCACTTATAGGCTTAGAAGAAAATACTGAAGAAAGCACAATCGTTCAAAAGGTCTTGAGATCTCTCTCAGATAGATTTGACTCCAAGGTAAGTGCCATAGACGAGTTGAAGGATTTGTATGCTTTAAAAATGGATGAACTTCATGGAATTCTCATTTCTTATGAAATGAGAAAAGGGATCCCAAATTCCAAGGAAGCAGCATTCAAAGCTTCAAAATAAAAAAGAAAGGGGAAGAATTGGAATACCAGCAGTGATGACTCTGATACTGAATTTGATCTTGCACAGTTTGTACGAAAGCTAAGAAAATGATCCAAGCTAAAAGGTAAGTATCCTCTCATTTGTTTTAAATTTGGAAGGATAGGTCACAATGCTGCAAAATGTCCTCATAAATATGATAGTGATAATGAGGAGGAATATAAAAAGGGGATGTTCCAAAAGAAAAGTTTTAACAAGAAAAACCTCTTCTCCAAACAATATGATTCTGATGAAGATGAATTTGTGATCACCAAGAAGAAATCAACTAAAAATATCACTTTTCACAAAAGGAATGATGATGAGTTAGATGAGGAAAATGATTATGTTACAAGCAAAGAAGTATTATTCATGGCATTTACAAATGATGATGACTCCAAACAAGAAGGCGAAGGAAATGTGGATGAGTTACTAATGAGTGCCATTGAAGAAAATGAGAAATTATGAAATAATATCATTTCTCTCAAAGTATAAAAGGAGGAAGAAAAAAGGAGGGAAGATTTCTTGAACAATAAACTAAAAGAGAAAGAAGAGATTTGCGAAAAATGTGAAACTGAAATTGTTTCGCTAAGAAAAGAATTGGATCAAGTTAAAAAGAGTTGGCAAAGCTCTCAAACACTTGATAACATCCTTAATGCTCAAATACCTCAATATGAAAAATTTGGGATTGGCTTCAAAGGAGAATCATCAAGTACAAAGGAGAATGTGAATAAGGAAATCCGAAGAAGCTATGTTGACATTCTTTCTAGTAATCTAAAATAAGAGAAGTCATCTCACCAAGAACAAAATTTCACCTTTATCAATCCAAGGAATTAAGGAAGGACAACTCTAAGGAAGAATACTACCTCAAGTCAAGGCTATTCTAATAGGTACCAAACAATCTTTCTTAATTATTGTTTTTTTCGTAAAAACTTTGGTCGTCAAGCCAAGCATTGCAAGGCTTGTAAGGACAATGCTTCAAGAAATAAGAATCAAAAAAGCAAGCCACTTGACCTCAAAGAACAAGGAAAAATCAAGACTTACAACTCTTTTGATCCTTTGGCTAAGTATGATCCAATTTGCTCATTATGTAATGATTATGGTCATGATTAACAAAATTGTCCGTTCAAAATAGAACATCTACAAAAGGATGAACCCCCTATTGATAAATGTGGCCTAGCCCTATGTGCTCATAGTGATGAAAATCAATGGTTCATAGACAGTGAATGTTCAAGAAACATGTCAGGTGATCGAAAGAAGTTTACCTCCTTAATCAAGAAAGATGGAAATGTGGTTTTGGAAATGGATCTTCCAAGATAGCTGGAAAAGGAATTGTTGCTTTCATCAATGGTAAAGGAAAAGCCCAAAATGCATTGTTGGTGGAAGGACTCAAACACAATCTTTTGAGTGTGAGCCAACTTTGTGATCAAGGACACAAGGTTGTCTTTAGTACAAAAGACTATGAGATAAGGAGCTCCTCCTAAGGTGAACTTATAGCCAAAGGAATAAGAACACCAGATAATGTATACATTTTGAACAAAATTGAAGAAAATAAATGTTATGTAAATTGAGCAGATGAAAGTTGGCTATGGCACAAATGATTGGGACATATAAACTTTGATAACTTGATCAATATCAGGAAAAAAAAATGAAGTAAGGGGCATTCCAAAAATCATCAAGCCAGATCAAGTTGTCTGTGGACCATGTCAACATGGAAAACAAACAAGAATCAATTTCAAGACTAATGAGTTCTCTACATCAAAGCCTTTGGAGATCATACATGCATATTTATGTGGACCAACCAGAACTCCAGCTCTACAATGTGAAAGATATTTTTCTTTATTTGTTGATGACTATACTAGAATGATGTGGGTATACTTTATAAAATTCAAATCTGAAGATCTTGAATGTTTCAAAAATTTTAAAGCTCTAGTAGAAAATGAGAAAGAATAAAAATTAAAATGCCTTAGACCAGATAGAGGAGGAGAATTTACTTCAAAATAATTTGATGAATTTTGTAAAATGCACGGAATCAAAAGAGAGATCTCTGTTGCTAGAACTCCCAAACAAAATGGATTAGTAGCAAGAATAAATTGAACTATACAAGAGATGGCAAGGACAATTCTACTAGCAACTGATTTGTAGCCCAAGTTTTAGAAATAAGCAGATGGGGCAAAAATTTATACCTTGAATCGAACTCAACTAAGACCAAATAGTGACAAGATACCATATGAACTATGGAAAGGGAGACCTACTTTGGTAAAGCACTTTAGAATATTTGGAAGAAAATGTTTTATGAAGATCAATGATGACTCACGAGGAAAATTTGATTCTCAGGTCGATGAAGGAATATTTCTTGGATATTATACAAGAAGCAAAGCTTACAAATTATGCTACAATAATCCACTACGAAAAGTAGTAGAAAGCATTGATGTAAAAATTGATGAAGCCCTTCGAGAAAAATAAATTGAAGTCCATGAAGAAGATCCTATCCTTGAATAATTTGAAGAAGAAGAGTCAGAAAAAGAGGAAAAAGATCAAGAAAACCAAAAAGAACCATCTCAAACTCCTTCGAAATTGAAATTCCTCCGAAAACATCAACCAGAAGAGCAGATTATTGGCAATGTAGATGATGGAATACAAACCCGAAGAAGGATGACAACTACACCAAGGAAAGATGATGTTGCTCTCTTATCTATGATAGAATCAGAAAATTTTACTCAAGCAAGTAAGGATCCTCATTGGGTGGAAGCCATGGAAGATGAAATGTATCAAATCGAGAAGAATGAGACATGGGAGCTGGTATCTTGTCCAAAAGATAAAAATATAATTGGAACCAAGTGGATGTTCAAAAACAAAATGAATGAATATGGCAAAATCATCAGAAATAAGGCAAGGCTTGTTTGTAAAGGTTATTCACAAATTGAAGGAATCGAATTTGAATAAACCTTTGCACCAATAGCTCATATGCAAGCTATAAGGATTTTTTTGGCATTTTCTTGCTCAAAAGGATTCAAAGTCTATCAAATGTACATAAAATCAACATTTCTGAATGGGGAACTCGAGGAAGAAGTCTACATGGAGCAACCAGAAGGGTTTGATCTAGCAGAAGGAAAATACTTTGTATGTAAGTTGAAAAAGGCATTATATGGGTTGAAACAAGCTCCTAGAGCTTGGAACACAAGATTGGATCGCTATATACAATAAAAGGGCTTCAAAAAGGGGGTGGCAAGAAGTAATCTCTACATGAAGATGGAAAAGGATAAATTACTAGTTACTCTTGTCTATGTTGATGATATCATTTTTGCTAGAAATGATGATGAGATGAGCCATGCGTTTTTTCAAAATGTGTCAAAATAGTTCAAAATGTCGATGATTTGTGAGTTATCTTACTTCCTTGGACTACAAGTATCTAAAACCACAATAGGCATGTTCATATCTCAAGCAAAATATCTTAAATCTGTGCTTAAAAGATCAAGGATAGAAGAATGTGCACCTATGAGCACACCAATGACCACAAACTGCAAATTGAGCAAAGATGATGAATCCCCCTCGATAGATGCAACTCTTTAAGTATTGGAGCTCTCCAATACTTAACTACTACAAGACCCGACATTATGCAAGCAGTAGGAATGGTGGGAAGATTTCAATTAGCTCCTATGAAATCCCATTTGTTGGCTATGAAAAGAATTCTCAGATAATTGAAAGGAACTCTTAACTTTCGTCTTTGGTATCCCAAAAGCATAACTCTTACAGTGACAACTTACACCGATGTTCATTGGGCTAAAAGCATGGATGATCAAAAAAGTACCAGCGGAAATGCATTCTTCATGGGAGATTGTTTAGTATCTTGGCTTAGCAAAAAGCAATCATCTATATCTATTTCCACACCTGAAGCCAAATATATAGCTGCTGCAGATTGTTGTACACATATACTATGGATGAAGGAAGCTTTGAAGGATGTCAACATAGAAACTAAACAACCAATCACCATCTATTGTGACAACACTAGTGCCATCAGTCTCTCAAAGAATCCATTAATGCGCTCAAAGACCAAACATATTCCAATCAAATATCACTTCCTCTGTGAATAGGTTTTTGAAAAAAACATCAAGTTGGAATACATCAATACAAAAGAAAAAATTGCAGATATCTTTACAAAACCTCTTCCATGAGAAGCATTTGAACACCTTCACCAAATATGGGGGTTATTGCTCTTGCATCACATAAAATAATCATCTTCACAAGAGTAGGAGCGGCATGTCAAGGGGAGCAGCATAACAAAGGAAACGTTTTAATAGGGGGAGCACTTGGTCATCCCATTTGCCATTGATGTCAAACGGGGAGAGAATGAAGAAATATTTCCATCAATGACAAAGGGGGAGATTGTTGGTCAATAATTGTCATTGATGAAATATATATTGTTGAGCTCTCCTAATAAATGTCACCATGAAGCCTTACATTTCCAAATGGCCTTAATCTCCATGAAGCCATTATGTCCTACCTCCAATTTTGCACTAATTGATGACCATTCACATTAAAAAATGTTTTTCACTACCTTAGAGGTAACCTCTCAAAATGATACCTATACCATCATTTAGAGCATAATTTTTCCTTTCCAATGAGCTCTTACTTCGCCCAAAAACCCAAATAGTTTTGGAGATACAAATTTTTTACTATAAGGATATTATTCTGGACAATGAGCCAACATATACTGGCCTACTCATGTCGGCCTATTTGTAGAGACATGAAAACTATATATTATGCATACGTATTCATTATTCACTCATCAATTTGATCATCCACACAGAGGAAAGACAACGAGATGAAGATTCACATCTCGTGAATCTTAAGGAAACTACAAGTAATAAATTTATCTCGGGTTGGTGGATTATATCTCAGATTGGATCTAGGACTCTTACACATTGGATTGGTACATAGTTACAGGATAGATTTTCGACCTTATTACAGTGACAAAATTCGAATTGTGGACTGTGAGAACTTACTTATCTCGGGTTGGTGGATTATATCTCAGATTGGATCTAGGACTCTTACACATTGGATTGGTACATAGTTACAGGATAGATTTTCGACCTTATTACAGTGACAAAATTCGAATTGTGGACTGTGAGAACTGTGGTGGAACAGAATTCAGATTGTGGACTGTGTCGACTGTGGTGCTTGGACTGTGAACTGTGTACTCACACAGCAACTCAAACAGGGAATATTCACCTAAATAGTAGCTTGGAATGTGTTCATCATTCATTATAGGACTATCTCTCGACCCTCTTTACAGGACTGTGGTTCTTATACACTAGATTTGGGAAGCTCTTCCTACACGGACTCGTGGTTATGTACTAATAACAGAACTCATATTTTTTTGAGACAAAGAACTGTATCTCGAACTGTGCAGTAAGGCCTTCTTTCAGGATTTCGATTAAGTGATAGTTGACTGTAATGACCAGACTGTAGTGTCATTTAAATAGTGTCACAGTGAACCTTATTTTGGACAGTGAAGAACCATCTCTTGGATAGTGTGAAGCTCAGTAGTCAAGACAATGCAGTGAAGTGATCTTGGTATTGAATTCAACATAAGATTGAACAGTGAAGTGATCCTGGTATTGAAGTCAACATAAGATCGAACAGTGAAGTCAACGTCAACATAAGCAATTATGGAAGCATTTTTGCAGTGAAAAATTATGTCATGGACATTCAAGCAAGTACTACTCTCCTTCTTTATTAAAAGAAGTAAAAAGGATTGGTGTCCTAGGGGTTAGTGCTCCTAAATGCAAGGTTGGAGCCTTAGATAAGATAGGGTCGAAGCCCTAAAAGTCAGAGCCTCAAAATTCCAAGTTGGTGCTTGGAAAACATTCATCATTTATTGTATTCAATCTTTTCTATACTTAATAAAATCATTATTATACATTTATCTGATTAAATTGTGAAGAATCTAACTGGTGAAAATAACAATTGAAAAGAAATATTGATTCACCCCCCTCTTAGTATTTCCAACATTAAGAAAACGATAATTGGGAGATAATCCTCATAAGGAATCATTTCAAATAAGTTCCTGAGGCTCTCCGGGAAACATAAATTAGAGGCTCAAAGAGGAAACAAACCAAAGCTAAGGTTTTAAAGACATAAATTTCAAACCCCGAGCCTAAAATGCATCTACAGAAGAGGAAGAAAGAATCAACAAGGAAACAGGGGAATTGAAGGAACAAAATTTAAAAGAATCAAAGAAAAAGAAAACCCATATAAAGAAGTCCCAGCATAACAAAACCACAAATACTACAAATGATAAGACCATAGAGGTTATAAATGAACCTTGAAGGACACAAACCATAACTAATAATTTGAGAAAAGAAGCTAACGATGAAATTCCAAAGTAGAAAATAATTGAAGTCAATAATGACCCACAAGAAAAGGAGATTTCGTCAAAACTCAACAAAAGAGACCATAAGTCTCTGAGTCATTATAAACTTCAGTTCCATAGCCAAAGTTACTAGTCCAGAGATTAATACAACACAACAAAAAATTTATGAATATATTGAATCTCTTGAAAAGGACACACAATATGCAAAGACTGAAGAGTACAATCAAGTACCATCTCCTACTTACAATCCATCTCTTTGTTTTTATGAAAAAAGAGAAACATTGGAAAAGTTAAGACGAAATTAGGGAGTTAGGTATTTTGGAACATTAGATCAAGAATGAGAATGAAGTCTTTAAAACCCAGAACTAAAGCATATTAAAGAAGATGCAATATTTGTACAATTCCAAAGTCCCACTGAGGAATCCAACATGGTCCATTGTAATTAAAAATCAGAGACCCTCCATCAATAATTTGTACATTCTATTCCAAGCTACAAAGACTATTGTATAGCATGAGAAAACTTCAAACTTTTGCAATTTTGTTTGTACATGGGGACATACAAGGTCCTCAACGTGGGGAAATTTTGAACCCTATAAATGAATTCATTTTGTCACGTTTCAGCCATTTAGTTTTCCTATAGTATTCCTAACAGCCTGCCATATCTACTATCTCACACTCCACCGCCATAATTTTGATGTAAAATCATGCGCGGGGCTACAAGGGTTAAATATCAAAGAAATCCAAAGTAAAAGTGTCCAAGTTGTTTCTACAGAAACAAGGCAATTTTGTAGCTAGTCTCTAATTTCGTAGTCTAGTCGCAGGTCTATACAGATCTGGACATGGTACAACAAAAGTACGAATCTGAGGATGTGGAAAAAGATAACCTAAAGCTCCTCCACGTGTCTAATTCAACCCAACATCATCGTAGAGGCAAAATCAAAGGATGGTCAACATGGTGGTGGAGCATGGTAGCATACACAGACCACGAACAAGCTGCTAACAAAGGTTGCGGTCCAACTAACACAGGTTGTGATCCAACTCCATGAGGATAATCTACATGAGAAATTTCATGCATTTTAGCATTAAATTCTCCACATGTGGGTGTAACGTCGACGCAATCTCTCGCTTTATGCTCTCACCAAATTTGAAGACCTTTATCATAGAAAAACATGTCTAGAATCGAGCATCAAGAAGTTCTAACTGATCATATTCAAATTGTATAAATTCTCATCATATGAATGATAGAAAACAAGTTTTACTATTGGAAAATATTGATATTCTAATATAAAAATCTATTCTTGTCGTATTAAGTTCACTGCGTGATTACAATTTGTTAGTGAATTCATAGTATAGTTCTTTAACAAGTTTTAAATCTCATACAACTTCCTAGTAGTGCTCAACCAAGCCAAGAAGGCACCCTGTGTGAGGGAAACATTGCTCCTTCCCTTTCTTTTCAATTTATGTTACATTTTTATCTTAGTTCAAATTTTACAATTTATGTTACATTTTTATCTTAGTTCAAATTTTACAATGCTTGTCAACTTTTAATTTTAATGTATGATTTGATATCATTTACTTACAATATTGTATGGTGTGTCAACACAGTGTAGGCTACTCATATGAAGCATTTAATTAAATAAAGACACATTCATCTTCAATTGCAAAAGCTGAGACTTTTTTTTATTGTTTTATGACAAATATTTACATGGTTTTTAGGGTTTAAAAATGTTTAGACCCATGACTTTGTTGAAGTTAGTCTAATTTTAGTTGTTATATGGCTAAACTTTCGTTTTCAATTTTCAATATTAAGAAATTTGTAAGTGATTTTCAATAGATAAGTTAGAGGCTAGACCCTGCATATATGATGCATCACACTTCACAAGTTTACCAACTCGTATTAATGAATTAAATGTTATGGAGTTCAGTTCAAAAGAATTGACTAATACTTATTAACAACATTATGAAATAAACTTATTAAGACAAGACACAATGGTTAAAACAAAATAAACATCATTTCTTCAATCAATAAAACTGATTGTTCTACTATCATACTCATATGTATGAAAAACAAAACACAAGCAAATGGCATTACAGAAGGGAAAAATAAAATTAATAATAGAAACAAACTATTTAAAACCATTGTTGAATATGTCAAATCTTCCAAATGTTAAGTTATGTGGTAGTTAAACTCAAAATATTCATCCTTCTCTCAATAATTTTTTTAGGAAAGAACTGTCTATTTTCCCTCCAAATTATGCCAAATGTTTCTATGATAGGTATATCTTAGTGCTCGAGTTCCTTCTTAGCTTGTTCTTTTTGATAGGATGATTACTTCTTCATCACCAAGGATGTACCTTCATCTCATTGCTTTATTATAATCCCTTTTTCTTATGTGGAGCATCCTTGCATACTCTAGCATAATCATTACTTTCTTTGGGTGCTACTAATCTTAGTGCCATCTCTTCCTCTTTTTGTTAAAAATCAACCTCTTTTTACACCATTGTTGTTATGTATGTGTTATATTCTTTGCATGATTAGACCCAAGCACGAATTGTATGAACTAGGCACAATAGGGGGGGCAATGCACCCCCTCCCCCCCCCCCCCTCCCCAGATATGGTGGTATCACAGGGGGGCATTAAATAGATTATTTAATGCTCACCCCGATGTACCATTTCATTTTCATACTAATCATGACATGTCATGTAGAAAAATTTTCTCACAAAATTATATGATAAGAAAATAATGGAAGTAGATTCTATTTTTTAAGAATAAAACATTTTTGATAATAAAATAAAAACATTTGGGCTGGTAATGCAAGATGCTTTTTGGATTTTCGATATGAAATGTATTTTATTAATAATTAATATCTCCTTACAATATTCTAAAGCAAACAATCATGGGGTAATATACATGAGCAGTAAATAAGGCTTGATATCCCTAGCATACACTAAGATGATAATATAATCTAAATACATGTACCAGTCATTAGTTTGAGTTTTTCAAGACTTAATTGAAGGATTTGAGAAAATTTCTTAGTCACCTTGATGGTAGCTAACCCAATAAAAGAGTATATACATTTTACAAGAATTTATTGGAAAACTCCATATATCCTCCCTTTGCATTGACAGGTCAAAGAATTGAGGCCCATTCCACCACAAGCAAAGCATTCCCTTGTTCATCTTATTTTCTGAGATTTAGATTCATATGTTCAAGGTAATCATTTTGAGAGTATAATAACAAATGTATCAAATATGATTGACAATGGAACATTAGAAATCATTAAACCCATGTACCTGAATACGAATTCCATTGGCCAAAAGTTCAACAAAATGAAATTCTACTGAAGAAGAACTAAGAAATGATGAAATAACATTGATTAATGCCAATGTAACCTTGTTCATATTTGAATCATCATCATATCCTAGGATTGAGTAGGTCAGGGAAACCATCTGTGAGAAATTAAATAAAAGTTGACTTCATACTATTAGCACTCTGTAATTTCCTGAGGTTGCAAAAGAAAATCACAAAGGTAACCACAAACCTACTTTGGAAGTTGGGATCTAGCCCTACCAGCTTCAGAAAGGACTCTCTCTGTAAAATTTAACTTTGGTGTATTGAATATTAGGCTAGTTATGAAGTTTAAGGTTTGATTTGTATTTGAATGGTTGGTTGATAACTAGATTACCATTTGGCTATGGAGTCTGTTTCATAAAGTACAGATCGATTTCAGTGATTACTGATAAATCTCGCAGGGCAGGGTAGCCAAACTGATTGGATTCTTTTAGTTTATGAAATGGAAAAGGAAGAACAGATTAAGATTCACTTTAAATATAGAGCATTGCTACCTGAATTCTATATTTAAAATTCAGTAGAAGAGTGTAGATTTAAACAAATTTTGTCCTTTAATTATATATTGAATAATTCAGATTAAGAAACAAATATGTTTGATAAACAGAGAAATATAAACACATAGAACGGTAGAAGCACTTCATCAATAACTTGACACAAGAATCCCATGAAAGAGTTTTCTGTATTACTGGTAAATCCGATGATGCTTTAGCAATGTACAATAGTGTTCTTCTGTATAAAAACCACAATGTATTACTTCAAATGATGAAGTATTTATATAAATTTATTACAAAATATCTTGATTTAAAATATCAAGATTTATTACAAATATATATATAAATATCTTGAAACAAAATCCAACATTTTATTACAAAAGTATAAAAATAGATTAGGTTGTTTAAAAAATATCAGTCGGCTGAGTGTTGATGTTGTTTTTGAGAATTTTGTTAGTGACTGGTCCTTTAAACAAGAAATGTTGTTTGTCCTACTAGCAGATGCGTTGTGTTGTTCCTCTTTTGCTGCATTTTGTTTTGATGACTATATCTGCAAATGTGGTGTTGTTCTCTATTCTTTTGATGTTGTTTTTTCTGTTAAAAGCGAGCTATGGGGACCGATTCTTTCAGACTATGAATGGGTGTCAGGAGGGGCCACGTCACAACTGAGGACTGGAGGTCGAGAGATGAAGTGGAGGTGAAGCCGGGTTTGAAAGTCAAAGGAATCTTCTTTTTGAGGGGGGTGATATAGAGATGTATGAGAATGGGGGGTCCCAAATATGGAGAGGATGACACATAGCTTGAGTTCAGACCCACCCTTGATTAATTTGAAATGGAGCTCAAGGGGGTCCAAAGTTTTCCTTTGTCATTAATCTGGGCAGGTTTGATCTGCATTGTTGAGAGATAAGGAGCTTTTATAAACACACGACCCTTTTATTATTGCAATCACAGGAAGGTTGGGGCTCTTATTATAACATGGGACTTTTCTAATAAACGAATCTGAAAAACCTTTTAAATCCATTATATAATATATCGCATCTGTCCGGGGCTTTCCATATCACAATCGTAACCGAGAAGGGAGTACACGGGAGTGGGACCATAAACCTGGACCCAAAAACCCTTTAGAATGCAACTTATAATATATCCTTCGGGGGGTGTTTACCACATACCCAGACCTGAAAATGTAACAAATTACAATATATGAAATACAGCATCTAGTGGGAGATAACCACCAACCCGGACCCAAAGCTTTTCAAAATCTAATTAATACTCCCAGCGGGTCCAAAAAGGGGGTCGTGTATGGTATCGCAATTGCAATTGGGAGGAAGACCTTGTGGGGGAGGGGTTTAAAGTTGGTGCGATTCACCGATTGCAATATCGCAATCGGTGGGGAGACTTATCAGCGAGGAGACTTATCAGCGGGGAGAATTATCGACTGTGGGACAAGATGTCTCAATTGCAATAGGCAGGGGGGCTATCAGGGGCCAAGACTTATCAGTTGCAGGATGGGATGTCTCAATCGAAATCAGCGCGGGGGGGGGGGGGGGGGGGGAGACTATTTATTATATGGGGGATTGAACAGGGTGGACCCGACATCCTATAAGATTGTGTGTTATGTCATTTCACGTCTGTTAGCGCTTGAAATTTCACCTCAGGCTGAGAAAGGCAAACTCCAAGGCAACATCAAACCACTTAGCCTTGTAGCTAGCCCTACGGGGCACGAGAGGGCTCTCTCTGGTATATCTCAGCAAATATCTTCAAAGGGCGGAGATAACCAATAAAGAACACTGATTTTAGGCTAGTAAACTGATAAAAGGTTTGATTTGAGATTTTTGGGATTTTGGTGGAAAATCGGGGAAAGGCAATTTTGGGTGCGGGGATTGGACACAGTTTTTGCAGGGGGTTCTTTGGGGCAAGGTAGGAGACTGTATTGATGCCTTTGAAAGAGTTAGATGGGCAAGAATGACTGGTGAGGAGCTAAGGAGAGCAAGTAAACACCTTGAGTTCTCCTTAAACAGATTAAAACATTGATATTAAGCAAACTTAAAAGCAGAGCATGGCAATCATGAATTCTACTTTAACACTTCATTTGCCTAATTTGCAGAAGGAAAAGTAAGAAGATGACTCACATAACAAACTTACAAGTACAAAGAGAAACACACCATCAATACATGTAACCACAGGAATCCCAAAAAGGACTGCAAAACCCTGATCTTTCTTCCTTTGCCAAAATTGCAGAGATACAATGAGTGATACAATAGAAGCTTTCTCCCTCAAGAGTCCAACCATGAAAATGGCCAAGAAAGTACATAATATAGGCAATCTAACATCTTTCCTTGCCTCTAGGGGTCGAGCTCACTATCCTAGGAGCTGTTTCAACCAATTCCAAACTGAGCACTAAAATCTAGGCAGTCAAAACAACTTGCCTCTATAAGCTAGGAAACCAATTCATTCATTAAATTTTTGCCTATTTCATGAATGAATCTTCTAGAAGAGATAAATAAGTGTCAAAGTATCATAAAATTACATCATTTACATCAAGGAGGATGAAAATCCACTCCAAAAAGTCAAACCTAGTCAAAACTGTGTTTTGCTGAGCTGTAGGTGCATTTCTGTGAAAATACCCTGATGCGTAGCGCCCTAAATCTCAACGCGTAGCGCGCATTTGGGCCTGCTTTTGAGGCACTTCCCGGTGTCCAAATGAGGCAAAAGTGGGCTTGTTGGAAAGGACTGGATGTCTAATTTCCAACCCAAGTGGAATTTCCGAATTTGGTAACCATTTGACCCTCCAAAATTGCAATCTCCCAAGACTACTTCCTGTGTGTCAAAAAAGTGGCAGAAAGTCATTTTTTGCATGTTTTTTGACCTTCTGGAGGCTCAAAACTTGATGAAATCTCTTGGAAATTGCTGAGCAAGTGTATTTTTGAATGAAAAATCCAAAAATGCTGAGTTTTCATGAAAAGGAGTTGCCCATCTTCAGGGTAGCGCGCGGCGCGCTACGCGTTGGGGAGGAAAACCTGTTTTTGCCCAAAAAATTCACAAATGACCAAAAATGCTCAAATTTTTTTGAAATTTGTGCTGTAGGTAATTCATTTAGCACCATGCTCCTTCAAGGAAGCCTCAGCCAAGATGTGGAGGGGATCGGGCCTTTTTCTTCGTTTTAGTGCCTTGGCCAACCGTCCTTTGAGCACCTTCATTTTTGCCTTACATACGTGCATTCGAGCCCAATAATGATTTTTCATGTTCCGGAGCATGTCCTTATCTTTGTTAGCCTTGGCCAGCAACCTCTCCAAATGAGCATTGACCTGGAAAAGCATAGCCTCTCGCTCAATGGGTACCAAATCACCGGGTCTCTTACGAGCCAAGTTGTGGTCTTCATGGATCCTCCGCAACTCATCAAGAGTATGTTCATCTTCTAGTTGCTTGTTGCGCTGCTCTAAGTAGGTGATTGTCCAATTTTCCATTTCCAACCTTTTCTGCAACGAGTCATTGTCAGCCCTCAGTTGCTGGATGATATCCTTTGGCTCTAGGCTAGGAGAACTGATATCGAGGTCAACAACATCTATGCCTGGATCACCTGATGGCCCCTCATCAATCTTGGGCTGTTTGCTTCTCTCTTGTACCTGTGCTGCTGTCGGAAACGAGGCCCCTTCCACCTTGTGTGGAGATAACACTCGCGGTGCTGATGAAGAAGGCGAGACCCCTTCCACCTGATGTGGAGAAAATACTCGCCGCGCTGATGCAAATAAGGCCCTGTGGCCTCTCTGATATGTGATCAATGAAGGGGAGCTGACATGTCTGGGCTCAGGGATGTCATACTGCTGTGAAGGTCCTCCCTCCTCATGAACAACCTCAGGGGGTGGCTGTGGCACTGTGAAGAAATCTCGAGAGATGAAATCCTCCCACGGAATACCCTGCTATGCCAGCTGATGCATGACCACAATCTTGATCAAAGCATAAGGGTAGATGCTCCTGTGTTGCTGTGCTGGGCTCTTTCTCTGCACCAAGGGCACCATCCTCTCAATATTCCGGCACATGAAGAAAGGAATGTTCATCATCCGTACCCGTGTGAAATGCATCAACAAGCGGATATGGTACGAATACAAACGTGAAAATCTGCCCTCACAGGTAAAATAGCGAATGATGACCCTCATCAAGGGTGCATACTCATCCCTCAAGAATCTGAAAGGAAATACACCAGACATGTGCCTCATATATACAGGTTTAATGTAGGGCTCATACTGAAATCTGTCCAACAGCTGGCGCTTGTTCCACTCTTCTCCAACATTGGGTATCCCTGTTGCTTGAGCAACAATCTCAGGTGATAATGTAAAATCCACCCCTGCAAGATTCACATGCCCGTTGTGCAAATGTAATACAAACAAGCAGACCAATTCCCTGTGGTGCTGAATTTGAGAAATTCTTTCGCAATATTCATAGCATGATTGATGATGGAAACATGTGACTGCAAGTGGACAAGCTTGCAAATAGGCCAAAGAGGTGGGCTCCTCTCTCACATGCTGACCACCCTTACCACCCCTGTGAGGTCTCCTTGGCACCTCAACCTCCGGTGTTGACTCACGGTCATCACTTTGCTCATAGTTTGTTTCGGTTTCTGACATGGTTTCAAGAACAAAATGGCTGAAATGTACTGCTGCTTCTGCTCAAATGACCTGTTGTTTTGACTGTTTGAATGCTGCTCCAAGGGGACAAAAACACAAGGGAGATGTTAGGGAGGGGGACTTAGGGAAAATATATATAAAAGGGAATTTAGGGAAGGAATTATGACACATACACCATCACATAATCACAGTTTGCAGGGGTTTGATAGGAGGTAGGATTTAGGGAGATTTTATTGAATTTTAGGGATAGGTAGGGTTTTAGGGCTTTTTACTTTTTGTTAGGGAAATTGGGTGAAGATGACAAGGGAGGTGATAATGGGAATGTGAGGAAATGAGGGAGTGAAAAAGATGACCTTGGGCAGCAAACTCAAAGCCCTAGCTTCACTTGCAATTTGAAATTTTTAAACATAATATATATGAATTTCATCATACTTCACACTTGCTGGTATTTGACACATTTTCCATGCTCATTTTCTTTAGGCAAGCAAAAAATATTGATGATTGGAGGCCTACCTGTAAACTTAGGAGATTTGAGGTCATTTTGAAGCTTCACTGGCGGTTTCTGTAGGTGAAAACCCAACGCGTAGCGCGCGGGTCCTGACGCGTAGCGTGCGCCCAACGCGTAGCGCATGACCAAATCTTCCACTGCAAAGTGTGCCCTGACGCGTAGCGCGCGCCCAATGCGTAGCGCGCAGGCCCTGATGCGTAGCGCGCAAGTGCTGTCGCTCAATTCACCCAATTTCACACTAAATCGCCTTTCACACTTGCTCTTGGAGTCTTGGAGGAAAATGAATTGCAAAATGAGGAGAGAGGGGCTTTTATAAGCTTGATTTAAATTAATTTCCCTTCAAACCCACTTTATAATGTTTATGCAATGACACTTTTTAAAACTAATTACTGCTGACTTGTGGTTTCCTTTTTGTCATGAAATTGGTTGAAATGATGCTTTTTCTTGAAAATTTTTGTAGGGATAGCTTCTGAGGAGTCTTGGCAAAGGAGACCAAGGCCGCATGCCGACTTCTGGAGAATTTGAATTTTTTACAATTTTTTACAAAAATGAGAAAATGACCTTGCCTTCAAAAACAGGGTTTTTGAACTCAAGGTAAAAATTAGCTATACAATATGAAATCATCTGAAGTGATGCTTTGATGGACATCCCTCTGGCCTGCTTGGCACTTATTGACCTTAAAAGACATGACCTTAAAAGACAAAATTGGACTAAACCCTAGACCTACTACTTTGACTTCAAGACAAGACCAATGACCCTGTAAAGAATTTATTGACTGAAACAAACTTAATCCAGCAATGCCAAGGGGAATAAAAGACACAAGCTCCTCCATCAGGGTTATGGCATGCCTAATGGAATGCAATAAGATGACACTGATGAGACACCTACTTATGCAAATGCAAAGAGGTTTGATCGCTGATGGAGGGCTACTAGACCGACTCTAACATTGGCTCCAATGGGGATGGTAGCTCCTTGGAGGTGCCAAGAACCTTAGACCTCTGGGAGAGCAGACCAACGCCTTTCAACCATTGGGCAATGGAGTCATTATTTACATATTTGACCCAAACTGGGACAGCTTTATTGACTTGACAAGTGACTGAAAATTGGACCAATTTTGACTCAAACTGACTTCAACTTTGGACAAAATATGGATTGATAAAAACAACATGACAAACTCACACCAACTAATCTTCATCTTCAGAATTATAGCCTTCACCACGGGCCCCAGACTAAAGATGAAATATCAGTTCACACTTGCAATGGAATAAAAGTAAAATGGTAATTACAATGATAATGACTAGAGCAGAAAATGCTCAGACATGGTACCTTTTGAGCAGTCGACCATTGACCGACCCTCCGAGACAATCATCACCGTTCATTTCTTTGAGAAGAAAGGCATTTGGACCACGGTATGCTGCAATTTTGTAGGGACCTTTCCATAGGTTGTCAAACTTTCCATGTTTCCCTTTGTCTTCATTTCGGGCATCCCACCTCAAAACCACATCATCTATCTGGAAATCATCCGGTTTTGCTTTCCTGTCATAGATTTTCTTTATGCGCTCCTGGAACTTGAGAGTATTGTGAAGAACCTCCTCCCGTGTCTGCTGTAAATGAATCATTTGACTAATCCGCCTTTGCATGGGATCCTCCTCACCACCAGCTTCTTGAAGCAACTTTGCTACCGGAATACTAAGTGAAGTAGGAAACACTACATCTGTCCCGTAAACCAGTTCAAAAGGTGACATACCAATTGACTTTTTCTGACTGACACGATCAGCCCATAATGCATTTACTAACTTTTTGTGCCAGCTCTTCTTATTGATTTCCAGCAATTTCTTTATGATGTTTACCAAGGATTTATTTGAAGATTCAGCCAGCCCATTTCCTTGCGGATGATAGGCGGTCGAATGCCCCAAGCTGATATTATATTTGTAGCAAAAATCAACCATATTCTTTGATTTAAACGCTACTGCATTATCTGTAATCAACTTATGTGGACAGCCGAAACGTGACAATATGTTGTTTTCAAGGAAAGAAATAATTACCAAATCCGTGGCCTGCCGGGTAGGAATGGCTTCAATCCATTTCGTGAAGTAATCGGTGGCTGTCAATATCCATCGATGCTGTCCGGAAGATGCTGGATGAATTTCGTCGATGAAATCCAAGCCCCACTGCTGAAATGGTGCGCTGACTTCAATGGGCTTGAGAGGTAAGGGCTGTAATTTCTGCTTTCCTTGAAAAATTTGACATTCATGACAACTCTTGACTACTTTATAGACATATGAAAACAATGAAGGCCAATAAAAACCTGCCCTTAGGATCTTGTTTGTCGTGGTTTTCCAAAACAAGTGGCCCCCACAATCACCTTTGTGGAAATCCTCTACAGCTCTCTTAGCTTCCTCCTCGACCAAACAATTCAGCAATATTCCACCCGGGTCTTTCCAATATAGTGCAGATTTGATGATGCAAAATTTGGCAGCTTTTAATTTCAATGTCCTACCTTTGTTTCGAGGCATCCCGGGAGGTGAAGACAAATTTTGAAGCACATATACAATATCAGCATACCAAGGAGAAGAAACAAAGATGTCAGATACCTGTAGTGCTGAATTCTCCTCGTCTTCATCGGATAGGGCAGCAATCAAATTAATGTCTAGGACATGGAGATTTGTTTCAGCCATCAATTTAGCGAGACCTTGACCCTTGATCAACTTGGTAGGCTTAATTTCCACGTCATATTCTAATAGTGCAGCAATCCACTTACCCCGCCTTCCTTCCGGTTCCGCTTGTACCAAAACATCTTTAACAGCTGCATTAGGAACATATGCCACAATGTGAGAATTCAATATGTACACACGGAAATCTTTCAAGGCTTTTACCAGTGCCAATGCTTGTTTTTCAATGATATTATACTTCAGCGCTCTGTCCCTTATGATACGACTGAAAAAAGCAATGGGCTTCTCAACTCCATCTCTCTTTTGCATCAACACAGCTGCCAATGTATGCTCAGAAGCAAATGAAAATAAAATAAAATATTGTGTATAATCCGGGCTGATTAGAGTTGGGGCTGAAGATAAAATTAACTTTACCAAATTGAAAGACTTTACCACCTCTTCGGTCCATTTGAGCTGGCTATCCTTTTTTAGCATGCTAGTGATTTCTCTGAGGTGTTCGGCAAGATTCGGAATAAAGCGACGAAGAAAATTCAACTTGCCATTAAAGGACTGAATCTCCTTCTTGTTTCGGGGCTGCTCTAATTGCTGAATAGATTCCACACATGCAGGATCTATACGAATGCCATCTTTGGAAATGATGTGGCCCAACAGCTTGCCTTCACTCATGGAAAAAAGGCTCTTCTTCGGATTCAATGAGATGCCATATTTTCTGCACTTTTGAAACACCATTGTTAAATGATACAAATGTTCTTCATCAGATTTAGAAAACACAGTTAAATCATCAAGATAAACGACCAAAAAGACATCCTTCTCATTAGCAAAGGCCATGTCCATAGCCCGCTGAAAGGTAGTACTTGCATTTTTCAATCCAAACGGCATCTTGGCATAATGAAATGTCCCCCATGGAGTTGTGAATGCAGTCTTGTCGCGGTCATCCTCATGCACCAAAATCTGATTGTACCCGAAATACCCATCAAGTAACGACATCCTAGATGCCCCAACTACCCGCTGCAATATATGATCCATCTTGGGCAGCGGATAATTGTCCTTTAGTGACACCTTATTCAGATTTCTGAAGTCTATACACAAGCGGATCTCACCGGTCTTCTTTCTCACGGGCACCAAGTTGAAAATCCAGTCGGAAAATCTGATTGGCACTATAATTCCAGACTTGTACAACCTGTTAACTTCTTTCTCAATCAAAGGCAGCAACTTAGGATTAATTCTTCTCAACTTTTGTCGGAAAGGCTTTTGATTTGGCTTTATGGGAATGGTATGCTGAATGATACTTGTGTCATAAGTTTTCAAATCTGAATAATCCCATGAAAAAATATTAGAAAACGAAGACAACAATCTGATATATTCTTTCTTTACCTTTGGCGACAATGCCTTTGATAGCTTCACCATCTTTGGATTTTCAGTTGTTCCGACATTCACTTCTTCAACACCTTCTTCCGTTGGCTTCAAAGTTGGTTTGCGAGCCACGTCATCTTGATCGAAGAGCTCTTCCAAAGGAATTAATCCTTTAGGAATGAAATTATCTTTAAGTTGCAATACATCCATTTGATTTACTTCCTCAGGTTCTGTATCTATGGAGATGTCTTTGAACTCACCTTCAACTTGCAGAAAATCCTTGATTTCTTCGTCATCTTGGAAAACTTGCCAACATCTTTGATTGTCTAGAACTGTAGGATGGTGCTTCACATAAATCTCAAACTTATTGCTGGAATTCATGGGAATTTTTAGATTACTTGCTGCCTTAGCCAATGCATCCGCAACACCATTTTGGATACGGGGCACACATGTCAAAGTATGTTCTGAAAACAACTTCAAGATATCTAGGACAACATTTCGATATGCTCGCATACAAGGATGCTTGGCCTGGAACTCACCTTTCACTTGCTTTATAACCAACTCGAAGTCGCCATATACTGCTATCTTCTTTGCCTTCAGCTTCCGAAGGATTTTCAGGCCAGCAATGAGAGCCTCATATTCCGCCTCATTGTTTGAACAATCGAATGCCAATTTGTAAGAACATACTCGTACCTTGCTTGGGACTTTGTTTCGGACAGAAAATGGACTTCGAATCCACACACCTATACCAGCACCATCGCTGCCCACAGCGCCATCAAAATCCATGGTCCAAAGACCATCCTCATCGTCTTCTAAGTGCTGAAAATGTGATGTCTCTGCATTTTCTGTTTGCTGCCCATTGATTTCAGCTGTTGGCTCCATGACAACGGACCTCTCTTCGCTTTCCTTTCTCAAAATTTCTCTAAAATTTTCTATAATGTCTGGTATATCTTCTGCTTGAACTAACTGACTATCTATCTCATTAAAATTATCCGCAAACAAAACAAATGACTCTAAATCTGTATGTACATAATTTACAGGATGATTAACTGGCTTTTCCTTACTAGTGATCATGTATTTCATCTTTTGTTCCCGATATAATTTCCTCATCTGACCGAAGACCGGGATTGTAGCATAAGAAAAATCGAGCTGAAGTGTACCTTTGAGCTTAACTCCCCAAGATCTCGAAAGCAGCATTCCGAATCGCGGAGGAATATCCGCCACCACCACATCCATCAAAACATTCTTTGCTGGGATTTGATCTAGGCTCACTACCAAGTCCTTGATCAAACCAATACATTTTACCTGACTGGAATCAAACGAATAAAAATCATGATATTTCCTCGTGATGTCTAGTCCCAGCTTTTCCATTATTGCTTTTGGCATCAAATTATGTGAAGCTCCCGAGTCAAACATGGCATTATGTAAAACATACTCATGCAATCACAAACTGATATAGAATGGAGGAACATCACTTTCGAGAGACTCACCATTTAAAGCGGGCCCAAAAATCAATTCCGCCTGATCATCTTCTACATTCACCGTGTCTAGCATTGGATCAAAATTCAGCATCTTGGAGATTTGGCCTCGGTAAGTGTTGTTCTTCATGATTTTCTTCAAAGGAATGGACACTTTCAACTTTGAAATTTCATTCTCCAAACTGAAAGTTGAAACCTTCTCACCTTCTTTGGCCGGAACTTCTCTTCTTTCGATTTTATCCTTCATTGTACCTGGTAGCTGATTTATCTTATCTGCTGAAGATGATTGACTTGCTAAGGGATCAATTATGTCTTTTCCTTTTGTCTGTGGGGAAGCTGAATCATTTTTTGCTGAAGTATCTTTCCTTTTCTGAATGGGATTTATGGGAACAGCTCGGTTTCTTAATTGTCTCTGCTGAGCGGACAAAGCATTGAGATATCCTCTTTGGTATTCCTCCGATTCTTCCTCAAGTACTGCCTCATTTGATAAGATATAATTCTCATCCTGATGTATGACTGAATTTCTCACAAATTCTTCTTCTTCTGTAATATAGGTAGGCAGATCATCAGGAGTGAAAAAGTGATTTTCCTCTCCTATAGTATCACCTTCATCCTCAGATTCTTGGCTAACAAAATTTTGCTGAAAAGGAGGTTTAATTTGCTGCTGAACTGCTACCTCTTGTGCCCTTGTTTCACGCTGTTTGATTCTGTATTGTGGCTGCTGTGGACCTCGAAAATTAGGATTACGGATCTGCGGTTCCAGCTTGCTGAGATGAGTATGTTCAAGTGCCCTTTCAATCTTTTCAACCTTACGGAGGAGCTGATCTGATGTAGAAGCTTCCTCTTTGATTGTGACTCGCTTTTCCGCCTTCGTCCTTGCTCTTTTATCATTCAAGTTCACTTCAAAACTAACAGCAATTTTCTGCATATCCTCCAAGGTAGGCAGATCTCTATCTCGCAATGAATAAGCCATCTCCGGATCAAAACCATCCGGGAATTTGAGAAGTGCTGATTTTCTAGATGGCCTTAAATCATCTGGAACAACATTGTAAACTGTATTAAATCTAATTATGTAATCTTGAACGGACTCACCATGATTACGCTTGAGGTTGTTGTACTCGGCATTAATCTGAAGTGGATCCTTTCTGATTTCCCAACGATCTAAAAACTGCTTTTGAAGTTCTTCTAAGGTAGGAATGCTCCGGGCTGTCAAACCTCTGAACCACTTTCTAACTTCTCCTCCAAATGTTTGCACGAACAATCGCATGGTGACATCTTCTTCATCTATCTCATATAGATCAAAGAAAGTCGTCATTTTGTCTATATGTTGCTGAGCAGAGATACTTTGTGGAGTGCCATCAAACATTGGAATTTTACTCTGATAATCGGCTGGCATATCATGCAAATTTTGGGGAAGAGCAAGGGGAGCAAATCGGGCAGCCATTGCTTTAGGTAGATTGGGTCTAGGAGTAGCAGGTGGAGTAGGTGTAGCTATAGTATGAGGAGTATGAGGAGGAGAAGTGGTATGGGATGTGGAAGGTGAACCAACTGTAGATTCTGGATAAGTGATTATAGGAGAAACAAAAATAAAAGGAGGATTGCTCTGCTCATGCGCCGTGATAGTGGATCCAATATGAACAGATATAGTTTCCACGAACTCAGCAAGATTAGTAGCGTGAATATCTGAATGAAGAGATCTTAGGATGAAATTGTCAACCAATTTATTGTGTCTCTCAATTTCAAGGGCAGCAGCAAAATCAGGGTTTGGAACTAGAGAATCAAGTGCGCTTTCAGATTTGGTTTTGAACAAGGACAACTCAAAACTCTCGTCAAAATCAATGTCTTCAAGATACTCAAAAATAGCTGGACATGAATGAGATTTGAAAAAAGGTCTAGGATCTGTAGCCAGCTTGGATATCGAGGAACAAATAATCAATCAGCCTGTGAAAACTCTTAACTAATCATCCAAAAGTTCAGAGTTTGCAAATATACTGGGGTAAAATGCAAATGAAGTGTTGTATTCACAAGCTCACGGAGATGGACTGAAGCAGCGTTTATCTACTTCCGCTTATGCAAAGCAAAAGCGTTTCAAAGGCTACCTGGCATAACTTCAGGCTCCGTCTAAGACTTATGAAACAAACACATCAATCCACAAACAAGTTTGTTCTCCCCAGTATGGTCGCCAATATGTTAGCGCTTGAAATTTCACCTCAGGCTGAGAAAGGCAAACTCCAAGGCAACATCAAACCACTTAGCCTCGTAGCTAGCCCTACGGGGCAGGAGAGGGCTCTCTCCAGTATATCTCAGCAAAGATCTTCAAAGGGCGGAGATAACCAATAAAGAACACTGATTTTAGGCTAGTAAACTGATAAAAGGTTTGATTTGAGATTTTTGGGATTTTGGTGGAAAATCGGGGAAAGGCAATTTTGGGTGCGGGGATTGGACACAGTTTTTGCAGGGGGTTCTTTAGGGCAAGGTAGGAGACCGTATTGATGCCTTTGAAAGAGTCAGATGGGCGAGAATGGCTGGTTAGGAGCTAAGGAGAGCAAGTAAACACCTTGATTTCTCCTTAAACAGATGAAAACATTGATATTAAGCAAACTTAAAAGCAGAGCATGGCAATCATGAATTCTACTTTAACACTTCATTTGCCTAATTTGCAGAAGGAAAAGTAAGAAGATGATTCACATAAAAAACTTACAAGTACAAAGAGAAACACACCATCAATACATGTAACCACAGGAATCCCAAAAAGAACTGCAAAACCCTGGTCTTTCTTCCTTTGCCAAAATTGCAGAGATACAATGAGTGATACAATAGAAGCTTTCTCCCTCAAGAGTCCAACCATGAAAATGGCCAAGAAAGTACATAATATAGGCAATCTAACATCTTTCCTTGCCTCTAGGGGTCGAGCTCACTATCATAGGAGCTGTTTCAACCAATTCCAAACTAAGCACTAAAATCTAGGCAGTCAAAACAACTTGCCTCTATAAGCTAGGAAACCAATTCATTCATTGAATTTTTGCCTATTTCATGAATGAATCTTCTAGAAGAGATAAATAAGTGTCAAAGTATCATAAAATTACATCATTTACATCAAGGAGGATGAAAATCCACTCCAAAAAGTCAAACCTAGTCAAAACTACGTTTTGCTGAGCTGTAGGTGCATTTCTGTGAAAATAGCTTGATGCGTAGCGCCCTCAATCTCAACGTGTAGCGCGCCTTTGGGCCTGATTTTGAGGCACTTCCCGGTGTCCAAATGAGGCAAAAGTGGGCTTGTTGGAAAGGTCTAGATGTCTACTTTCCAACCCAAGTCGAATGTCTAAATTTGGTGACCATTTGACCCTCCAAAATTGCAATCTCCCAGGACTGCTTCCTGTGTGTCAAAAAAGTGGCAGAAAGTCATTTTTTGCATGTTTTTTGACCTTCTGGAGGCTCAAAACTTGATGAAATCTCTTGGCAATTGCTGAGAAAGTGTATTTTTGCATGAAAAATCCAAAAATGCTGAGTTTTCATGAAAAGGAGTTGCCCATATTCAGGGTAGCGCGCGGCGCGCTACGCGTTGGGGAGGAAAACCTGTTTTTGCCCAAAAAATTCACAAATGACCAAAAATGCTCAAATTTTTTTTAAATTTGTGCTGTAGGTAAGTCATTTAGCACCATGCTCCTTCAAGGAAGCCTTAGCCAAGATGTGGAGGGGATCGGGCCTTTTTCTTCGTTTTAGTGCCTTGGCCAACCGTCCTTTGAGCACCTTCATTTTTGCCTTACATACGCGCATTCGAGCCCAATAATGATTTTTCATGTTCCGGAGCATGTCCTTATCTTTGTTAGCCTTGGCCAGCAACCTCTCCAAATGAGCATTGACCTGGAGAAGCATAGCCTCTCGCTCAATGGGTACCAAATCACCGGGTCTCTTACGAGCCAAGTTGCGGTCTTCATGGATCCTCCGCAACTCATCAAGAGTATGTTCATCTTCTAGTTGCTTGTTGCGCTGCTCTAAGTAGGTGATTGTCCAATTTTACATTTCCAACCTTTGTTGCAACGAGTCATTGTCAGCCCTCAGTTGTTGGATGATATCCTTTGGCTCTAGGCTAGGAGAACTGTTATCGAGGTCAACAACATCTATGCCTGGATCACCTGATGGCCCCTCATCAATTTTGGGCTGTTTGCCTCTCTCTTGTACCTGTGCTGCTGTCAGAAACGAGGCCCCTTCCACCTGGTGTGGAGGTAACACTCGCGGTGCTGATGAAGAATGCAAGACCCCTTCCACCTGATGTGGAGAAAATACTCGCCGAGCTGATGCAAATAAGCCCCTGTGGCCTCTCTGATATGTGATCAATGAAGGGGAGCTGACATGTCTGGGCTCAGGGATGTCATACTGCTGTGAAGGTCCTCCCTCCTCATGAACAACCTCAGGGGGTGGCTGTGGCACTATGAAGAAATCTCGAGAGATGAAATCCTCCCACAGAATACCCTGTTGTGCCAGCTGATGCATGACCACAATCTTGATCAAAGCATAATGGTAGATGCTCCTGTGTTGCTGTGCTGGGCTCTTTCTCTGCACCAAGGGCACCATCCTCTCAATATTCCGGCACATGAAGAAAGGAATGTTCATCATCCGTACCCGTGTGAAATGCATCAACAAGCGGATATGGTACGAATACAAACGTGAAAATCTGCCCTCACAGGTAAAATAGCGAATGATGACCCTCATCAAAGGTGCATACTCATCCCTCAAGAATCTGAAAGGAAATACACCAGACATGTGCCTCATATATACAGGTTTAATGTAGGGCTCATACTGAAATCTGTCCAACAGCTGGCGCTTGTTCCACTCTTCTCCAACATTGGGTATCCATGTTGCTTGAGCAACAATCTCAGGTGATAATGTAAAATCCACCCCTGCAAGATTCACATGCCCGTTGTGCAAATGTAATACAAACAAGCGGACCAATTCCCTGTGGTGCTGAATTTGAGAAATTCTTTCGCAATATTCATAGCATGATTGATGACGGAAACATGTGACTGCAAGTGGACAAGCTTGCAAATAGGCCAAAGAGGTGGGCTCCTCTCTCACATGCTGACCACCCTTACCACCCCTGTGAGGCCTCCTTGGCACCTCAACCTCCGGTGTTGACTCACGGTCATCACTTTGCTCATAGTCTGTTTCGGTTTCTGACATGGTTTCAAGAACAAAATGGCTGAAATGTACTGCTGCTTCTGCTCAAATGACCTGCTATTTTGACTGTTTGAATGCTGCTCCAAGGGGACAAAAACACAAGGGAGATGTTAGGGAGGGGGACTTAGGGAAAATATATATAAAAGGGAATTTAGGGAAGGAATTATGACACATACACCATCACATAATCACAGTTTGCAGGGGTGTGATAGGAGGTAGGATTTAGGGAGATTTTATTGAATTTTAGGGATAGGTAGGGTTTTAGGGCTTTCGATTTTTTGTTAGGGAAATTGGGTGAAGATGACAAGGGAGGTGATAATGGGAATGTAAGGAAATGAGGGAGTGAAAAAGATGACCTTGGGCAGCAAACTCAAAGCCCTAGCTTCACTTATAATTTGAAATTTTTAAACATAATATATATGAATTTCATCATACTTCACACTTGCTGGTATTTGACACATTTTCCATGCTCATTTTCTTTAGGCAAGCAAAAAATATTGATGATTGGAGGCCTACCTGTAAACTTAGGAGATTTGAGGTTGTTTTGAAGCTTCATTGGCGGTTTCTGTAGGTGAAAACCCAACGTGTAGCGCGCGGGTCCTGACGCGTAGCGCGCGCCCAACTCGTAGCGCGTGACCAAATCTTCCACTGCAGAGTGTGCCCTGACGCATAGCGCGCGCCCAACGCGTAGCGCGCAGGCCCTGATGCGTAGCGCGCAGGTGCTGTCGCTCAATTCGCCCAATTTCACACTAAATCGCCTTTCACACTTGCTCTTGGAGTCTTGGAGGCAAATGAATTGCAAAATGAGGAGAGAGGGGCTTTCATAAGCTTGATTTAAATGAGGAGTCTTGGCAAAGGAGACCAAGGCCGCATGCCAACTTCTGGAGAATTTGAATTTTTTACAAATTTTTACAAAAATGAGAAAATGACCTTGCCTTCAAAAACAGGATTTTTGAACTCAAGGTAAAAATTAGCTATACAATATGAAATCATCTGAAGTGATGCTTTGATGGACATCCCTCTGGCCTGCTAGGCACTTATTGACCTTAAAAGACATGACCTTAAAAGACAAAATTGGACTAAACCCTAGACCTACTACTTTGACTTCAAGACAAGACCAATGACCCTGTAAAGAATTTATTGACTGAAACAAACTTAATCCAGCAGTGCCAAGGGGAATAAAAGACACAAGCTCCTCCATCAGGGTTATGGCATGCCTAATGGAATGCAATAAGATGACATTGATGAGACACCTACTTATGCAAATGCAAAGAGCTTTGATCGCTGATGGAGGGCTACTAGACCGACTCTAACAACGTCTTGGAGGGGTTATGTATTACATGGGAGATTTATGATATAAAAGTATACAAAAGGGAACATGGCTAGAATTTCGTAATTAGAGTAACGAATGGGAATGCGGATAGAGTTGGAATGTATAAATAAAAATAGAAATGTGGGTAGAGTTTGGTAATTAGGTTAAATAATGGGAATGCGGCTAGACTTGGAATGTATAAATAAAAATGGAAAATGACTAGAGTTTGGGTATTTATTATTAACAAAGGGAAAATGGATTAAGGCTAGGGTTTATGGAAAAAGTTGTAAAATGGGCATGATGGGTAAATGGAAATCTGGAAATGGGATGATGGTTATGTGGGTCTCCGCTAGAGTTAAAAATCATAATTCGTATTCATGATGGGGGGAAATATTTTTCACAAAGGATAGATGCAAACATAATTTAAACTGTAGCGAAAAAAGTTCCCAGGCCTTTATCTGCTTTCTGAAGTGAAAACTTTTTTCTGGCCTATCTTTTAATCCATGGATCGAATTTGGGTGCAGGACATACCATTGGAAAGATGCTTTTGGGAAATTTCTGATGAAAACACCTGCAATCTGATCTGATCTAAACATTGTCATACAAAAAATATCCTCAAATCCTAATACTTGGTGTCGCTTTGGAAATAATTTGTAGGATGAAATATTATTTACAACATCTCAAACATAATAATGATCAACGATAATCAAGCAATCCCATAAAAATTAAAGGACCCTAACACATACAAAATAAATTAGGAAGAGAAGTAGCATCAAGTAGAAAATGATGTATGACAACATTCTTTTCTTGTGGTGGCTAGTTGTTAACCTTTACAAAAAGGCTTGAATCATGAATGGGTGTTCCAAGAGTTTTTAAACTTAACATATTGGCAATAGACTTTGTTTTCACAACCATAATTTTCTTAGAACCATCTACAAATATAATGGTCCAATTTTTTGGGTTATATAACTTATCAAGTGACTCGACCAAGTTAATCTTGTTGAAAGTGTTGGACACTAAAACCTGAGTTAATAAACTTTTCCAAAGGAAAAAGGAACCAAACCCATCATCCATCAACTTATTTTCTAGATCCCTTATGTGTATCAAAAACATCAAATAACAAGTCCATAGGTTTTGGTTCAATGAGGCTATTAGCAAGGGTTGATGCAAACAACACTTTTATTCTAGAGATCATTTTTCTTCATTGTACTGGAAATTAATCTTGAAATGGGTATAGGAACTTATTGATTTCCCTTCAAAAATGCACTTTTTTTATCTAGCTTGACTAACATTCAAATGTCTAAGTATTCCACGTGAAAAGGACCAAGCAATAATGAAAACACATCCTCGAAAACATAGCATATCAAAGCCTTATGTGCTACACACATGAATATTTCTTTGAATTAATCAAGAATTACTTTGAAATGTGCACAATTAAATGAGATAGGACACAATGGATGCCAAATCAAGACTTTTTTTCCTTTAAACCATTGGTTAATCATTCCCATTTATTCGCATGAACATAACTTTCATTAACTATTCACTTTGAGCGTAATGGTTAATGTTAACCAGCAATATATGTATGATTATGAAATCCTTATCGACCATTAGATTTAGTATCATATGGGCCATTACATATTTTGGACAACAAAAGAAAAATTAGCTATTGCACACATCTAACTCCAAAATCAGTCGATATTGTTGATCATGACAAAAAATAGTAAATATATTTCCAAAAAAATAAATTTTAAACCTTTGTGTTAGTTTTATTTTGAAATGAACCATCATTGGATATTTTCAAAGTGAAACAACAATATCTATTGAGCAGCCTCCAACCTAAAATATATTTTTACCATCAAATTGGTGGATTACAAACCACCAAAATCGAGATTAGATCCATGTTATATTTTTAATGTTAGATTTTCGTTAAGTGTGTATGTAAGCATATTTAATGTCAATCCAACTTAAGGTGTTCATTTGGATTTTGGAACCTTTTTATCACCCCATTTTTTATTTTTATTTTGGTCAATAGTGGAATCAACAACTAGGGCAATCTCATACTCATGTGACACAAGTTCAATTATGTATGCAACCACTATAACCACTAGGTGCACCATGCATGCCCCTAATGTGGACATGGGTTACTTCTGGAAATTGAACCAATGACCTCATAATATTTTACGTAACATGTTTACATGCTTTTCCAAGTGAGATGCCCAATGGGGGCTTTATCACTCCATTTGTGGTTAAACACTTTACTAGTTATTGTAATCCCATCCTTTAGGGTCTTAGAAGTATGCCCTAAAATTATTTATTCATAAGGAACTAGCCTCATTCAAAACACAATGCATTGTGCTTTCTATGATCTTATGAATATGTGCTTCATTGTTTAGAAGTGTTTATAAACATCATGATTCCTCTTAATTACCATGGGTTCATACAATGTGTGGATGTGAATATTTTGGTCTCTCTAGATTGAATGGTCTTAGAACTACCATGGTTTGAAATCCAAAAACATAATGTGAATTTTCAAATCATTGATCGAACCTACTATGATCATGCACATAAGATGATCTAACATGTATTGCACACCTACACCTTGTCATCTAGCCTCTTCCACATCCAATGCTAGCCTCCACTTATTCTCTACTGTAATCACAATTCCAAGCCTACTTTTGACTTTGATATTCTACATGGACTCACAGTTGATACATTCTTGCTACATGCTTAAACTATCAAATCTTTTCAAGAGTAAAAATGGTCTTGTGGGATTGGGACTCAACCATAAGCTACATGCATTCCTTCTCCCCATGCCATTTTCATAGCCCTTTATCTCTTCCTTCTAAGATTTATAATTGAGCATCTAATGCCATTTTTTTTTATCATTGATGCATTTTGGATCAACCAACTTGAATTTTATGTTGCTAAAAACTTTTGAAATCATTAAATCCTAAGTATTTAAGAATCTCTTTTAAGATGCGTGCCATCACTTCCCAACTCTTATAATTAAAGGCCAATAATATATGTTGACAATTCAAAGGTTAAAGGAAAATGCCTAATTTTCATCGAAAAAATGAAATTGAACAATATGGTAAGAACATGTTTCCAAAAAAGTATTTCGATTTATATATAGGTAGCATGAGGACCCCATAGTAAACCAAGAAGCATATAAGAGAAACTGGGAATAGATTAGAGCATCTAACTTCCAAGCATTATGAAATAACCCCTTGGATAGATGTCACATCCTTGTTCATTAAACAAGTTAAACAATGGAAATATCATTAGTTTTTTTCCTAACTACATGGTAAAACTAATGGATGTACCTAAATTTGATAGAATATTTCTTAATCTAAAATAGTATCCAATATAAAAGAATCATAGATTAATAAATTTAACAACATAAAGACTCAGCATAATTGTGTTTCTCAAATTTCATAGATGATCAATGATATCATAAGATGTCTATAATATCCATTCCCATTGTTAAAGGTTTATCATAAAAGAAAACGTATAATCAAGAAAATTTCATCTCAAAGAAGAGAAATCTCTAGATGAATTGAAGCAAGAGTTTGTATTTTAATTATCCTCACAATACATCTCCTTGGATTCATTAACGAAGGGATATATCCAACAAAAAGTGGTGGTGGGAGGATATCCACAATTAATGATTTTATGCATCTACTCGAGGAGGATATTTGTCCTTGCTCTCAAGGTACAAAGAAACCAAGATAACATACTTGGAAAATATTCCCATTTAATAGAGGGAGAGGAATGATGAAAATGACGAGAAATAAGGGGATTTTGTCTTGTAACACCCTCCATAAGTAAAGGATACAACCTAACATTGATTATATCATATTTATGAGAAGATTTCAAGAAAATATTGAGTAATTTATTACAACCCTGAATTAATAAATAATATGTCAAAAATAGTTTCTTAGCACTCTATATGTTTTTTTTTACTTTCCGATAAAAATAAACTTATGCAGGAAACAACCTTGAACTATAACAACAATGGTGATTGTTGCTTCCCTAGAGTCACACTACGTTGTGTTGTAATGCGGAGCTTGGGAACATCTAAGTGGGATTTATTTGCTTCTATGTTAATGAAAATACCTAGTATCAGATATGTTAGTGGTCATCTCATCGTTATAGATATATTCCTTATGTTGAGAAACCCTTGAATATGTTATGTTTCCTTGTGTTATTTTAACCCAAGGATAGTCAAAAGTAGGATGACCTTAAAGAAAACAGATAAAATCATGTATTTAATTTGTGTTTGTAAATATGTTATGTAAATGACTGTGTAAATCAAGCTTGAATCAGTTAATATAAAATAATTATATTTCATGTTCAAGATGCATGTATTTCATTTTCCCTTTTGAGTGTCACAAAAAAAGGAAATAACATGAAGAAATTCATCACATCCATTAAATCATTTTTTTATGTAGATATAATATTCTCAATGGCCAAATGTGAATGAATGAAAGCAACAAAATCAACATTACAAGTAATCCAGGAAAGTATTCATCACTCACATTCAACCTTCATTATGTGTTCTTCAAGACAATGTGAAGCGTGCATGAAAATCCTTTAAATTATATTCAAATTTGTTGTTAATAAAAAATTGTTTGGGAATCATGGTTAAGGGAAAAATCAAGGCATTAATTTCTTTTGTTGAGTTGCATTTCCATTGATTTTGAGTATGAGCATTCATAACCCTTAGGTTTGACACAAAAGTTTTAAAATGTAAAATATGGATGAAATATGGAGAATCGGAACTTACCCAATTTAAAAGATCAATTAATAATTCCTTTAAACCAGATAAAACCTAGTGGATGACTGAGAAATTAAGAATTCAACCATTAGAACACATAATTTTGAAATTTACCATTTTCTTGCAAAACCCTTGTAAGAAATATCAAGAAAGTTAAGATACTCTTCAAACTAACTTGATAGATCTTGAAAAACTAAAACAAACCATCATATTGATGCCAAAATTCATTTCAAGTAATAATCTTTATATAATTATACACAATTTGCATAAAATATCAGATTCACAAATTAAAATTCCATGAAAATTGCAAAACTTGTATTCCATTAGTAGTAAACTTCAAAACATAAGGTGACCTGGAGCATACATGATAAGAAAAATAGATAGCCCAAGAGTTACTTTAGAATTCTACCCGAAAATTGCTTCAAGACCTCCCAACAATTCACCAAACATTTTGGTAGACTTTTCCATACAACCAAGATTTATTCCCCCTTTTAAGTTTCAAAATGAGGCCTATATATAGGCACTCAAGAGCTTGTCCCTACTCTAAACCACTAGTGGTATTTGGAAAACCACCCAAAATTTGTTACAAAATTGCTAATTGTATTGTAACTAACTTCTTCTAGAATTTTTTTGAAGGATTTTTTGGTTGTGGAGTGGGCCCTTCAAGATTTAGATTTGGTAGCACTTTCATCTCTCGTAGTTGAGTATTGCCTTCGTTCTCTCTCTTAGACATTAACTGGGTCAAGTGCTACATTGTGTCAAGTGTTGTAGTGAACATGTTGTCGATAGTGCAACAAGAGGTGTCATTGTTTGTGCATTCTCACGCAAAAATAACCTTTGGTTCTAACGTAGACCCTACATGTATGGTTGATCTATATATTTTCCACATACTTCTCCATTCCTCTTCTGTTGGTGTGTTTCCCAACCATGCCTCTATTATTTCCATTTCCATATACATAACAGATTTATAGTTAATTTTTCCCTGCTCTTTGAAGAATTGTTTTAACATGAATAGAAGTTTAAAGTGCTCCTTATATAGACTCGCAATTCACTTTTCTTGTGGGGCATGATCTCTTCCCTTAGTGTCACTTTGATCATATTTGATATGATGCAGGCCATCCATAAAAGGCTCCTTGCGGAACAAGTTTCCCTAATCATTAAAGAATGACACTAAATTATTACATAATTCTTCGCATTTTCTTTTAAAATTCTCCACCTCCTCAACCATGTTGCTTGCTTTATCTTCTATTGTCATTATCATCTTGTGCCTCCTTTCTAGCTAACCTACTCTAAACGAAAGCAATCAAAGTTTTTCTTTTTGACTTCCTCTTTAGTCATGGGATTAAGGAAATCAGTTGTTACTTCGACTTTGCGTGAAGTATTTCCCTTATGCTCTCTGAGCATTTATACCTCTTTATGAGTTGTCTTGATCATCTCAATCCTTTCTTGCACCAACTCTAACTGATCCCAATGCTTGCTTATTAGCTTAATAATTTTTTCCCAGATTATCTCCTTGGCCATCGTGAAAGAGATTTTGTCTTAGTTTTATTCTGAAATGAACCATCATTGGATATTTTCAAAGTGAAACAACAATATCTATTTAGAAACATCTAACCTAAAATATCTTTGTACCATCAAATTGGTGGATTACATACCATCTAATAATTTCGAGTCAATTTCAATGATTAACCATCAAGTAACTTTGTGTGAAACCAAATCTACTCACTTGGATTCCTTGCCACCAAAATCGAGATTAGATCCATGTTATATTTTTAATGTTGGATTTTTATTTGAGTATGTAAGCATATTTAATGTCAATCCAACTTAAGGTGTTCATTTGGATTTTGGAACCTTTTTATCACTCCATTTTTTATTTTTTATTTTGGTCAATAGTGGAATCAACAACTAGGGAAATCACGTACTCATGTGACACAAGTTCAATTATGTATGCAACCACTATAACCACTAGGTGCACCATGCATGCCCCTAATGTGGACATGGGTTACTTGTGCAAATTGAACCGACGACCTCATAATATTTTACGTAACATGTTTACATGCTTTTCCAAGTGAGATGCCCAATGGGGGCTTTATCACTCCATTTATGGTTAAACAATTTACTGGTTATTGCAATCCCATCCTTTAGGGTCCTAGAAGTATGCCCTAAAATTATTTATTCATGAGGAACTAGCCTCATTCAAAACACAATGCATTGTTCTCTCTATGATCTTATGAATATGTGCTTCGTTGTTTAAAAGTGTTTCTAAACATTACGATTCCGCTTAATTACCATGGGTTCATACAATGTGTGGATGTGAATATTTTGGTCTCTCTAGATTGGATGGTTTGAGCACTACCATGGTTTGAAATCCAAAAACATAATGTGAATTTGCAAATCATTGATTGAACCTACTATGATCATGCATATAAGATGATCTAATCTCTACTGCACACCTACACCTTGTCATCTAGACTCTTCCACATCCAATGCTAGCCTCCACTTATTCTCTACTGTAATCACAATTCCAAGCTTACTTTTGACTTTGATATTCTACATGGACTCACAATTGATACATTCTTGCCAAATTCTTAAACTATCAAACCTTTTGAAGAGTAAAAATGGTCTTGTGGGATTTGTTTGGAATAATACTCAGAGGGGGGGGGCGGGAGGGGGCCCGGTGAATCAGTATTTACAAATCAATAACTTTTTCCAATTCATAATCATATTTATATACGCTACTTCAATGAAGGGAATTCGTGTGTGCGCACAATTGTTCTTAAGGAAACCAGTGTATATCTAGTGAACTGATGATTCAGTTAATTCATCATATGTTGATCCTTAATTAGTGCATTCGTACTTTATTAAACATTAAACAGTAACCATGTGCAGTAGTAAAAAAATAAACCATCACACATAAGCAACACACATGAAAAACCACCTGCTTCGGTTGTCTCTGTCTTCTTTTTAATATAAATAATAAGTTGTTTACTCTCTTGTACTGGTGTAGATTCATACCAGTATGTAGGCACCCACCTGTAGAAGGCTACAACCTTCTCTTGTTCTCCAAGTTCTACTGGAAGAGAGCTACAACCCCCTAGCTCCTCTACTAGATGATATGTTTACTAGTACGCAGGCGCCGACCTACAGAAGGCTCCAACCTTCACTCGTTCTCTAGCTGCTACTCGAAGGGAGCTCCAACCCCCTGATATAATCACCAGCCAGCTTCGACTTCCTCCCTGAAGGCTCCAACCCTCAGTACCCTCTAGGGACCACGTTTCATAAATTTTCATACCGGATACTCCTAGTACATAAAAACACAATATGAAAGACACATTTCATCAAATTTTCACACTTCACCCATCAATAACATTGAAGCTCAAAATCAATCACCACCGTAATAAAACTATCAAATACAATCTGCATCAACCAATCACTGAAACTTAATCATCAATCTCTGATATAAATGAAACCCAATCATCAATTTCTGAATCAACCAGTCATTGAACCTCTGACACAACGGAATCAAACAATCACTGAACCTCTAATACAACTGAATCAACCATTCATTCAAAACCAATCAACTGATACTTAATCAAAATACAACCAATCAACTGGAACAATCAGATCACTATAACCAAAACACAGATCTGAACCCAGAACACTGCATCAACAACCAAAGCCAACTATAACCTCAAAAGTCATATGTCAGAATGCATACGCTACTTCAATGAAGCCAACTTGCATGTATACACTACTTCCTTTAGCCCAACCTGTGTATACCTCTAAAGATACTGAATCATAAACCTCTGAACCACAAACTGTACCAATCAGTGACATTCTAAAGATCTACTGTCAATTTACAGAGTTCTAAATGGATAGCAGCAAGGATCACCCTTCTTACTCAATCAGTCAATCAAGCAGACTCAATCTTCTTATACAATCAATTTTACTTTCATATCTAATGAAGACATCATTGACAAATAGCAGTAAAATAGCAACACTGATCAGATAGATCAGTCATCCATGAACAATAAGATTTTCTTTTGCATATGCTACTTGGAAGTTCTTAACCAGCATGTATACGCACCTTCACTAAGGAAAACCAGCGTATAGATCTGCAAATAAAAACTTATAACTACGTATTTATTCTAGACTTCATATATACCCATATTGTAACATTTAAAGGACAAAGAATTTGTTAGCATGCAGATCTAGCCTATCCATTATCACATCACATAATGATAAGTCATTATGATCCTGATCCATCATTAGATCTCATCCATCATCAAACACTGAGGTGCATACTTAGTCTAGATCAAGCAAAGCATTAGAAACCCATAACATGCATATTTTCTATTGATCTTACACTTCATAAGATATTCATTACTTGTGAACTTAGCCATTTGATCTTCTCCTCCTTATATAGTTTTTGCCTTTCTTAGTACCGCAGACCAAAACAACACTTAGAACCTGTTATGAAACCAGCTCACAAAAATATAGAAAAGAGAGATCAACGCCTTAGAATTCAGCCTCTTCGAGGGGGCAACCTCCTTTACATTACAAAAATGAGCAATTCTTGGATGATTCAAATGACAAAACCTCCTTTCTATATATAGGAGTCTAAGGAGTCACAATATAACCCAGCCGACCTAACAATAATAATATAAAGCCACAAAAATAACAATAGAGGGATTCTATGGGGCACAAACAATATGGGGACAATAGGGGCACAGCAATATTAATAAGGGATACAACTACAATAGTAATGGGGTAATCACTAGTATTATAGGGACCCAACATGCCCCTCTCCTTCAAAAAAGTGTTGTCCTCAACGCTTGAGTAGTTTTGGATGCTTCTGTATAAAATTCTCATCCTCCCATGTGGAATCTTCAGCGGATAAGTTCTTCCATTTGATAAGATACTCCGAAATTGATCAATTTCGTAACGGTCGAGTTCTTGTTTTTGTGACTGCTTCTAGTTCCAATATAATTTTTCCTTCCTCGTCAAGTTCTGGCAATATTGTTTGAACTGGGATCTTGTCACCTATAACCTTCTTTAAACATGAAACATGGAAAACTGGGTGCAATCGAGAAGCTACAGGAAGCTCCAATTTGTATGCCATAGTACCAATCTTTTGCAACACCATGTATGGACCATAATACTTTGGTGATAATTTATTATCCTTATTAGCTTGCTTGAGGGACTTTTGCTTATATGGTTGTATCCATAGGAATACCCAATCACCTACATCAAAACTTCTTTCGCTGCGATATTGATCTGCATGTTGTTTCATTCTATTTTGTGCCAACACGAGGTTATCCTTTAAGAGTTGGAGGACTTGTTGTTGATGTTCGATGTGATGTTCCACTACTTGAACCTTAGAATTTTCTCTTAAATATGATGTGATGGATGGTGGCTAATATCCATAAAGTGCCATAAATGGGGTCATTTTTGTTGATGTATGGAAGGAAGTGTCATACCACCATTCAACCTGAGGCAACCATTTGACCCATTGTGTCTGTTTATCTGATACAAAGCAACGAAGATATCCTTCCAAACATTTGTTTACTATCTCAGTTTGCCCATCATATTGAGGATGATAAGATGAGCTATGAGCTAACTGGGTACCAAGACAAGAAAATAATTCTGTCCAAAAATTTCAAGTGAAAATGATATCTTTGTCACTTACAATAATCTTTGGGTTTCCATGTAGCTTTTCAATTGTTTCCATAAATGCAGTAAAAACTATACTGGCTTTAAATGGATGTGATAATGCACAAAAGTGTGCATACTTGGTAAGTCTGTCAACTACCACCATGATGACACTCTTTCCCTCAGACTTGGGTAAACCTGTGATAAAATCCATTGAAACCTCCTCCCAACGTTGGCTTGGCATGGATAAAGGTTGTAATAGACCCGGTGTCTTAATTATTTCAACTTTATTTTGTTGGAAAACCAAACATTCCGCCACAAACTTTTGAATATCTGATTTAAGGCCCTCCCAAAAGAATTCCTTCTTAACCTTGTGGTAAGTTTTTAAAAATCCTAAGTGCCCTCCTAAGGGAGAAGTGTGCAATTGCATCAAAATATTTTTTTTTAGCTGGGAATTCTTACAGAGGTATATCGATCTTTGTACCATAACGAATCATTTTGCCATCTAAATGTATCAGATGTACTGGAGTCTTGTTGTAAATTTCAAATAAGTGCCCACACTTCTTCGTCATTCTTTCATTCCTCCCTTGCTTCGTTTATCCAATCTGGTTGGATAATAGAAATGGCGCACAACAATGCTTCCACATCCTCATCCTTTCTTGAGAGTGCATCTGCCACCACATTTTGCTTCCCTTTTTTGTAGATGATTTCAAAGTCATAACCCAACATCTTTGTGACCCACTTTTGTTGCTCTTTAGAGGATAATCTTTGTTCTAAAAAGTATTTAAGGCTATCATGATCCGTTTTTACATTGAAGTGTCTTCCCATTAGGTAGGGTCGTCATTTCTTAAGTGCATGGAGTATTGCCAATGTTTCCTTCTCATAAGTAGCTTTGTGTAAAAACTTTCCCTTGATTGGACGACTTTCAAAAGCAATGGGTCTTTCATCTTGCATTAAAACAACACCAATTCCATTTCCTGAAGCATCACATTCCACAATAAAGGTTTTTGTGAAGTCTGGTGTAGCTAAGACCGGTGCTTGGCACATTGCCTCTTTAAGATGGCTGAAGGCCTTTATTGCTTCTGGAGTCCATGAAAATGCATCTTTCTTCAATAATGTTGTTAGAGGTGCTGCTATTCTCCCATAATTCATAAAAAACTTGTGATAATAACCTGTCAACCCGAGAAATCCTCGCAGATGCTTTATGGATGTGGGGATTTTCCATTCCTTAATGGCTTTAATTTTTCTAGGGTCTAACTTAACTCCTTCATGAGATACAATATGACCCAGATATTTCACCTCTTGTACTCCAAAGAAACATTTGGATCTTTTTGCATGTAATTGTTTCTCCTCCAATAGTTGTAGCACCTTGTCAACATGTTCAACATGATCCTTCCAAGACTTGCTGTAGATTAGTATATCATCAAAAGATACTAACACAAATTTTATAAGGATTGGTTTGAAAATGGAATTCATCAAACCTTGAAATTTTGAAGGTGCATTGGTAAGGCCAAAAGGCATGACCAAAAATTCATAATGACCCTCATGAGTTCTAAATGTTGTTTTTGGAATGTCTTCAGTCTTCATTCTGATTTGATGATATCTTGAACAAAGATCCAACTTGGTGAAGTAAATTGATCCATGCAATTCATCCAGTAATTCATCAATGACAGGAATGGGAAACTTATCTTTAATAGTGAGCTTGTTGAGCTCCCTATAATCCGGACACATGTGCCATGATCCATCCTTCTTGTGCACCAATACTACTGGAGCAGAGAAATAACTTTGACTCAGTTGAATTATACCAGCCTCTAGCATTTCTGAAACCATACGTTCAATTTCACTCTTTTGGGCAGAGGGATATCTGTACGGCCTAATGTTTGGAGGAACACTTCCTGGAATCAAATGAATAGCATGATCATGATCACGAATAGGTGGGAGACCTTTGGGAGTCTCAAATACCTTAGAATGATTGTCCAAGACTTTTTGGAGATCTGGAGAAATAGATGATTCCAATGTGGAAACATCTAGCGAACATAATTGTGCAATTACACCTCTTTGTTCCTTTTTTAGAAGCTTTGTGATACCATTAGAGCTGATTATCTTTCCTGGTTTCCCTGCAATACCCCTTAATTCAACTTCCTTTCCTTCCATAGAAAATTTCATGAAAAGTTCTTGAAAATTAAAAGCTATTGTACCCAAGGATTGTAGCCATTGGACTCCTAGTACAACATCAGCACCTCCCATTGGAATGGAAAGCATTGGGCTACTCAATAAATATTCTCCCATGGATAGCTTGATATTATGGCACTTTCCAGAGCAATTTATTGTTCCTCCATTTGCAACCATTACTTGACACTCTAGTGCTGGATATAAGTAGCAATTCAATTCTTTTGCTACCTTACAATGAACAAAATTCTGGGTACTTCCTGGATCAATCAACACTATTACCTTTTTCTTCTTGATTTGTCCTTCTATCTTGATGGTTTGAGGAGTGGTAATTCCCGCCAATGCATTACAAGATATGGTTGGATTCATTTCTTCTTTATCTAGGCTTTGTTCCTGGAGTATATCCTCTTCTTTTGACCTTTCTTTCTCCTTTTCTTCTTCCTCTTCACAATCTATGTAGAATAATTTCTTCTCAACACACTTATGACCTTTAGTGTATTTGCTATCACAATTGTAACAAAGCCCTTTTGCTCTTTTTTCTTCCAATTTTTGTGATGTCAACCTTATAGGTTGTGGAAGACTAGGGGCAACAACACTTCCATCTTTATAGTTGTGAGTGGTATGCTTCCTGGTTGCCATAATTTTGCTTTCCATTTTTCTTGCTAACCTGAATGCCTTCTCTAATGAATCAAGTTCCCAAAGGTGAACATCATGTTGGATATTATCCTTTAAAGACCCTATGAACACATCAATCCTATGCTCATCTGGAATATTTTTTACACTTATGTTCAATTTTTGGAACTCCTCAATATGCTCCATTATTGAACCCTTTTGTTTGAGACTTATCAATTGGCTAAAAATAGTGTTGCTTTTTGTATCGTCATAATGTGCTGTCAATTCTTCCGTAAAAATTGCCCAAGTGATAATTTTTTTATGAGAGCAAAGCCATTGATACCATACAAACTGATTTGGTTCCAAATATAAAGTTTCAATACGTACCTTTTGTGTGTTTTTCACATTATTGAGATCGAGAAATTGCTCCATCTGTAATATCCATGTTGCGGGATCCTTGCCATCAAACTTCCTCATATCGATTTTTGGAATATGGTGGGTCTTCAATCCAACATTAGAGTCTATGGAATGATGATTAACATTTCTTTTGTTCTCATCATGAGTTTCCTTTACTACCCTTTCACCATTAATGACCATTTCTTGTAGCAACTTATTCATATTTATCTTCAATTCTTCCATCTTATCATCCATGCCATCAATTTTAGCGTCCATGCCATTCATCTTAGCTTCCATGCCATCCATCTTAGCTTCTACACCTCTCTTTAAACAATCCATCTTAGCTTCTACACCTTTCTTTAAACCATCCATCTTAGCTTCTACATCTTTCCTTAAACCATCCATCTTAGATTCTGTTGCTTTTTGTGCAAGTGACACTTGTTGCACTTGGTCTCATAATTTTGATATATTATGTTGCATTTCTTCCTCTTCTTCATGAGTCATGATAGAGATTTCAGGTTGCTTACTAGGTGTTTGCATTTTCTTTCCTCGGGGCATCAATTATCGATTCAAACTAATTTTTCAAACCAAGCTTATGCAAAAATATAAAAAAAACTACACACCTTTTTTCACTTTGTAGAAGCTTGATATTGAATCTAATGTATCTCTGCAATTTCAGATCATCCAGTTCTGAAATTGCGACCTATAGTAGCCCTCTATGTCCTCTTTCCAATGCAACCAGTCTGATCGAAATTGGATTCTCCAAGGAATAGTTATGCACAATCTCCCAAGATGACCTGATTATAGACTAGTTCAGTAGATCGAACTTGTACGACATGCCACGAGTCACTGTTTTGACCTTTGGCTCTGAAAAATATATACAAGAAACTACAGTCCGTCCTATTTCTGTACCTTCTTATGAAATTTAAATCTGATGCTCAGAGAGAAAGTTATGACGATTTTTCCTAGGTCACCTGTTTGGAATGTAATTCAGGAGTCTGCAAAAATACCAACTTCCTCAGATCATATCTCCGCAAATATAGCGCAAAAAGATCTGAAATTTGGATCTGAGATTCAGTGTGATTTCTTCTCAAATGGGTTTTTTTTTTAGGTTCTGAAACGTTACAGAAAAAAAATTTATAGCAAAAATGCCACGATGACCTATTTGGAGCAGCGAAACCCTAGAATCCAAAGCTTTAATACCAAATGTTATGAAACCAGCTCACAAAAAAATAGAAAAGTGAGATCAACGCCTTAGAATGCAGCCTCTTCGAGGGGGCAACCTCCTTTACATTACACAAATGAGCAATTCTTGGATGATTCAAATGACAAAACCTCCTTTCTATATATAGGAGTCTAAGGAGTCACAATATAACTCAGCCGACCTAACAATAATAATATAAAGCCACAAAAATAACAATAGAGGGATTCTATGGGGCACAGTAATAACAATATGGGGACAATAGGGGCACAACAATATTAATAAGGGATACAACTACAATAGTAATGGGGTAATCACTAGTATTATAGGGACACAACAGAACCTGTGGTATTCTTGGAAGGGATCAAATAACCATTACTTAGCTCAATATTGTGGGCTAATACCATGGTATTGACCTCTTGCATTTTTTAATATTAAATTTCCTTGATTTTCCAACCCATACATGCTTTTCCTCTTGTGAAAGTGCGTGCATATGTATACACTCTTTTTGCATAGTGAACCTGCTTGTATATGCTCTTTTTTTACAGTGAACCCGCGTATACAACTTAACATACCTGAAAAAATTATTTTTCCTCAATTGCTTGATTCTGATTTATATTCCTTTGTTCCATCATCCTATTCTTCTGTACCATTACTCTATTACCTCTAAATAGACTTGTTATAATGTGATTTGCCATTATATATTACTTTTGAACTGATTCTTATGAACTACCCTACATTTTGTCACGTCTGTAAACACAACTGCCATGCATTCTATCACATTATGTTTATACTTTTATCAATTAGTTCATTCATCAAAGAACATATGTTATCAAAGACAACACACACTAACAATATCCCTATATCAAGCATTTGACCATTATTCTATTTCATTGTTGTCTTGTAGATTCATCTAGTTACCATATAGTTGTTTTGCTACAAGTGGGTTTCCATCAAGTACAACACATGCATCATAATGCCAAAAATATCCCCCTTTGGACTTGATGGCAACTACTTTGGTGTTTGGTCACCACAACCTATAAATAACATCAAGACAAGCACCAAGTTGTCCTAAACATCAAGCTACTCTCCAAACACCAAGATACTCTCCCCCTTTGAAATCAAAGGCAAAGGGTTGGTTGACCAATGTTAAATGAATACTTCCATATCTAAACTGTTGAATATGAAAATTGATCATGCTCCCCCTAGGCACATGCTGAATTCTCTAATCAAACTCCCCCTTAGGACATGTTGAGATGCACTATATTGTCCATGCTCCCCCTGAGCACATGCATAGTCTGCAGAAATATTTTCCAAAAGAATAACATGACTCTGTAACTCAACTTTGTGAGTATGACCTTCCTATCACCAATACATCAATCTCCCAACCAAGTGGGGATATACCAAATGACTCAACCACTCAACTAAGTGGGATTACATATTTGACATGATCTCAAAAGTCCATACATGACTGAATATAACAATTATTACGTCATAGGTCTTTACATAACCTTTACATCAAATGATATACATGAAATTTATAACAAAGACAAAGTATTTAAACAACATCATGATAGTCATCAGCAATTATCATACACCATATATGATCTGCACCATAAGCATATGTCAGCAGCATCCAAACCAGCAACCTGTATATGTCCAACATCAATTCGTAAGATATGACAATGTAAATATCATCAACCTGTGACAAATTATGTCGCATATCAACTCATCCTCTTGATCTTATCAAGATCAAATTGCTTTGTTTCCTTAGTAGAAGAATCCTTAACATAGCCTTCCATGAATCAACTAATCATATGTCATATCTCCAAGCAGTAATACAAAATTATTCACATCATATCATATCTATGTAAAAACACCATATTCATCATCTATGACCATAACATCATAGCAAGAGCTACATTATCTTTCCTTAACAACCCTCAATATATCAACCATGTCTCTTCACTAGGGATTTTTCCAACATCCCATCTCTCATAGGCATCCACCATGATAATCAACATATATGAGAATCATGCCTATCATCATAAAGTAAGAAGTCATCATCATTATGTGACTAAGTAAGCCATTTCTTCATGAAACCTGCAATAATACCATTCTTTTGGCCAACCAAAAATATTTACCAATATGCAGCTTAAGTAATCATCCATGTATCCAAAATAATAGGTATCCATCGTAGAGATAGAAATATGTATCTATCTTCTCATCAATGTGAAAAGAAAACCATGAGCTCACAATCATTTGTCAAACTTTCTTGATACCATCAATAGCAACAATCCTCAACCAATATACCATGTGAGAGCCAAGAACTATGGGAATCCTACATCATAACTGCACCATATGAACTTTATGCATCTTTGAAGGCATGATGACAACAACATAAAAGAAATGACACTTATCAAATAATGAAGTTGTGTACTCAAACTTTGTTCTTCTCCTTGTCCTTATGAATATCACCATGTAAGGAACATACCATATGTATTGTATGCATCATCAAAAGTGTCATCCACAATCATCCATAAATGGGATCTAAATAACAACTATGTGGATCAAGCAATATAAGTATCATCTGACACTTTATCATAGGAAACCCATGACTGTAGCATGATGTATCATTTAAACACTTCAACAACATAAGCATCATTATCATCGATAAGAACCTTTATGTAACAAAGACTTCTAAACATAATACCAACAATGTAAGCATAGCATATTCTCCCCCTGAACCTGTGCCAATTGTTCATTGTCAGATATGATCATTTCATATATTAGTATGAATCATCAATGCATCATCATCAACTAGTTATACATCAAATCATCAACAACTCATGGGGGTCAAAATCACTTCTACATATCATCAATGGACTGTAATCATCATCAATCATAACAGAAAGGATAATTGATAATTGTTTGAACCATATCAGACCACTTTTCCTGAGTTTTTCTTACTACTACATCAAACCAACATATACGCAACTATGCAGCTTCTAACTCGTGTATATACACGAATTGTCTTCATGATAACTGCATATGAGAACTAAAACACTGAAGTTTCATACTTTCAGTTCCTCTTGAGTCTATTCTGTTTGTATACTGAGCTATGCCACATTTTTCTGACTGTAATTCCTTCTTCTTCCATACCTTGGAGTGTGATGATGTTTGCTCCTTTTGGTATGTTGGCCAAAATTTACTCCTGCATTCTTTTGCTATGTGCCCAAACTTGTTACATGCATAACATCTTATATGTTTCATATTTCTTCTAAAGCAATCAATGGCTTTGTGACCAAACATATTGCAAGAAAAATAATATCCCTTAAAGTACCTCAAAGTTGATGATCTTTCTGTGAGATGGTTATTAGCTTGAAACATTCTCCTTTTGCATCTAGCTGCAACATGTCCAAAATTACGACGTATAAACATTCAACATTATTCATCAGAGGAAAGAATTGATTAACACTTCCATAGTTAGGAGTAAATGATTTTCTTTGAAGACTTTCTTTCCTTGGTTGTTGATGGGGTTGACCTCTTATCTCCCTGTTGAGCATTTCAGATTTTGCATTAGAATTCCTTTCTTCAATTTGTGAGTTAGATTCACCTTTAACAATTTCATGAAAACCAAGACTAGATTTGATGGTAGGAGACATTTGACTACTAAGAATATTATCCAAAATATTAGTACTATCTTGAAATCGTAAAAGTTTATCCTTTTCTTCTAATTTACCTTTTAGGATATTTACCTCGACCTGGTATTTCTCTTCCTTTTCCAGAGATTGCTTCTTCATGATTTCTTCAACTTTTCTTCCTTCTTCCACTTGTTTTTTTAATTTGAGAATCTCATTTTCTTGTTCTTCGTCTTCTTGAGGTATTTCTTTATTTTGCTTATTTGAATTTTCAATATCTTCTTTTAGAGAGAATATCTCATCTTCAAGACTTTTATAGTAACTGGATCTTTCTATAAGTTTCTTGATTGTTGTATCCTTCTCATTTACTTCATTTCTCAATGATGTCACTTCATCCTGCAACCTTTCACATTGATCTTCCTTTTCTTTGTATTGATTTCTTGTTTTGTTTCCTTCCTCCAATTGGGCTTTTAACCTAGTAACTTCTTCTTTGTAGGCACATTCCCTTTTATCAATTAGATCCTTTTGATCTCTAATTTTGTTTGTGTGTTTTTTAAATTCTGCCTCTATTCGATTTCTTTCTCTTTCACCCATAAGAGAAAATTTAGTTGTTTCGTTGTCACATTCATTATCTTCAAATGAATAGAGAAATGTATCACCAAAGGACAACAAATTCGTACCTGATAATTCTTTTTCTTGTTCATCTTAATTCTGAGGTGATTCTAAATCTTAAGAGTTGCTTCCACATAATAGCGAATCGTCTCTCCCACTGTCACAGTTTCTTTGAGATGTCTTCTTCTTTTGAGATGCTTTTTTCTTTTGCTTCTTTCCCATTGTTACTACGGATCTCCTTCAAGCGATCAAGCTTCTGCTAAAGGATCTACTCTGATACCAATTATTGGGAATAATACTGAGAGGGGGGGTTGTTGAGTTACGAAATGGGTATGTATTTACTATTAATTTCATCATCGTTTTCCTTGATTCTTATCTTTTTCATATCTTAATGCACTAATATATTGAGGAATTATGGTAAGAAACGGATGAATTATTTGCAGTTACGATTTAGCTAACTTTTACCCTTCTTTATGCAGGAAAGTGACAAAAAGGAACGATTGTTGTTCCCTAACGATGGAACAACAAAAACCGACAAACAAAGGAAGGAACGCGTCGGTTGCGGACAAGGCTGAAGGCGAATCAGAAGGATCAACGCGAAATAGGAAAGGTGTCTGAAGTTAGCAATCGGTTGCGAATCCCTCAGGATCGGGAGATCTTGAGGGATCGCATTTACCATTTACCCTTTACCCCTTTCTGATTATAAAAGAAAGCAATTGTAGGAAGAAAGGGGGGGAATCTTTGTTATTTTTCAAATTGTAAATTTAATTACAGACTCGCGCTATTGGAGAACGCGATTATATTGTAACACTACTTAAGTTCGATGATTAATATATAATTGAAGTTGTTGTTCCCTCGCATTATCTAAAGTAGCTCAGCAGTGTTCACTGGTGGCTAAGGGCCCGGCCTCTGGTGGATTGAACTACTTTCTTGTGTTATATTTCTGATTCTCATAAAGTTTGGTTGGTTTGATAATTTTCCTGTTTCTATGAGTTTACTTTATTCGTTGTTTATCGCTTCCCTGTATTGAAGTAGTATATGTTCTTTATATCTTTACAGCGCTATCATTTGATTTGAGTTATGTTTATTACAGAGTAAATTATTTAGATAGTGAATCACATTGATTTAATCAGCTGTAAGAGTTTGATTATCGCTATTGGACTCTCAGAATTGATATCATTTCTATTTTGATTGCTTTATAGAGATTGAGTATAGTTTAGATTGAATCAGCCAAGAAGAGGTGAGTTATTGCTACTGTGCTCTCAACTGATGTTGTTGTTACTTGAATTGCTATAAGATTTGATTTCATCAGAGGATTGAGTTTTGAAGCTAGATGTCATATTTCCTTTAATCATTGCAATTTGAGTTTATTAGATGCATCCATTTACTTTTGTGTCAAAGATCTATACTACAATTTAAGAAACATTACTCTCTGAATTTATAGCATGCACATACTGTGTACACTCTTGAAATAAGAGGACTTGCCCGGGTTGATGATTAATGTGGGATAATTAGGATTTTTAAAAAGGCACCTTTTATCAGCCAACAGGGGTGAATTAGTATTTACAAATCAATAACTTTTTCCAATTCATAATCATATTTATATATGCTACTTCAGTGAAGCGAATTCGCTTGTGCAAGCAATTGTTATTAAGGAAACCAGCGTATATCCAATGAATTTATGATTCAGTTAATTCATCATATGTTGATATTTAATTAGTGCATCAATACTTTATTAAACATTAAACAGTAACCGTATGCACTAATAATAGAATAAAACATCACACATAAGCAACACACATGAACACCAAGATTTAAGGTGGAAACCCAATGCGGGAGAAAAACCACCTGTTGTTGTTGTCTTTGTCTTCTTTTTAATATAACGAATAAGTTGTTTACAATATTGTACTGGTGCAGACTCAGACCAGTACGCAGGCACCCACCTACAGAAGGATACAACCTTCTCTCATTCTCTAGCTTCTACTGGAAGGGATCTACAACCCCCTAGCTCTTGTACTAGCTGATATGTTTACCAATACATAGGCGCTGGCCTACAGAAGGCTCCAACCTTCACTCGTTCTCCAAATGCTACTGGAAGGGAGCTCTAACCCCCTGATCTAATCACCAGCCACTACTGGCAGGAAACTTCGACTTCTTCACTAAAGGCTCCAACCCTCAGTATCCTACAGGGACCACGTTTCATAAATTTTCATACTGGATACTCCTGGTACACAACAACACAATATGAAGGCCACGTTTCATCAAATTTTCACACTGGACCCATCAGTAACATTGAAGCTCAAAATCAATCACCATCAATATAACTATCAAATACAATCTACATCAACCAATCACTGAAACTCAATCATCAATCTCTGATATAACTGAAACCCAATCATCACTTTCTGAATCAACCAATCATTGAAACAATCACTGAACCTCTGACACAACGAAATCAAACAATCATTGAACCTATGACACAACTGAATCAACCATTCATTCAAAACCAATCAACCGATACTTAATCAAAATACAACCAATCAACTGGAACAGTCATATCATTATAACTAGAACATAAATCTAAACCTAGAACACTGCATCAAGAACCAGAACCAACTGTAACCTCAAAAATCATATGTCATAATGCATATGCTACTTCAATGAAGCCAACCTACATGTATACGCTACTTCCTTTAGCCCAACCTACATATACCTCTAAAGATACTGAATCATAAAACCTCTTAACCACAAATTGTACCAATCAGTGACATTTTGAAGGTCTACTGTAAATTTACAGAGTTATAACTAGATAGCAGCAAGGATCGCCCTTATTACTCAATCAATCAATCAACCAGACTCAATCTCCTTATACAATCAATTTTAATTTCATATCTAATGAAGACATCATTGACAAACAATAGTCAAACAGCAACACTGATCAGATAGATCAGTCATCCCTGAAAAACAAGCTTTTTTTCTACATACGCTACTTGGAAGTGCCAAACTAGCATGTATACGCGCCTTCACCAAGGCGAACCAATGTATAGATCTGCAAATAAAAAACTTATAACTTTGCAGCTATTCCAGAGTTTAGATATACCCATATCATAACATTTAAAGGACAAAACATTTGTCAGTACTCAGATCTAGCCTATCCATTATCAGATCACATAATGATAATTCATTATGATCCTTATCCATCATTAGATCTCATCCATCATTAAACACTCATGTGCATACTTAGTCCAGATCAAGCAAAGCATTAGAAACCCATAACATGCATATTTTCTTTTGATCTAACAATTCATAAGATATTCATTACTTGTGCACTTAGCCCTTTGATCTTCTCCTCCTTATGTAGTTTTGGCCTTTCTCAATACCTCGGACCAAAACAACACTTAGAACATGTGGTATTCTTGGATGGGATCAAATAACCGTTACTCCACTCAATATTGCGGGCTAATACCATGGTATTGACCCTTAGTATTCTTTAACCTTAAATTTACTTTATTTTCCAACCCGTACATGCTTTTCCTCTTGTGAAAGTGCATGCATACGTATACACCCTTTTGTATAACAAACCTGCTTGTATATGTTCTTTTTGTACAGTGAACCACGTATACAACTTAACATACCTAAAAACATTATTTTTCCTCAATTTCTTGATTTTGATCTATAGTCCTTTGTTCCATCATCCTGTTCTTCTATACCATTACTCTGTTACCTCTAAATAGACCTGTTATAATGTGATTTTCCATTGTATATTACTTCTAAACTAATTCCTTTGAACTGCCCTGCATTTTGTCACATATGTAAACACAACTGCCATGCATTCTGTCACATTTTGTTTAAACTTTTATCAATTATTTCATTCATCAAATAACATTTGTTATCAAGGACAACACACACTAACAATCTCCTTGTATCAAACCTTTGACCATTATTCAATTTCATTGTTTTCCTGTAAATTCATCTAGTTACCATATACTTGTTCTGCTACAAGTGGGCTGCCATCAAGTACAACACATGCATCATAATCCCAACAAGATTGGGACTCAACCATAAGCTACATGCATTCCTTCTCCCCATGCCATTTTCATAGCCCTTTATCTCTTCCTTCTAAGATTTAGAATTGAGCATCTAATGCCATTTTGTTTATCATTGTTGCATTTTGGATCAGCCAACTTGAATTTTATGTTGCTAAAACCATTTGAAATCATTAAATCCTAAGTATTAAAGAATATCTTTTAATATGCATGCCATCTCTTCCCAACTCTTATAATTAAAGGCCAACAATATATGTTGGCAATTCAAAGGTTAAAGGAAAACCCCTAATTTGCATGGAAAAAATGAAATTGAATGATTTGGTAAGAACATGTTTCCAAAAAATTATTTAAATTTATATATAGGTAGCATGAGGACCCCATAGTACACTAAGAAGCATATAAGAGAAACTGGGAATAGATTAGACCATTTAACTTCCAAGCACTATGAAATAACACCTTGGATATATGTCACATCCTTGTTGATTAAACAAGTTAAACAATGGAAAGATCATTAGTTGTTTTCCTAACTACATGGTAAAACTAATGGATGTACCTAAATTTGATAAAATAGTTCTTAATCTAAAATAGTATCCAATATAAAAGAATCATAGATTAATAAATTTAACAACATAAAGACTCAACATAATTGTGTTTCTCAAATTTCATAGATGAGCAATGATATCATAAGATGTCTATAAAATCCATTCCCAATGTTAAAGGTTTATCATAAAAGAAAACTTATAATCAACTTATAATCAAGAAACTTTCATCTCAAATAAGAGAAATCTCTAGATGAATTGAAGCGAGAGTTTGTATTTTAATTAACCTCATAACACATCTCCTTGGACTCATTAACAAAGGGATATATCCAACAAAAAGTGGTGGTGGGAGGATATCCACAATTAATGATTTTACGCATCTACTTGAGGAGGATATTTTTCCTTGATCTCAAGGTACAAAGAAACCAAGATAACATACTTGGAAAATATTCCCATTTAATAGAGAGAGAGGAATGATGAAAATGAGGAGAAATAAGGGGATTTTGTCTTGTAACACCCTCCATAAGTAAAGGATGCAACCTAACATTGATTATATCATATTTATGAGAAGATGCCAAGAAAATATTGAGTAATTTATTACAAACGTGAATCAATAAATAATGTGTCAAAAATAGATTCTTAGCACTGTGTATGGCGTTGTTTACTTTCCAATAAAAATAAACTTATACAGGAAACAACCTTGAACTATAACAACAATGGTAAGTGTTTCTTCCCCAGAGTCACACTACGTTGTGCTATAATGCAGAGCTTGGGAACATCTAAGTGTGATTTATTTGCTTCTTGTTTATGGAAATACTCAATATCAGTTCTGTTACTGGTCATCTCATCGTTATGGATATATTCCTTATGTTGAGAAACCCTTGAATATGTTATGTTGCCTTGTGTTATTGGAACCCAAGGATAGTCAAAAGTAGGTTGACCTTAAAGAAAACAGATAAAATCATGTATTTCATTTGTGTTTGTAAATATGTTGTGTAAATGACTGTGTAAATCAAACTTGAATCAGTTAATATAAAATAATTTTATTTCATGTTCAAGATGCATGTATTTTATTTTCCCTTTTGAGTGTCACACGAAAAGGAAATAACATGAAGAAATTCATCACATCCATTAAATCAATTTTTTATGTAGATATAATCTTCTCAATGGCCAAATGTGAATGAATGAAAGCAACAAAATCAACATTACAAGTAATCTAGGAAATTATTCATCGTTCACATTCAACCTTCATTATGTGTTCTTCGAGACAACGTGAAGCGTGCATGAAAATCCTTTGAATTCTATTCAAATTTGTTGTTAATAAAAAATTGTTTGGGAATCAAGGTTGAGGGAAAAAAAAGGCATTAATTTCTTTTGCTGAGATGCATTTCCATTGATTTTGAGTAGGAGCATTCATAACCCTTGGGTTTGACACAAAAAGTTTTAAACGTAAAATATGGATGAAAGATGGAGAATTGGGACTTACCCAATTTAAAGGATCAAATAAGAATTCCTTTAAATCAAATAAAACATGGTGGATGACTGAGCAATTAAGAATTCAACCGTTAGTAACACACAATTTTGAAATTTACCATTTTCTTGCAAAACCCTTGTAAGAAATATCAAGAGAGTCAATATACTCTTCAAACTAACTTGATAGATCTTGCAAAACTTAAACAAGCCATCACATTGATGCCAAAATTCTTTTCAAGTAATAATCCTTATACAATTATACACAATTTCCATAACATATCAGATTCAGAACTTAAAATGCCATGAAAATTGCAAAACTTGTAATTCATTAGTAGGAAACATCAAAACATAAGGTGACCCGGAGCATACATGATAAGAAAAATAGATAGCCCAAGAGTTACTTTAGAATTCTAACCCAAAATTGCTTCAAGGCCTCCCAACAATTCACCAAAAATTTTGGTATAGTTTTCCATACAACCAAGATTGATCCCCCCTTTTAAATTTCAAAATGAGGCATATATATAGGCACTCAAGAGCTTGGCCCTACTCTAAACCACTAGTGCTATTTGGAAAACCACCCAAAATTTGTTACAAAATTGTTAGTTGTATTGTAACTAACTTCTTCTAGAATTTTTTGAAGGATTTGTTGGTTGTGGAGTGGGCCCTTCTAGATTTATCTGTGGTAGCACTTCCCTCTCTCGTAGTTGGGTCGGGTGCTACAATGTGTCAGATGTTGTAGTGAACATGTTGTCGATAGTGCAACAAGAGGTGCCGTTGTTTATGCATGCTCATGTAGAAATAATCATTGGTTCTAACATATACCCTGCATTTATGGTTGATCTATATATTTTCCACATACTTCTCCATTCCTCTTTTGTCGGTATGTCGCCCAACCATGCCTCTGTTATTTCCATTTCCATATCCATAATATATTTATAGTTAATTTTTCCCTGCTCTTTGAAAAATTGTTTTACAATGAATAGAAGTTTAAATTTCTCCTCATGTAGACTCACAATACCCTTTTCTTGTGAGGCATGATCTCTTCCCTCAGTGTCACTTTGATCATCTTTGATATGATGTAGGCCATCCATAAAAGGCTCCTTGCGGAACAAGTTTCCTTAGTCATTAAATAGTGACACTAAATTCTTATATAATTCTTCGCATTTTCTTTTAAACTTCTCCACATCCTCAACCATGTTGCTTGCTTTATCTTCTATTGTCACTATAATGATTCATCTTATGCCTCCTTTTTAGATGACCTACTCTAAACGGGAGAAATCAAAGTTTTCCCTTTTGACTTCCTCTTTAGTCATGTGATCAAGGAAATCAGTTATTACTTCGACTTTGCGTGAAGTCTTTTCCATTATGCTCTCTGAGCATTTCTACCTCTTTATGAGTTTTCTTGATCATCTCAATCCTTTCTTGCACCAGCTCTAACTGATCCTAGTGCTTGGTTATTAGCTTAATAATTTTTTCCCAGATTATCTCCTTGGCCATCGTGAAAGAGATTTTGTTAGCATCTTCTTTTTCTTGTAGGAATGACTGAATCTCTAATCTCCTGATACACTCTTTTACTCGATAGAGCTCCGCTTCCATTTTATTCAATATTTGTCTCAGCTCTAGAGATTAGGACCATGCTCCTTTGAAATGATAGGTAACGGTGTGCCACGTGTCTCAGTACAACAGGAGTGGATGGCAACCAAAATTTAAGGCTACGTTTCCAAATGTTACACCACGATCTCTGAGGGGAAATTTTGCGATTTTATGTCTAATTGATGTAGTATAGCAGTCATGAGATTTACCTCATCCTAACTCCACACTGGAAACATTATATTCTAAGGAATTACAAGACTTTTCACTCGGGATGAGGTTTCTTGGAGTGGAATATGTTTTTCTTTATTCGGGAGGACAAAGGCTCGAAGATGACGGTATTTTCTTGAAAACTGCGACGTGAAGCCTTTGGGAAGAGGAATTGTTGGTATGCCTGAGCCGCGGCCTAGATTTGCAGATTTAGCACACAAATTTTGTTGGATGTGGCAGTTTTAGAGGCTACGGTGCGGGAACCAGGCTTTCATGATTATCTTCCGAAATGAGCCCCCTTAGCCTGTTTTTATAGTAGGTTTACCATGTGTGAATACCTTCTTGGGCGGGGCGGACCAGTGACATCACGTTGTCATTGGTAGGGCGTGGGGCCAACCATGCGATCCACTGACGAGGCATGAAAAATCATTCACAACATGATATGATTCATAACAGGTGGTTGAGTGAGGAGTGGAGATGTCATGGTAGACACGTGGGTTGTTGGCTCGCTTGGGGGCCATGTTGTAAGATTTCACACAGATGGGAGATAGTTCTTGAAAGTTCAGAACATATGCGTAGTGTCCCAAGAAACAATGTGTGGCACCAACGGCATGTCTTCATGGTGCTAACTTACTCCATCTCTCTAGAGTGGGACCATCTTGACCGTTTGATGGAAAGGGATCTTCACCATCGGATCAATGTGCCTCCAACTTTCACGGAGACTTATGTGATGTCAGGTTGATGCACACTAATGGTTGGTCCAGGCCACGCGGAAGGTGACAGGGAAGGCAGGGTGACGTGGCTGCTGATGTGGAAATGACATGGCTGATGAGGCAGATATGGAAGAAGAGGGTACAGAGGGCCCTCGTGGACACTGACAAGGGAGGTAGAGTGATGATGTTGGGGTGACATATTGAGTGGTGGCCGAATGAAAGGAGGACGTGTGGATGGTGACTTGGCGGGATGTGACATGGCAGGCTAACGTGGACCAGACACATGTTAGAATTTCGCATGAGATAAGCGATGGGTTTTAAAACTTGCAACGTCATATGGGAGGCCTGTGATGTTGAAACATGGCCTCCTTCACATGACCTCCGTGTGTTAACGAGTGTGTAGTTTTAGGGCTTGGTGTGTTGTGTGTCGTCTGATTTACGGACGTCTTGGCTATTAGATTTAGGTGGCATGCACCTTTTGCTGGCAATCCTCTGCCCACCAACCTCATCTATTGTAGCCTGATGCACCCATGCCTAGGCGTGCCAACCAGTCAAAAGTTGTGTTGCAGCATGGCCCGAGAAGACGTGCTCACGTCAAAACAACTATTGGAGCACAGGGATGACCGCACTTGGATCTGGTCCTTTGGACAGCCAGCCTTGGTATCGAATTTTACAGGGGTGTTGCATTTGACACCAACATTGGCTCCATGGGGGACAACAGGCCCTTGTGGTCTATTGAGAACTTTGTAATTTGAGTGCCCTCTTGTCATTGGGCTATGGGTCCCTTGAGGGCAGTGTTTGGTTCTTCTCATGAATTATTGAAAAACAAATACAACTATTATGCATAATGGTAAAAGAGTCAAAGAAGATTTATCTATTTTTAAACATGAAAATTCTCAAGTGAATAACTTCTTCATGGACTTGTCATTGACAAGGCTCCCCAGGAAATATCCATCAAGTGTATCCAACTAATAAGTAGTATTGTTAAGAACTTCTCGTACTCAAATTGGGCCACTGCATAGATTATCAAACTTTCCATGTTTGCCTTTGTTAGCTCAGATTGAATCCCATTTCAGTACGAGATCTCCATTTTGCAGGGCACATGCCTTTGCCTTTCTATCAAAGATAGCTTATACCCTTTGTTGGTGGGTTTTAGCTTACTCAAGGCTTCTTCTCTCTACTGCTTAACTTCTATGATTTGATAGATCCTTTTCTGCATCGTACTGATGTTTGTCATCTCATAGTGTGGCAACTTCATTATTCATCCAATCAGATTCATAGGAAAACCCACATTCATCCCATACACCAACTTGTACAGGGAAGTGCATATAGCTCTCTTGGTGTTGATTCTGTTTGACCATAAATAATATTTGAGATTATCATCCCAATTCTTTTTGTTCTTATCTAGCATCCTGCTGATAATTCTTATCATATTTTTATTCAGTGATACTGCTAATTTGAGTACCTTGGGGATAATATGTTCTGGAATGAAACAACTCTATACTGTAATATTGAAAATTTTTCATTACTTTGAGAGATTTGAAAGCTTGAGCATTGTTTGTGACTATATTTCTCGGGTATCCAAATCTTGAGAGAATGTTTCCCTCCAAGAAGGCTATGATAGTGTTCTCATTGGATTTGCAAGTTGGGATAGCTTCCACCACTTGGTAAAATAGTCAGTGGTCGTGAGAATGTATTTTTGTTGTCCACTTGAATTCAGATGTATCTCTTTGATGAAATCCGATCCCCATTGCTAGAAAGGAACTTCAACATTGATCGACTTCAGTGGCAAAGGTCGGAGCTTCTGCTTCCCTGCAAACATTTGACATTTTGGACAAGCTCGAATAGCAGCATTGGTATCCTTGAATAAGGAAGGCCAATAGTATCCTACTCTTAATATCTTATGAGCCATTACCTTCCATGCATGATGTCCCCCACATACACCTCGATGAAATTCTGATATGATCTTTGATGCTTGGTCTTCAGTGACACAAGTGAGAAGGATTCCAATAGGATCTATCCAAAAAAGACCTTCACCCAAAATGCAGTATTTGATTTCTTTCAATTTCAAAGATATGAATTTGGCCTTAGATAATTCATGTGGACCTTCCAAATTCTATAGGAAGAACATGATGTCTTGATACCATGGAGAATTTGGGAACTTTGGGAGGTCCTTCAGGAAGGGCTCTTATGGATTCCTTTCATCCGATGGGAAGGGTTCTTGTGGATTTCTTCCTACTAGAAAGGGAGGTTCTTTTCTCCAAGATGAAGAGTTTCTTATGGATTCTCTTCGTCCGAAGAACAAGGTTCTTGTGGATTATCCTCTCCAATGATATTGAAAAGATCTTCATTAGTACACATTTCCAATGCAGCGTAATTTGACTCATCCAGCGATTTGGCTAACCCTTATCCCTTGGCCAAATTGGTTGGCTTAATCCCTAGATCATATTCTTGTAACTTTGTTATCCATTTACCTCGTCGACCATCACTATCACGATGAATAAGTATTGTTTTTACTGTTGCAGATGGCACATATGCTATCACCCTAGAGTGTAGCATGTATTCCTGAAATGCCTTGAAATATTTTACCATAGCATAGGGTTGCTTCTCTAGGATAATGCACTTCAACTCTGCATCTCTTGAGGCAGGACTAAAAAACTTTATAGGTTTATCGTACCCTTCATCGTTTTTTTGCAACAAAACTGAGCTATGGTATGTTCATATGCAAAGGAGAAAATATGAAATTATTTTGATAAATCAAAGCTTGCTAAGAATGGAGCTTCCATGATGGCCCTCTTTATTTTCTCAAATAATTCTCATGCTTCCAGAGTCCATCTTACCTTACTTTCCTTCCTAAGCAGTCCTATCATACGCTTTAAGAGTTTTGCATAATTTGCAATAAATCTGCATAGAAAATTGATCTTGCCTAAGAAATATTGAACTTCTTTCTTATTTTGTGGGAGACCAATCTTTGAAATAGCCTCTACCTACTTCAGGTTGATCCTGACAACTTCTTTTGAAACAATGTTTCCCAACAACTTCCCTTTTTATAATGTAAAGAATTATTTCTTAGGATTTAATGATAACCAAATTTTCATCATCCAATTTTGAGAAAACAATCATGTCTTCTAGATAGATAACTATAAATCGATCACTCTCTCCCATGAATGTGATGTCCATATCCATTTGAAATATATCTCCTTCATTCATCAACCCAAAAGTCATTTTATCGTACATGAAGGTACTCCATGGTATTGTGAATGTAGTCTTGTCTTTGTCATCTAGGTCCATCGTGATGTGATTGTAACCTAAAAATCATCCATCATTGATATTTTGGATGCTCTTATGACTTTCTGTCATAAGTGGTCCATCTTAGGGAGGGGATAGTTTTCCTTCAACGAACATTGGTTTAGGTTTATGAAGTCCACACAAAGTCATATATCTCCATTCTTTTTTCGAATTAACACCAAATTTTCCACCCATTGGGAGTATCTTAGCGATACAATGGTCTTTCTATCCAACAACTTTCTGATCTCCTTTTATATTGTAGGAAATAAGATGGGTTTGAAACTCGTGAGTTTCTACACAAAAGGCTTAGTATTTTCTTTCAATGGTATTCTATGTTGAATAATAGAAGTATCATAAGCTTTCAAATATTCGTAATTCCATGCAAAAACATCTTTAAATTACTTAAATAACTCAATGTACCTATTTTTATAAGCGGGTTGCAAAGACTTGACGAGTTTTACCTTTCTATAGGTTCTCTTCTGTACTGGGGTTATGTTCCTCCACATTTTCATCCACTGTCCTAAACAATGGCTTAGTAGGTACATCATTCTAATTGAAAAGATGTTTGAGAGGTACCAATTCCCTGGGGATGAAGTTTTTCTTAAGTTGTATTACCTCATGACCTTTGATTTGGTTTAGGAATTTTCATTTGTCATATTGACTACATTATTCTTCTTGTTCATTGTTGGGTATTCCTTCATTTGAGTCGATGTTAATAGTTGAAAACGCATTCACCAACTCCAGGAATCTTCTTAATTGTTTGTCGTCTTCTAAGATTTGGAAATGTTTTACATTGTCCAAAATAGATGGTTTGTAGTGCATTTCCACCTCATATTTCAACTTTGGTTTAGGAGGGTTCCTGACGCTGCTTGTTGCAATTGCTACAACATTTGCAAATTGATTGTCTTCCATGCACACAACTCTAATGTTAAAAGCATCAAAAAATTTCTCAAAAATATCCCATACAACATTCTGATACAATCTCATTTCAGGATGTTTGGTGGTGTAGACATTTCTTAATTGCAAAACTACTAATTTTGAATCCCTAAATGCTGCAAATTTGTTTACCACCATTTTACAAGTTATTTCCAGTCCTAGAATTAATGCTTCATATTCAAAAACATTGTTGGTGGCATCAAATTCTAGTTTATAGGAGAGTGAAATGTTTTTTCCTATGGGTGGTATCAAAATCACTCTTACTCCCGTACCTACTCGGGAACATGCTCTATCAAAAAATAATTTCCATACTGAATCTAGTCTATTTCATCTCAACCATAAATTTAGGGCTTATTTATAAGCTATAACATCCCATCGATTCTTCTACAGCATAAACCGATATGTTCTTGGACTTCTTTGTCTCACTCATGACATATACGAGTTTCGCCTCCCTATAGAGTCTACATTTTTGCCCACAAAAGACAGGCACGGTAGCGTATGATATGTCCATTTGGAGGGTTCCCACCAATTTCCCATCCCATGATCTCGAAAGGAGCATGTCATTTGAGGATGGGATATCGGCCACCACTATATCCTTGACTAAACTTTCGTTTGGTATTTGGGTGAGGGAAACCACTAGATTGTTGATGAGACCAAGGCACTTTATTGTCCTTGACTTAAACGAGTAGAGGTCACAGTACAGTTTGGTGATGCCCAGTCCTAATTCTACCATGACTGAATTGGGAATGAGGTTATGATACGCCCCTGAATCTAGCATACATTTGTGCAACAATTTATTGTGAACATTCAGGGTAATGTAGAAAGGAGGACTATAGTCATCTTGTTCTTCCACGTGAGGCCCACAATCCACAAGAGGGTAGTCTTTCTTGGATGTTTAGAGCATCATTGTGGGTGATATGTTTAGGTGGGGTCATGATTTTCTATATTAGTGATGGTATGTCGACTTTTGTGCTAATTTTAACAAAGGTTGGAGACAATTATCTTGCTCAATTCTTGCTCAAGGTTGAAAAGATGGACTAAGTTTCCCTGCATCTCCTTATTTGGTTGACTCTATGGTGGTGGAGGAATGGGATTCTTAATTACTTATGTTTCTCACGTAGAAGTTGGGTTTTGGTCTTGAATATTCTTTCTCGTCTTAAATGGGACTTCTTGCACTACCGATAAGGGTTTAGGAGTTAGGAGACTGTCATTTTGAGTTGGTCGAGGATCAGGTGATGACACTATATGTTTGCTTGGTTTATTCTTTCAACTCATACAAACAGGTCTTCCAGACCTTGGTCGTAGGTCATAAATATTTCTGATTTCTTCCATAACAGAGTCTATAATTTTTTGATATTGATATGGTGGGATTTCGTAGTCTTCATACCCTTCACAATCGTACGGTGTGTAATTTTCTTGCATCGCAGGAGAATATGCATACTCACCCTCGATGATGTAAAAGCTAGGATCATGGTTTTAATGTGTATCTTCCATTCTAAGTTGTCCTGTTGTGGTTAGATTTCCTTCAATCTTAGCAGTGCCATATTGCATGTGAGGTAAATTATGGGTTCGTCTCTCTTTGAGCATAATAGAGAAATCTAACTCAAAACTAGTTGCATAGTTCACCATGGTAGTAATGGGAGTAGGTTTGATCTCATTGGATATTTTTTTGTACAGCTTATTAAACCTCTTTGTGTACTCCTCTAGATTTTTTATGGCTTTTTCTTCATTGCTAAAAATTTCATGAGATAGTACTGAAAGTATTTCTCACCCCATTAGGTGCGGAATGTTCTTTCCAAATCATCCCAAGAGTGCAATGAGTTAGCAGGAAGATTGTGGAACCATTTTCATACATCTCCCTCAAGAGTATGTACAAATAATATTATGAAGACATATTTTTTCTTGACCATGAAGTTGTCAGCAAAATCTTAGAACACACTGATATGTTCTTCAATGGTGCCTCTCTTTTTGCCACTAAACTAAGGTAGAAGCTTTAAGTAACTTTTAGGCATGTTGTGTAGCACCCAAGGCAAATCCAATGGGGCATACTATGCTACCACCCAAGCCAATGGTTGATTAGGTTGATTAGGATGATTGCGGAGCTAACCCTAACCATCCATGATGTGTTGTAGAATCATGTCCCTAGCAGGACATTAAATCAAGGTTTTGGTTTTCTTGGTTGTTTGTGGAGTCTCCTTTTCGAGTTTGTTTCTAAGGCTGAGTGACTCAAGACGCTCATGTGCTACCCATGAAGGTGTGGTGCTTGTATGACTAGCCTCAGAGCACGACCGTTGAATGATTATTGTTGCTAATAGTAGAGATGTAACGCCAGTTAATCAAGTCCTTGAGGTTTCATCCAATATGGTTTTATGTCATTGGTTAGAAGTGTACATGAAACGCTCAGGGTTAAAAATAAGAGGTGTTAAAACTTGATCTAGATTACTTCGGGTACGTCTTCTTCATGAAACTAGAGTGTAAACATATGTATGAGGGAGAAAAGTGCTAAAATTATGGGAGAATGATTGCTACAAAAAGTACGGTAAGTGAAATATGTACAATGGAATGTGTAAGTTGATTGGTCGTTGTAGGATAAGGTGACTAAGATGGCTAGAATGTTATTGATATGGAAAGAGGAGTTTGGATAGTGGAGTTGCTAGGGTGCACAACTAATACCTTTCGACTCTGTCCACCATAAATATCTGAAGTGGATGTAATCTTTCCCAGGGAACGAAATCAAATCATCCTCGACAATGAAGCTAGGAGATGGTGTTGATTTAAAGATGATATGAGGTTGTCATTGATGTCAACCCAAGCAGCACCAGGGGCTACCCTGATCTTGCAAGGGAATTTTTACTTGAAAAATTACTCTATTTTGAGTCAAGGATCTTCTACATAGATTCTACTCGTCGAGATGTTTCCATTGATATATGGCATGCCAGGTAATTCTTCACGGTTTGAGAGATATTCATGTTTGAAGTTAGTAACCCCAGCTAGTGGGCTAAAACCCTATGGGGTTGTGGCATGGCAATCATAATTGGTTTTGGTCATTGAATAGTCATTAATTAATAATTTTTTAAGCTCCTAAAATCCCTCCAACATTCTCTATAGAAGCCCCTCTCAACTCTATAAAAAGAAATCTCATATATCCTCCAAATGTAGTGATCATGGAATTTTAGCTATAACTTCATTTTTTCGAAGTCTTAGATTCTGAAACTAAAACCCATTTGATTAGCAATCCTAATGAACGTCGTGAACAAATTTTAGATATTGGTTCACTATATTGTCAGAGATATGATCTGTGTAAGTTAGGGTTTTTGCAGGTTGTCGAATTTCATCTCAAAGAAGTGACCTTGGGAAAATCATCATAACTCTCCCTCTGAGAAGAGGTTTGGAATTATGTAAAAAATGGTAGATAGTGCACAGACTGTAGTTTTCTGTGTATCAATTTTAGAGCCGATGGAGGAAACAATGACATGTGGCACGTCGTACAAGTCCGCTCTACTGAACTAGTCCATAATTAGGTCATTGTGAGAAATTATGCATAACTTTGTCGTGAAGAGTCTAAATCGGGTTAGACCTGTGGCATTTGAAAGAAGACTCAGAGGGCTTCTACAGGACTGAAGATCACCTATTGGGGATGTGAAATCGTAGAGATACATCATATTAAATATCGTTCTCCTAGAAGGCAAGAAAAACTAGATCAAGTGTTGTCAAGGGGTGCAAAGGACTAGACTTTCTAGGGCAACAAAGAGCAAGGTGCAGCAAAATGATGTAGCAGAGGTAAGCTATAGGTAAGTATCTTATGTATATGCATGTTCATCTCTTAATTGCATTAGGTTCTTTGTATTCTAATTTGTTGTTTTTGTTTAGCATTGACATATGCTCTGTAGGATGAGATAAGTTTTGCTATTATCATGTCATGGGTATTTCCTTGAAGACTTTTTGCAAGTATTATATATTCATCAAGAGAAGAATCAATGCATAATCTAATGTTCTAAAGAATGAGAAAGGGTAGCATGACAAGAGCAGCAATCAAGGTGTAGAACAACAACAAGAAGTTCACCACATGAAGTCTTCAAGTGGGCAGCACTACATACAGACATTGTAAAAGTATCATTGTACAGAGTCATTGTAAAAGCATCTTTGTAAATGTTGTACAAGTGTCTATCTACCAAGAGTTGAAGAGGCAGTTTCGGGAGGTCTAGGATCATCATTAGGTGGTTGTGTCATAGTTGGGGTTATGGTCTAGTGTGTCTTCTTCTTCTACATCTTTCTATATCATTGTAAAGTGGACCATTTTCCCTGGTATAGGAGTCCATTATTCTTTTATTCTTCTATAGGGTGGTAGGGTGGTGCTAGGCTGGTGCATGAAATCACCAACAGGTTCAAGCTTGTGAAAAATTCAAGGTGGTAGGGTGGTGCTAGGGTGAGTTTTATCTCATTGGGTGTTGGGGCATCCGTTCAGTTGACTACTGAAGAATCTCGGGCATTGGAGCATCCATCTAGTGGGAGATGGAGAAGAATGATTTTCTAGATTCTAGGAAGTTCGATATTTCTTTTCAATTGGAGTTGAAGATTAAAGAATTATTAGAAAAGCATTTGGTGGTTTTTTACTCAGAGGGGGTTTTCCACTTAAAATTTTTGTGCCTCCTATGTTCTTTTATTCATTTTTATTATTGCATAAACATTAATGATAATTGAAGATTAAATAATGTTATGAAAATATTTAAGAGTGCTAATTGCTAAGAAATACTTATTCACCCCCCCCCAGTATTTTCCAACAATTGGTATCAGAGCTTGGTTCCTTCAATAGCAGTTTAACAACTGGAAGGAGATCATGGAGCATACCAAGAATGGTGTACCTCTATTCAATGAAAATAATTATGCACTCTAGAAAGGAAGAATGGAGGTCTATCTCTTGGCACAAGGTTACGAAGTATGGGACACTGTTCAAAATGGATTTACACCAACCGTGGATGAACAAGGTAAGAAGAATTTGGTAAATGATGCAAAAGCAAAGAATATTATTATCAATGGACTTATTGAATCTACTTATCATAAGGTGTTGGGTTGTAAAACCGCCAAAAATGTATGGGACAAGATTGAGAATATATATGCAAGTGACTCAAATGTCAAAGAAGCAAAGCTTCAAATCTACAGAGCAAAATTTGAGCAACTCGGAATGAAAGAAGATGACAACATTGTTGCATACTTCCAACACGTTGATGAAATAACCAACACTCTGGAAGGATTGGGAGAGCCTGTTGATGAGAAGACTATTATACGAAATATTCTTAGAACGTTACCAGGAAGATTCAACCCAAAGGTATCGATCTTAGAATACAGTGAAAATCTGGACAAACTCAGCAAAGAGGAATTACATGGAGTTCTCATAGCATATGAAATGAGACTTGATGAAGAAGAGGGTACTTCGCATCTAGAAATTGCGTTCACTACATCTAAGAAAACCAATAAGGACAAACAACCTTCAAAGGCAAAGACCTGCACCTGCACCTACAAGTGTGAAGAAAAGGAAGATGATGAAGAAGGTTTTTCAGATGGAGAATATGCTTACTTTACGAGAAAACTAAAAATTGGTAAGGGAAAATTCAATGGTAAACTTTCATCGATATGTTTCGGTTGTGGTGAGTTTGGGCATTTCGCGGCAAAAAGTCTAAACAAAAGTGATGGAAACTCAAAAGGAAAGAAAGGCTTTAAGAAATTCAACAAGCAAGGCAAGAAGAAAGGATTCAAAAGGAACTTTCTCTCTAAAGAAGATAGCTCATCATCTGATGAAGACAGTGATAGTGAAGAAGAAGCCAATGAGAGAGTATTATTTATGGCCAAGCACAATAAACAAGAGGTATCAAACAATGAAGAAGAAGGGTTGACCATAGAAGAATTTTCTAAGGAGGCAATCAAGCTTATAAAAGAGCTCAAGGCTGAGAAGATCCGTTCCAATACTCTTGAAGAACAAGTTCAAGGTCTCAAAATTGAAGTTGAAGAACACAAATGTATTGAAGAGTCACTTCAAAAGAAGTTGGAAGAAAGCAACCGAGAAAGGGAAGCATTAGAAGCCGAAGTAGTCTCATTGTGTAAGGAAGTGAAGAAGGGAAAAACTGTCCAAAACTATGCCAACAACTCAAGGGCGTTGGAAGAACTCGTCAACAATCAACGATCTTACAACAACAGAACTGGCCTTGACTACAAAGAAGAAGAAGTAGGACCTTCTACAACAACATACAATGAACCTATGAGATCTGACAGACATGTAGACTTCATTGAACAAGATTTGCAAGAACAGCCTTGGAAGACAATTCCCCGATGAAGATTTCCATCCAGGGATCAACATATTTTTCATGGCTATGTTATTCATGTGGAAAATTTGGTCATAGAGCTATAGAATGTCGCACATACCCTCGGAACCAATACAATTCCAGGAGATCTGTCAAATATGAACCTCCCAAGGCTCAACGAAACATCAATAGATTTGAACATTTAAGAAGTAATATTGAATGTTACAAATGTCGAAACTTTGGACACATAGCCAGAGATTGCAGACTTGAAAATCCTCCAAAAGAATCTTTGAAGCCATAGAATGAACGAACATGGAAGAAGAAGAACATTGATAATTGTGCTCTCACTCTCAAGGCTCAAAACAACAAAGATGTGTGGTATGTTGATAGCGGTTGCTCAACGCATATGACTGGAGATAGAAAGAAATTTGTATCTCTAAAAGAGAAGAAGGATGGAACCGTGTCCTTTGGAAATGATGGATCTTCAAATGTTATAGGATCAGGTACCGTCAGTCTCGGAAGAAAAGATGCTCTAGCCAAGAATGTTATATTGGTTGAAAACATGAATCACAATTTGCTCAGTGTTGGACAAATGTGTGATCAAGGACACACAATGCTATTCAACTCCACAAAATGTGAAATTAGGAAAGGCAGGTATGGTAAAATTGTGGCTACAGCAAGTCGAGCTCCAAATGACATATATGTTCTGGATGAAGCAACTAAAGCATGTCTACTAGCTAAAGAAGATGAAAGTTGGTTATGGCACAAATGAATGGGTCACATAAACTTTGACAATCTTATCAGGATAAGAAAAATGGAAGCAGTATGAGAAATGCCGAAAATATCAAAACCTTCCAACACACTATGTGAGGCATGTCGACACGACAAGTAGACAAAATGCGGATTTAAAACAAAAGAACACTTTGCATCACATCCATTGGAATTGATACATACTGATCTATGTGGTCCTATGGGAACAAAAGGCTTAGATGGAGAATTATATTTCATGTTAATGATAGATGACTATATCAGGATGGCAACCGTCAGTTTCCTAAAGAAAAAATCTCAAGCATTTGAGTGCTTTAAGATCTACAAGAAGTTGATCGAAAATGAAATTGATTTAAAAATAAAGTGTCTAAGATCAGATAATGGTAGAGAATTCACTTCCAAATTATTTCAGCAATATTGTGACAAAAATATAATAAAATGAAAATTTTAAACAGCATGAACACCTCAGCAAAATGGAGTTGCTGAAAGAAAGAACATAACTGTACAGGGAATGGGTAAAACAATGTTGAAAGACTCAAAATTGGATGAAAAATTATGGGTTCAAGCAATTGATACAGAAGTCTTCATTATCAATAGAAGTCTTCTCATAAATAATTGCAATAATACCCCATATGAATTATGGAAAGGAAAATTGGCTAATGTAAAAGAATTCAGAATCTTCAGAAGCAAATGTTATATCAAAAGAGAATATCAAAAGTTGGGTAAGTTTGAATTGTGTGTTGATGAAGGTATCTTTGTTGGTTACTCACGCAAAATAAAGGCATATAAATGCTATAATCTAAGGTGAAAATAGATAGTGGAGAGCATAAATGTTACATTTGACAAAGATAGTGTTCTAACGAATAATGATGAGGATCTAGAATCTTTGAAACTTGAGACAAAGGATGAAAAGGTACAGAGAAAATTCTAGAACAAGAAGCAACTGTCAACCAGGAAGAAGTAAATAATGATCAACAAGATATACAAGAACAACAACAAGAAGCTCCTCCAAAGAGAACAGAAGAATGGATTCAAAAGAACCATCCATCAAATCAAAACAGTGGTGACATAAATGAAGGAATTGGAACAAGAAAAGGTCGATAGCTTCATTCATCACAACAAGCTCACATTGCTTTTCTAGCAACCTTTGAGCCTAGTATTTTTTAGGAAACCAGCTAGAATGAACATTGGGTAGAAGCTATGAATGAAGAATTGGATCAAATCAAGAAGAATAACACATGGGAATTAGTTCCATGACCAAAAGATAAAAATTTCATTGGGACTAAATCGGTGTTTAGGAACAAATTGAATGAAGATGGATAGGTTACCAAAAACAAAGGAAGATTGGTTTGCAAAGGCTATGCACAAGTGGAAGAAATTGATTTCGACGAAACATTTGCACCAGTTTCCAGAATGGAATCCATCCAGATGTTTCTCGCCGATGCATGCTTAAGAAAAATAAGTCTACCAAATGGATGTCAAGTCATCATTTCTGAATGGAGAATTAGAAGAAGAAGTTTACATCGAACAACCTGAAGGTTTTCTACTATCAGAAAAACAAGACTATGTTTGCAAGTTAAAGAAGGCTCTGTATGGTCTCAAGCAGGCTCCCAGAGCATGGTATGCTCATCTTGACGGATATCTATGTCAACAAGGGTTCAAGAAAGGTACCGTTGATAGCAATCTTTACGTACAAATAGATAAGGATAATTTAACAATTGTTGAGGTATATGTGGATGATATAATCTTTGGTAGAAATGATGATCGACTAAGTAAGAACTTTGCTACAAATATGCAAAGTGAGTTCGAGATGTCTTTACTTGGTGAGTTGACATACTTCTTAGGGCTTCAAATATATCAACAAGAGAAAGGAATATTTATATGTCAAGCCAAGTACATCAAGGAAATGCTCAAGAAATTCAAATGGAAGATTGCACACCCATCCTTACTCCGATGGTAACAAGTTGCAAATTGAGCATAGATGACTCATCTAAGGATGTGGATAAGAGGTTGTACAGATCTATGATTGGTAGTATTCTATATGTAACAGCCTCCTGACCAGATGTTATCCAAGCAGTTGGAAAAGTAGCAAGATTCCAAGCAGCACCAAAAGGATCACATATTATTGGCATCAAAAGAATTCTTCGATATCTTAAGGGCACAACAGAATATGTCTTGTGGTATCCCAAGGGAAACAATCTCATTATTCAAGCCTTTACAGATGTAGATTGGGCAGGAAGTGTTGATGATCGTAAGAGTACTAGTGGAGCAACATTCTATCTAGGTGGTTGTATCGTATCATGGTTGAGCAAAAAACAAACCTCAATCTCGTTATCTACAGTGGAAGAAGAATACATTGCAACGGCAACTTGTTGTACCCAAGTCCTTTGCATGAAACACACTTTGCAAGATCTTCAAGTACAATTCAATGAGCCTATTCCCATCTTCTATGATAACACCAGTACCATCAGCATCTCCAAGAATCTTGTCATGCATTCAAAAACAAAACACATTCCGATAAAATATCATTTTCTTAAAGAACAAGTCGCTGAAAAGAATATCAAACTTGAATATGTTGGTACAAAAGAACAAATCGTTGATATCTTCACTAAACCTTTACCTCGTGAAGCATTTGAATATCTTCGCCAGAAGCTTGGGATTCTCCCAAGTTCTCATTAGATTTTCCTTATTCAGAAAATAAAGGGGGAGTGGAAGTGTGTATAGGTCCGCAGGATGGTTGTGTGTCAGGGGGAGTTACCCTTTGCCATTGATGTCAAAGGGGGAGAGAAGGAAGTAGGAAGAGGTGCCCTGATCGCAGGGGGAGTACTTATGTTGCCATCAATGCCAAAGGGGGAGATTGTTGATCTAAAGATGATTTGAGGTTGTCATTAATGTCAACCCAAGCAGCACCAGGGGCTACCCTAATCTTGCAAGGGAATTTTGACTTGAAAACTTACTCTATTTTGAGTCAAGGATCTTCTCGATAGATTCTACTCATTGAGATGTTTCCACTGATATATGGCACGCCAAGTAATTCTTCACTGTTTGCGAGATATTCATGTTTGAATTTAGTAACCCCAGTTAGTGGGCTAAAACCGTATGGGGTTGTGGCATGGCACTAATAATTGGTTTTGGTCATTGAATAGTCATTAATTATTAATTTTTTAAGCTCCTAAAATCCCTCCAACATTCTGTGTAGAAGCCCCTCTCAACTCTATAAAAAGAAGTCTCATATATCCTCCAAATGTAGTGATCGTGGAATTTTCGCTATAACTTCATTTCTGAAAAGTCTTAGATTCTGACATTAAAACCCATTTGATTAGCAATCTGGATGAACATCATGACCGAATTTAAGATATTGGTTCGCTATATGTTCGGAGATAAGATCTGTGGAAGTTCGAGTTTTTGCAGGCTGTCGAATTTCATCTCAAAGAAGTGACCTTGGGAAAATTTTCATAACGCTCTCTCTGAGAAGATTGGAATTCTATAAAAAGTGGAAGATAGTGCATGAAATGTAGCTTTTTGTGTATCAATTTCAGAGCTGAAGGAGGAAACAATGACTTGGCACGTCGTACAATTTTGCTCTACTGAACTAGTCCATAATTAGGTCATTGTGAGAGATTAGGCATAACGTTTTCTTGAAGAGTCCAAATCGGGTCAGACCTGTGGCATTGGAAAGAAGACTCAGAGGACTTCTACGGGACTGAAGATCACAAGTTGGAGATCTAAAATCGCAGAGATACATCAGATTAAAAATCATGCTCCTAGAAGGCAAGAAAAACTAGATCAAGTGTTGTCAAGGGATGCAAAGGACCAGACTTTCTAGGGCAAAAAAGAGCAAGGTGCAGCAAAATGATGCAGAAAAGGTAAGCTACAGGTAAGTATATTTTGTATATGCATTTTCATCTCTTAATTGCATTAAGTTCTTTGTATTATAATTTGTTGTTTTTGTTTAGCATTAACATATGCTCTGCAGGATGAGGTAAGTTTTGCTATTATCATGTCATGGGTATTTTCTTGAAGACTTTTTGTAGGTATTATAATCTAATGTTCTGAAGAATTAGAAAGGGTAGCATGACAAGAGCAGCAATCAAGGTGCATAACAATAGCAAGAAGTTCACCACATGAAGTCTTCAAGTGGGTAGCACTGCATACAGACATTGTAAAAGTATCATTGTATAGAGTCACTGTAAAAGCATCTTTGAAAATTTTGTATAAGTGTCTATCTACCAAGAGTTGAAAAGGCAGTGTCGGGAGGTCTAGGATCATAATTAGGTGGTTGTGTCATAGTTGGGGTTATGGTCTAGTGTGTCTTCTTCTTCTACATCATTCTATATCACTGTAAAGTGGACCATTTTCCCTGGTACAAGAGTCCATTCTTCTTTTATTCTTCTATAGGTGGTAGGGTGGTGCTAGGCTAGTGCATGAAGTCACCAACAGGTTCAATCCTGTGAAAAATTTAGGGTGCTAGGGTGAGTTGTATCTCATTGGGTGTTGGGGCAACGGTTCAGTTGACTACTGAATAATATCAGGCATTGGAGCGTCCATCCAGTGGGATCTAGAGAAGAATAATTTTCTAGATTCTAGGAAGTCGGAGCTTTCTTTTCAATTGGAGTTGAAGATTAAAGAATTATTAGAAACGTGTTTGGTGGTTTTTGACCCGGAGGGAGTTTTCCACCTAAAACTTGTGTGCCTTATGTGTTCTTTTATTCACTGTTGTTACTGCATAAACATTAATGATAATTGAAGATTAACTAATGCTCTGAAAAGATTTAAAAGTGGTAATTGCTAAGAAATATTGATTCACCCCCCCTGCCCCCCCCCCAAGCATTTTCCAACAGTTGGTTCCATAGAGTCACACTAAGTTGTGTTGTAATGCAGATCTTGGGAACATCTAAGTGTGATTTTATTTGTTGCTATGTTTATGGAAAAACTCGGTATCATATCTATTAGTGGTCATCACATCGTTATGGATATATTCCTTATGTTTAGAAACACTTGACTATGTTATGTTGGCTTGTGTTATTTTAACCCAAGGATAGTCAAGAGTACAATGAAATTAAAGCAAGTAGATAAAATCATGTATTTAATTTGTCTTTGTAAATCTGTTATGTAAATGAATGTGTAATTCAAACTTGAATAAGTTAATATAACAAAATTTTATTTCATGTTCAAGATGCATGTATTTCATTTTCCCCTTTAAGTGTCACAAGAAAAGGAAATGACATGAATAATTTCATCATATCCATTAATTCAATTTTTTTATGCAAATATAATCTTCTCAGTAGCCAAATGTGAATGAGTGAAAGCAAAAAAATCAATATCACAAGTAATCCAATAAATTATTCATCATTCACATTCAACCTTCATTATGTGTTCTTCAAGACAATATGAAGTGTGCATGAAAATCCTTTAAATTATGTTCAAATCTATTGTTAATCAAAAACTGTTTGGGAATCAAGGTTGAGGGAAAAACAGTAGACATTAATTTCTTTTGTTGGGTTGCATTTCTATTGATTTTGACTAAGAGAATTCAAAACCCTTGGGTTTGACATAAAAAGTTTTATAATGTAAAATATGGATGAAGGATGGAGAATCAAACCTTACCCAATTTAAAGGAGCAATTAATAATTCCTTTAAACTAGATAAAACTTGGTGGATAACTAAGCAATTAAGAATTCAACCATTAGAAACACATAATTTTCAAATTTACCGTTTTCTTGCAAAACTCTTGTAATAAATATCAATAAATTCAATATACTCTTCAAACTAACTTGATAGATCTTACAAAACTGAAACAAACCATTATATTGATGCCAAAATTCATTTCAGCTAATAATCTTCATATAATTCTACACAATTTGCATAACAAATCATGTGCACAGCTTAAAATGCCATGAAAATTGCATAAACTTGCATTCCATTGGTAATAAATTTCAAAAAATAAGGTGACTTGGATCATACATGAAAAGAAAAATAAACACACCAAGAGTTCAGAATTCTTCCCCAAAATTGCTTACCTCCCAACAATTCACAAAAAATTTTGGAAGAGTTTCCCCTACAACCAAGATTTATCCCCCATTTTAAGTTTCAAAATGAGGTTTTTCTTGCAATGGGGATTTCCAAGTAAGATTGCTCCAACCATTATGGAAGTGCGATGATGTTACGATCTCTGCAACCAAAAACCTAATGGTGTCCATCTGGTAAATTCGACGAGGAGCAACCAAGAAAGGCTAGGGTGCAGAAAACAGTGAGCTACAGCAATAGACAAGGCAGATATCTGAGAGACACAGTCATGACAGAAGAAGTCAGGAGGGGAGAGATCCCCTCCTATCGGGACACAGCGGTAGGTGAAGGTCAGAACAGTCAGTCAGCAAAGGAGAAACAGAACGCAGGTCCAGTTCTGGGAGTGACATGGCAGGCGGGCAGAAGGGGAAGATGCCTGCCATGTGCGGAGGAGAAACCTAGGTTTGTGATTCCATCAAATAAACTGGAAAGGTACAGAAGCTACATGAAAGATCATGCCCTTATCTGCAAGTTTGTCGGTGTATGGCCGTCTGAAAGAGACCTTACCAAGTGGATTCAGCAAAAATGGCAGCCCCAAGGACACATTGAGCTAAAGTTGGGAGCGAAAGGCTTCTTTACGGTAATCTTCTCTAACCTGCAAGATAAGGAAAAAGTGTTTGAAAATGGCCCTTATTTTTATTATAATGTTGGTCTTTTTATGAGATATTGGGAAGAATGCTATAACCCCGATAAGGAAAAATTTCTAGCAGCTCCAGTTTGGGTTCGATTATTTGGGTTACCTACAGACTTTTGGGACCCGGAAATATTGGAAGGGATAGGAAACACAATAGGAAGCTTTGTGAAAATAGCAGAAACTACGAAGAAAGGAAGGTATACATCGTATGCCAGGATATGCGTGTATATGAACTTAGCGAACCCTATCCCAGATTCTGTGGAACTAGAATATCATGAAGAAGTCTGGCAGCAAAACTTAGACTATGAGCATATTCCATTTAGATGTCGTAGATGCCATGAACATGGACATCTGGTTAAGGAATGCCCCATAACAATGGAAGAGGAAGAAAGGAGAAGTAAACTGCAGAAGAGAGGGCCAGTAGACCAGGAAGGATTCCAAGAGGTAAAAAGTAAACGAAGAACAACCAAAGAAAACTCCAAGGAAGACAAAAAGGAAAAACAACCATTCCCAGGGAAATCAAATAGCTTTGAAATATTACAGGAAGAGGGAGAAGAGGAGGATCAAACCATGGAAAATCAAGAAGACAAAGAGTCAGACAATAGTTCCAGCAGTGAAAGAGCTCACATAAAGAGGAAAGCCCGAGTGAGTTCACGGACAAAGGTAAAGAACAGGAAGAACTGGCAGCACAGATGGAGACAGACATGGAGACAATAAGGGATGACCTTAGTAAAGAGGAAGAAGTTCTAAGAAAATTATTAAATGAATGGAGGAATTTGGATGAGAGATTTATCCCGGAAGACCAGAAGAGGTTGTATGCGGAAACCTTTCAGCAGTATAAAGCTAAGCAGGAAAAAGGTAAAGTAGCGCCTGAAGAATATCAAGAGAGCCAGAAGGAAAGCAGAACAGATCAGAAAGGACAAGGCAAGGGAGGGAAAAAAAATGAGGAAGGAAAAATCTTAAAGATTCCATCCAACTAATGGGAGAAATGCTGGTGAACACAGGGAGAGTGGTTCCGCTATCAGCGGTGTTTCAAAACCTATCTCAAACCCCTCAATGATTTTGACATCATGGAATATTAGAGGCCTAAACAGCAAAGGGAAGCAGAGACATTTAGCGGCAAGACTGAGGAAAGACAAACCACAGATAATGCTTATTCAGGAAACTAAAATTTCCGGCCAGAAGATGGAGGAAATACTCAATAAAATAAACCCAAGATATGAGCAAGTAACCATAGACGCTAAAGGAAGTGCGGGAGGGATAGCAATAATTTGGAATCCAGCAGAAGTCCTATTAGACTAGTGGATAGGAATGCCCAGAATCCTGACCGGCAGATTCAGACTCATAGGGCAAAGTGAATGGGTGGTTGTGTCAGCAGTATATGGGCCCCATACCCCGGCAGATCGAGGCCTATTTCTTAGTCATTTGGAAAAAATAAAAAATATGCACCAGGAGCAAAGGTGGATTATCGCAGGAGACTTCAACATGATAACCTCTAAAGAAGAGAAGAAAGGAGGAATCAGCAGGGAAGACCCGGAGATGGAAAGATTCAGAGATGTCCAAACAGACTTAAGGATGGTAGATATACCAACAATCAATGGGAAATTCACCTGGAATAATAGGAGAGGAGGGAACAAACAAATAGCATCAAGATTAGATAGATTCCTAGTCTCTGAACAAATAATAGGAATGGACATTTTCTATGAAGCCTCTATCCTCCCCTCTATAGGGTCAGATCATTGGCCAATCAAACTGGAAATAGCTATGAATAATCAGAATAAAAAGAGACCTTTTCGTTTTGAGTCCTTTTGGCTAAGAGATCCAGAATTCTTAGACAAAGTAAAAAATTGGTGGCAGGAAAGCAAGATGGGAACAGAAGGTCAGAACAAAATGCACACGTTCCAACTTAGACTCAAAGACATGAAGGGCAAAATTAAAAAATGGAACAAGGAGGAATTTGGCAACATACAGTAGTAGAGAGGAAAACTACAGACCAAAATGGAAGGAATACAACAACAAATCATCGAGGAAGGAAGAAGCGAGGAGTTGGCAGAGGAGGAAGGCAAGATAATCAATCAATTGGAGGAAACACAAAAGCAGGAAGAAATTCTATGGAAATAGAAATCACATGTCCAATGGTTGAAAGACGGGGAAAAGAACTCCAAATTCTTCCATAAAGCGATGTTGAACCACAGACATCACAATATAATTTTTTCACTGAAAGATAGTCAAGGAAACAGAGTGCTGCAACAAGAAGAAATGGAGCAGCTCCTAGTGGACTATTTCAAAGGGATCCTAACAGAACCAAACATTAACAGGAAGGAGGAAATTGACAGAGTCTGTCAACACATCCCTAAAAAAGTAACTAGAGAAAAAAACCTGGTTCTCCTCAGGGTAATCACAAAGGAAGAAGTAGAGGAATTGGTTAATAGAATGGCAAAGAATAAGGCCTTGGGACCTGATGGATTTACCATTGAATTTTACCAAGCAGCCTAGAGTTTCATGGGTAACGACCTGTTGGACCTAGTGGAGGAATCAAGGTGTACAAAGTGCATGCATCAAGGTCTGAATGCTACCTTCTTGGCTTTGATTCCAAAGAATGGAAACTCGAACGAACCGCAGGGTTTCAGACCAATATCCCTCTGTAATGTAGTGTACAAAATCTTAGCAACTATTATGGTGAATAGACTCAAGCCAATTCTGCCTGATCTCATAGCTCAGGAACAAACAGGTTTTGTAAAAGGCTGGCAGATAACAGACGGAATTATAGTTGCCCAGGAAGTAATCCACTCCCTGAAAAACTCTCGCAATACAGGCATGCTAATCAAATTAGACCTGGCTAAGGCTTATGACCGCCTGAGTTGGGCGTACCTGGAAGGCATCCTCAAAGCCCATGGTTTTGATGCGAGATGGGTGAAATGGATCCTGTCAATGGTGAGTTCACCGGTAATGTCAGTCCTGTTGAATGGAACCCCCACCGAAGCTTTCAACCCCTTGAGAGGGCTAAGACAAGGGGATCCCCTGTCTCCGTTTCTCTTCATCCTAGTAGCAGAAGGACTGGGTAGGCTGGTAAAAGCTCAAGTAGCTAGGGACCAGATAAAGGGGCTAAGAATCTGTGGGAATGACCTCCCTGTTACTCACCAGCAATTCGTAGACGATGTAATGATTTATGGTCAGGCCACGCTTAAGGAAGCCCAACAGATTGTTAAAACCTTATCTGAGTTCACTCAAGCATCCGGGACTGAGATCAATAAGGAAAAATCAGAAATATTTTTCTTCAACACACAGCTAGCGGCCCAAATATTTCTGGCGCGAACAATGGGTTTCAGAATTGGAACCTTTCCAACAAAGTACGTGGGTATCATGCTTAATGAGCACCAATACATGGTCGCTAATAAATAAAATCAGGAAAAATATGGACAATTGGACCTTCTGGTCATTGAACACTCCTAGTCGGCTAATTCTCCTAAAAGCAGTTCTGCAAGCTATCTCAATTTATCAGATATTGAGCCAAGCTGTGCCCAAGTCCATTAGTCAAATGCTAGTAGAAATGTTCAAGAAATTTCTATGGCAGGGAACCAGCAAAACCAGAAAATGGGCCTTACTATCTTGGGAGTGGTTAAGCAAGCCAACCAAAGAAATGGCATCCTGTAAAGTGGCGAGCAAAACAGGGCAAGACATCCTAAGATGGGGAACCCGAATACAAGGAACCTTTTCTATAGCAGAAGGGTATTACTTAAAAGCTAAACAGAATCAACAGACAGAGATGAAGAAATGGAAAAACTTATGGAAAATAAAGCATTGGCCGAAAGTCACTTTATTTTTATGGATTCTGTTACATGGCAGGGCGCTTACCTGGGATCAATTACAGAGGAAAGGGAGGCAGGGACCATCACGATGTGCGCTCTGCAATGCACAGGAGGAGTCGATGGAACACCTTATGAACAGATGCATTGTCAGCAACACCCTGTGGGACAACCATTACAAGATGTTTGAGCGTCGTCACAGAAATTACCAAAACATCAATAATACCTTAGAAAACTGGCCGAGGAAACCTTACCAAAACCTGGTGGTAAATCGTGCTTGGCTGCTATCCATTGGGTTCCTACTCTGGAACATCTGGAAGGCCCGGAACAGTGTGATCTTCAAAGAAGAAAACCGCACCCCGGCAGACATATGGGACCAAACAATTAGGAACACGAGAGAAACAATTTTAACGGAACGCTAGAAGGAAGAGGACTGGAAGGTTTTACAAATAGAGGCAAAGATTTTGCAGAGGATAGAATTAACCTAGATCATGATATACAGTGACCGAAGAAAATACCAAGTCAGAGAGGTGGAAGAAATTAAACAGTACAGGCACCCCCCACAGGGATTTGCGAAATTAAATTTCGATGGGGTAGCCAAAAACAACCCGGGAGAAGCAGGAATCGGGGGGGTCTTTAGGAATGACAGAGGAAAAACCTTAAGAATCTTCGCGATGGACTACGGGGAGGCGACTAATAACGAAGCGGAACTTCACGCGCTGAAGCGCGGCCTTGAAATTGCGATTCAGGATAAGGTTAAGAGCCTCCAAATTGAAGGCGACTCAAAATTGGTGGTGGATATGGTAAGGCAGCTGCAACAGAAAAAATCAGCGGAAAAAATAAGTAAGAGTTGGAGAACAGCGTGGCTCATCGGTGAAATAGGGAAGCTACTTACCAAAATCGATTATCTGATCCCCACCCATGTAAGACGCTCGGGCAACCAACCGACAGACTAGTTAGCGAACTGGGGCAGTCAAAACAGGGGAAAGTTGATAAACAGTGAAGGAATGGAGTTGTTACTCCTCGGAGTGGCCATGGAAACTTCGAGGAGAATGGCTAGGAAATGCTAGTACGTGGTAGATGCGAGGAAAGATCACAGCATGTAGGGATGGATAGTATAATTGTGAGAATGGACAGGGATGGTACAAGTGACGGAGGAGGGTAGCTGATGGGGCAGGGAAGGATAGGGTCACTTGAGGGGGAAGAAGAAAGATTCGAGGCATCATTAAGGAAGGATTTGGAGGGAGTGTGGGGAGCCAGGACAAGAGGTCACGTAGGGATGGCAAGTGGCATCAGCAGTACAGAAAGGGTACGGCAGGAGTAGCCAGGAGAATGTAGTAGTTATGACAAGTAAAGGAGGTCAGACAAGTAGCGGCAAATCCCGAGGAAGGGACGCGGGGATGAGAGTAGGGAAATCAAAAGGACAGGTGGAGGTAAGGACGGAAGGACGAAGGGGATTATACAAACAAGGGCCTGAGGTGGCAGCAGGAGTTTACATGCAGCATAGCATGAAGCAAGAAGGAACGACAAAAGGTGGCAGCAAGGCGCAGCGATCAGCCCATAGCTCCGGTTCTAGCGAGGAAAGGTGGTATGTATATTCACTTCCCTTCATTGCAGCTCTCGTGATAGTTAGAGGTCGAAACTTCTGTTATTTCTCAGAGATGTCCAGGAAAAGGAAGTTGATCGCCAGTAGTAGGAAGGGAGAAGGTTATCCCAGAAATGGGAAGAAAAATCGTTACCCCATCAGAGATGATGGTGTTCCAGGCAGAGAGAAACACGGACCTCTGAGGAGGGAAAAACCCAAGTCCAGGAAAAACTGTTGGGTGGGGAGGGTAGCTAAGTCAGGAAAAGAAGGGTTCCCTGCTGGCCGTAGGAACCACTTACATCTCTGCTACTTAGGCAAATCCCTGAAGGCCAAGAGCAGAACGCCACCGGTTTCCAGGTGGGAAAGTAGTTTACCCCATCAGTCGGGGAGACGAGGCATGATGGCATCTTACAGAGAGAGCCATCACGAGGGTCTTCGAGGAAATTCCAGAGAAGTAGAGAGTGGAGTGAGGATAAGGGGCTGATTGGCAGGGTAGGTCGTGGAGTGGCCCAGGGCCTCGTACCAGAAGAAAAATTGGGAACATCAGTCTATTACAAGGGGGGTAAGTGAGTGGGTTGAAGCAGAAATTCGAATTAGAGGTACTGACTTGTGGTCTGTTGTCTTGATAGGTAGGCAAGACACAATCAGCAAAAGGTTCCAGGTAAATAGCAAGATGGCTCCGAAGAAAGAAAAACAAGTTCGGACCCGGGAAGAAGGATCGAGCAGCAACCCGAAGAGGCGAGGAAGGCAACCAGAGTCAGAGAAAAGAATGTACATGATCAATGCGTATATGGCCGGGAATTCCCCTGAAATTTGAGAACAAATTAATGGGTGGGAACGGGAGCTGAGATCCATTAGCTCGAATAAGGAGATTCCTCGGGGGGAGTGGGAGGATTTGGTTCCAGACCCAGGAAATACCAGGAGCTGCAATTCACTGTTTAACAAGTCGATCCAACATTATTGGATTATGAAGCACGTGGTAGCCCGTGCTATGGAAATGAACCAGGCAGTCCGAGAGGAAGAAGAAGAGGAAAGAAAGCAGAGAGAGGAGCAGCTAAGGAGCCAGACACAGGAGGAATTGGACAATTTAAAGTCCATATTTCTGAAAGAAATTGTGGCGGTCCAGATACAGGCAGCGAGCAACAATCTGATGCTAGGAAAATTGGAACAAATGATGCAGGAAATGAAATGGGTTATGGAGCAGAAAAATGTGACCCCAGGGTCAAGTACCATGGCGCCCACCCCGGTTAATTCTTCAGACAAGGATTGATGATGCTGGGTTCTTGGATAGTTTTTTAAACTTTTAAGGATATGAACTGTTTCTGTTTGTTCTGTTTGTTCTGTTAATAGACTCATAGATAGAATAGTTAGTAGTATTCGAAAGAATAGATATGACAATATCAAGGAGAAAAACATTTTCAAATTTTGGTCTGGGTATAATGCTGATACGTGGCAGCCTGGTTTCCTGCGGGTAGGCTAGCCACCTAAAACAGAAGCTTGCTGTAAGAATTTTGTTTTCGTAATATAGAAGGAAGTAATGCCTAAGTTCACAAAATAAAAATAAAAAAAAATGAGGCCTATATATAGGCACTCAAGAGGGTGAGCCTACTCTTAATCACTAGTTGTATTTGAAAAAACACCCAAAATTTTTTACAGTCAAAATTTCCAGTTGTATTGTAACTAACTTCTTCTACAAGTTTTTTTAAGGATTTGTTGACTATTGAGTGGACCCCTCTAGATTCAACTTTGGTAGCACTTATTTCTCTCTTAGTTGGTCATTTCCTTCCTTCTCTCTCTTGGATGCTAATTGGACCAAACGCTACAATGCATCCAACACTACAGTGAACGTGTTGCTGGTAGTGTTGCTGGAGGTGTTGTTGTTTGTGCCAGCTTGTGTAGAAATTTCCTTTTGTTATAATGTAGACCCTGCATGTATGACTAATTTATATATTTTCCACATACTTCTCCATTTGTCTTCCATTGGTATGTCGCACAACCATGCCTCCATTATTTCCACTTCCATATCCATAATGTATTTATAGTTAATTCTGCCCTGCTCTTTGAAGAATTGTTTTAACATGAATATAAGTTCAAAGTGCTTCTTATATAGACTTACAATTCCCTTTTCTTTTGAGTCGCGTGCTAGGAAATGTAACTATGATAGATATTCAATAATGTACTTGAGTCATTATGTAATGTACTTCTCAAAAGAATAAAGAAAAGAATTTGTATTATTGTAACAATGACTTATTAAAGCATGGGTTTCATGCTTGGGTCATCATTATATTAGTCAAAGTCCCCATTGTGGACTCCTAGGATTAATATTGAGTGTATAGAGTCATTTTATATTTGAAGAGACCCTTCTTGGCCTTTCGAATCATGTAAAAATGTTTTGTATCAAGCCAAATATAAATTATGTGTCCTCCACATCATGTCAGCCTAAGGAAGATCAAGTTGGCCTAAGTACCCCCATTCAACCCACTAGAAGCCTATATATTGAAGGAAGTCAAATTCATTTGGATCACTCTCTCTCAAGGAAGTTAGATATCTCAAGAATATTCAGAGAAGTGCGAAGTCTATTGCCGGGAGGATGAAAGAAGTGTGAGTTTGGGGGAATCTATAGAGAAGAAGGAAATCAAGTTTTTGGTGCCTATCTCTCTCTATTTCGTGGTCTAGTTTGGGAGATCGAAGTCTCCCAAGATTTCGATGTTGCGAGAAGCTGCTGCCTAGTCAAAGGTGCTGGAAGGGGTTGAAGATCTTGGAGGCTGACATGGTGTGGAGGGAAAGTCTAGTCTTGGTCTAGGGTAAAGAGTCTCAAAGAATACTATTGAAAGGAAGAATTATCTTGACTGGGTTTCCCCCTCGAGGGGGGTTTTTCCCTGGCATGTTCCTATATCTTGTGTCTCTCATTTTGTGATATTCATATATGTAAAATTTCTTGATGAAATATAAGATAATAAATAATTAAAAGAAGCCAACACACTCACAAGTAATTATCAAGAAAGGAGAATCAAACCCTAAGGGAAAGTCTGTTCTTGGTCTAGGGTAAAGAGTCTCAAAGAATACTATTGAAAGGAAGAATTATCTTAATTGGGTTTCCCCCTCGAGGGGGGTTTTTCCTTGGCATGTGCCTATATCTTGTGTCTCTTATTTCGTGATCTTCATATATGTATAATTGCTTGATGAAAGATAAGATAATAAATAAGTAAAAGAATCCAACACACTCATAAGTAATTATCAAGAAAGAAGAATCAAACCCTAATATAATATCCTTGATTTTCCAACATGGCATCAGAGATAAGGTCAAGAGAAGTTGAAGATCACTTTGTTGGCATGGATTCTCCCTCTATGGTGAACTACATAAGATTGGGTTTCAACTCTACTGGAAGATGGATCAAGAGGATCACCTATTACTTATTCAACAAAGTCAAGAGTCAAGGATTCTTAGTTTCCCTTACAGGTTCTCTAACTGATGACAATGCATGGATCATTGATAGTGGAGCATCGAGACACATGACAGGTGAAAGAAAGAAACTACACACACTATCAAAGAATTCATCCTCTCATGCAGTGGAATTAGGTGACAATAAAATCTATGTTGTTAGAGGCCTGGAATCTACATCATTGAAATTAGATAATGGATCACAACTTCATCTCAACAACATTCTCTATGTTTTACTTTCTATTTATTGTTTAGAAGATAAAGGGGAAAGTATTTCTTTTGTTGATGGAAAAGTAATGGTTTGGGGAAAGAACTCTAGTATTGATAAATCTAGGTTTATTGGAGTTCGTGAAGGAAGTATTTACCTAGTTATCACTCCATCTCCTCAAGCTCTGGTTCATATGGAAATAAGTTCCATTGAACTATGTCATCAAAGGTATGTCCATCTTCATTATAGGGTCATCCCTACTCTTAGTCAATTGGTTCATGGTATTCCTGATATGAAGTCTGTCATGAGGGTGTGTGAAAGGGATGCTCTTTGGGGAAGCATACTAGAAATACATTTCATCATAGTGAATCTATATCTAAATAAATATTGTATATCATCCATTCTGATGTATGTGGACCCATGTCTGACAAAACACTTGGAGGAAATTTGTATTATGTAACATTCATTAATGACCATTCAAGGAATACATGGCTCTACCTAATCAAAACTAAAGATTAAGTATTTGGTAAATTCAAGGAGTTCAGGGTTGAGGTGGAAACCATAACCAAAAGAAAGATAAAGACTCTAAGGTCTGATAATGGTGGGGAATACACCTCCAAATAATTGATTTCATATTGTAAGGATGCGGGTATTAAGAGGGAGCTCATTGTTCCCTACTATCCAGAACAAAATGGATTGGCCAAAAGAAAGAATAGGTCAATTGAAGAAGGCATTCGAACTATTCTCCTTGATCAAGATCTACGTAAGTTCTTATGGGGTGAAGTAGCAATGAATGTGATGTACGTTAAAAATAGAAGTCATCATAAGAGTCTTGATAATAATACACCCAAAGAAGTATCCATAGGAAAGAATTCGAGTGTGGATCATTTTCGCATATTTGGAAGTCCAACATATATGCATGTTTTGAAATACAAGTGAAAGAAGTTGGACTTGACAAGCATCAATACCACTATACTTGTCATTCATGTCCCTAGCCAATCTTAAGGAACAGAAGGAACCGTTGTATTAAACCAACGCTTGACTACCTTCCTGGCAGAATCCGACGTCTGAAATTCCTTCCACAAGTCCTCCACTTTATCGAGTTTTCCCTCATCAAGTACATTGAATAGTGCAAACACAACAGTAGTTTCAAATAAGACCAACATCTTGATATTCTCTCGGAATTGCAACCAGTCTTCTTTACAAGCTAAAAACCATCATCTAAGTTTCCCGCTTCTTAAAAATTTGGGCACCTTTGACAATGACTAAAGGTCAGAGTATCAACAACTCCTTCAAATCATAGAACCACATTAGAATGTGAACCAAGATTCTGTCTTTTCTCTTCAAAGGTTGAAGGCTTGTTTTGACGCTTCTTTTTCTTTTGTATGTTTTCGTGAAGCTTTCAAGGATAAATTTGAGTAGATGCGGCTGAATTTGAGGGAGCATGACTGGTTTAAGATTAAAGGTCTTGTTTCTGGCACCAAAATTACTCTAAATTTACAGCATGAATAACATTTGCACATTTGAAACTTCATAACATCAGCAGCACAATCCCATGCAATGATACCTCTTAAATACAGCTGTGTATGAACAAGGGAATTGTCCCAAACTACTGTGCATATCTCTATGTACAGGCTACCAACTGTAATGCGTAGGAGCTGAACTGTAGATCTACGCATATGTGAGGAGTCAAGTGGAGACATACTCTTAAATTATCTCAATCAAACTGGTGTACATGCGTTATGCAATCTGAGTGATTTGAGCGATTTTGAGCGATTTTGCATGCAGATTTTGTGGCACGATTTGAGGGATTTGATGATTTGATGATTGCATGCAGATTTTGTGAAGCTATTAATTAGAAAAGATATCGATCTTGGCATCTACTGTTAGTTTTAACCTGGAATTCGGGAACTAAAAGAAAGTACTTACTGGAACAAAGCACCTTGTGTTGCCTTCCAAATAGTATCAAGATCAACCTGCACTTTCGATACATCTAGATGCAACCTTTGCATGGCTTCTAGTTTAGCCTCATATTCTACAAACCTTATCAATGCTAAATGCCTTTTCAAAAGTTTCACTAAAATTCTGATGTATGCTTGTTAAAAGCCTGTATACTTATCAACATACAGGATTTGTTTTGTTTACATCCCTGAAAACAACCCCATCAACAATAGCATAAGTACATTCTAACTTTGTAATTGGAGAACCCACAGTAAAAACCATTTTTCTGTCAATGTTTCAAATCCCAAAAAAATGGTTTTTACTGTGGGTTCTCTGGTTACAAAGTTAGAAGATATTAACCACAGAAGTCTTAAATCCAAAAGCATAAGTACAGTGAAGACGATATTGGGTGGCATTTCTTTCTCTTTGAAATTGTTGTGTCATGAATAATGCAAGATATGTCCACATCTTATTTTTAACGACTCTTTATAAGCTCTATTATGCGTTGAATGTAAGTGTTTCTTGTAACCACTTTAGGAGCATTTTCAAGTTCCACGAACATTACCTGAGTAGAGTGTTGCGTAAGTGTCAGAACATGGATGGGCATTGGACAGCCTTGCTTTACAAGATCCGGTTCGGGCTACTCACCAAATAAAGTTTCAAATCAATTCATATTGGCAACAGTCATCCAAGGGAAGTTTTACGATTATGTTCTTAAGGTCATAGGGTCCCCTATTATTAACACTCAACTCCCTACTTCTATGTTTGACAAATCAGTGGTGCATACCACAAGGCCACTACGTTTTTTTTTGCTGACCAGGGTGGAACGAGTTCAATGATATTTGTTCATGCTCTCTTGCAAATGAATCTTGCACCAATCCTTTGTCCGTTAACGCAGATGGATTCCGCAGCATCACATAAATAACACTAGATTTATAAATATGTGCCATGAACCTTTTAAAAATTATTGAACACTCGGAAGCGAATTTGGAGGATTGATTTATCGAACATTTGGAGGATTATACAAATGATGACTATCTTGTTTCAATAGCTTATAATTGGCATTAAAATTATAACTTTTTCTTGTTGTATGCTTTTAATGTAGCATACTAATCTGCAGGACACAACAAATCTCTAATGCCCAACTTTTTGCCATGCACATTCCATGAGCCATTTGACACAAACAGGAAGTAATTTATTTTTCATGGGTATTTATTAAAAATGGATTGTTATCAACATCATGAATTGGACTAAAATTACGCTTTTGATTTTCCTTAATATGTTTCATTTTGGCATACAATTTTTGCGTAAGAATCAGGAAGGGAATGGCCATTTCTTGAACACACATATGTTCTTTATACCAAGTTTTTTTTGTAGGTTTTGGGTGATCAATTGCTCATTAAGGAGACTAAATTATGCCGGCGATTGGTCTTCAAAAGACTAATTTCATGAGAAATTTTAAACAACAAGTCCATGATCATAAAACAAAATTTCCATAAAATTACAAGTTCTTGCAACTTCCTATAATAGCTTAATGGTTAGACATGTTGCATGACAGATTAGAAAATTCGAAAATCTAGGGGTTGTTCCTAAATGTCCAAGGATGGTGCAATGCTGGTCAAACTCAACTATTTTAGCAGAAAGTCAGGAATTAATGAGAAGATTTGTTATTTTTGAGATTTTGTATGCCATAATTCACTTTTTCCCAGGAAGATTCATTATCCATTTCCCATTACCCACATACACTTCATTACATTTTCTTCAATCCTAACCCACCCATAAAACCAATGAAGCTCACTTACAAGCTTTTTGTTCCACTTTACATATTCATTGTCACTTTCCTTTTTCCTACCCTTACAAATAAAACCTTGTTTCCATACACCATTGAGTCCATAGTCCTTAAGTCTAAATATTTTTCTAAAAACACCTTGAAGCTTACATGCCTTAAGGGCAAGCTATCATGCCGATAAACAAGGGAATACATCAATGTCCCTTGTTCATTAGATCATCTAAGTATTCGACAACAACAAATTCATTCATACTTAGAAAGATGTGTTAGGGGCATCTTGACTCTCATCCACATCAAAGATGGGAGCTCTCGTGTTAACTAGTGGCATCCATTAATGGCTACTAAGTTAACAATTTCTTGTCATGTTCGACAACAAAACATTTATTCACATGACAAGAATTGTGCCAACAAGTGTTGAAGACTTGAAGACCATCATTTTGTAGAAGAGGCAGCAGATTTACTTTCATTACTTTTCAGTTTTTGATATAAATGACTTGAGGAAAAGTCAATAAATAAGGCTGGGGAGGGAAAGTGTAAATTCTGACTTTTGTATACCTTCCGAGCCTTATACATTTTCAGCTGCATTCAGCAGCAGAATCCGAACATTTAACAGAAGATCCAACAACAGATTTAGCAACAGATGCAACAACAATAAAAGATTCACTTCTTCGACTTTATCCACCATTTTCACACGCAAGTGAAGAAGACTATGATCAAAATTTTGCAGCCACGCATGCACAACTCTCATCCATTTTTGAAAGGGTAATTTGAGGTATGATATTATTTTAACTTTTAGCCATTTAATTCCTTGAAAAACTAGAATGATACTTTTTGGAAAAAAACTTCCTTTCCTCATTTCACAAAATTGCCAAAACCATTAGTTTGCGGGGGGGGGGTGGGATACATTTACATTCATACTTTGTCACCTTCGTATTCTTCCATATTCATATATCACATTCTAAAACCCACATACTTTCAAAATATATTTACTATTACATCATCATGAGCATAAAAATGGCTTTGTAAAAAGTATTTAAAAGTTAATTGGATGCCAACACAATCATGGTTGTTACACAAGAGCCAACCATGATGCATTCCAACAAAATACTTCACAATAAAAATCACATTATCAATACGCAAAGATTATACATTAAAATTGAATGCAACAAACAAAATATGGTTGAAACACAAGAACCAACCAAGTTCCAATTCATCAAAACCACTTTGCAAAAGTTAAGTAAATGATATCATGCAAAGTTTAAGCCAAAGCTCAAGTATCAAAAGTAATGTAATAGATTGCATGAGGACATGCAATACCTTCAATTTGGGGGTATGTTGGGCCTAAGAATTATCCTTAAAATACATCCACTTTCACTCCATTCAACATCCACTTTCTCTCCATTCACACATTTTCTCATCTCTATTCCACCACCATGTCATCACATTAGCTTCACTTTCATCATTAAATGGGTTATCATTGTGTTTTCCAAAACATTATTAATTCTTAGTATTTTTAAGAGAATTTGTGGCTAAACTTTAGTTTGTTGACATGTGTAGGTACAAAGGAAGCTTCTAAGGCACCCTTATGTGGCACTCTATGTTAAAATTCGAATTTGAGGAGATCATGGACCTCATGGAGGATAGGGTTATGTGTCACCATTGGTTGAGAAATATGTGGATCAAAGGAGGGAATAGTGGATCATCATTATGAGTTTGTTATCTCATCTTGTTGTATAAATAGGAGTGTTATCTCCTTCATTTGTAATCTTAATTTTCCTTATAATTTAGAAACTTAGTCCTTTATTTCTAATTTTAGATTTTGGGATCATTGTAATGGAGATTTAGAATCTCTTGGAATGTAGAACTTGGAGCTTGTAATTGAAATTTGCAATTGATGATAAATAAAGTGGATTGGATTTTCTTCTACATTTGACTTCTTTCTAGGTGTGCTTGTGGAGCTATGGAGGGCCCCCATTGCCTCACTTGCATACTTTTTTTGGTATAGTAAGCTTTCATTTATGTTTTTAATTTCATTAGTTTAAAGATCTTGATGTTGGAAATATAAATGAATAGTCTCTTGTAAGAGAGCTTTAATATTTCCTGTAATCAATTTGAATTATGTTTAAATGCCTTCATTTCTTAGTTTATTGATTAAGATGGTTAGAAATATTAATGAATAGTCTCCTGTAAGGGAGCTTCAATATTTCTTACACTTGTCATAATGTCTTTTAATTTTTAGATTTCATTTTGTTAAATGACTAAATAGGTGTTGGAGATCCCAATGAAAGACCTCCTGTAAGGGAGCTTTGGTATTTCTTCACCTAGCTTAATTTAGTTTGTCTCTAAGTCCACATACGGTGGATGTTCCTCGAAGTTTTACTTTCTCGAGTTGATAGTAAATGGAACTCTAATTTGCATCCGCATTTTAGACCCAACAGTCCTACTGTGATTAATTGTGATAATCAAAGTTGTATCAAGATGTTTGAATATCCTGTGTTTCATTCGAGGGCGAAAATAATAAGTTCTAGTTTAATAGGAACTTGGTGCAAGATGGGATTGTGAAGTTAGAGTATGTTCCAACAGATGAATAGGTAGCATACATACTGACAAAGGCTCTTCCTAATAAGAAGTTTTAATATCTAAGAAACATACTGGGTTTGATAGATATTGGTTATTTTATTGATGATAAAGAAATGGAAGGGATTTGTTGAGGCTTTGCGAGTGAAGCATTTCCTAGGGAGACATCAGGTCAGCACTCCGTGTTGATGTCTGGAATCCTGGAATTGAAAAGGTGGTGTTTTTTATTGAGCTTTGATTTGGATACGCACCTGTATGTTTGGGTTGGTGGTTAGCAAGTAAGCATGATGGTACCTAGAGGGGTTGAAATCTTGAGTCCACCTTAGTCCCACTTGGATAGATTTACCTGGTCAAGAATCTAGTCCATGACATTGCAGTGCCTAAATTTTTTTCATGTTTTCATATAGTTTGAGATACTCCATTGTATATGTACATTATGAATACCTCTCTAGTTAAGAGGGAGTGTTAGAAAATGTAACTATGTTCAATCTTCAATAATGTACTTAAGTCATTATGTAATTTACTTGTTAAAAGAATAAAGAAGATAATTTTTATTTTTGTAACAATGACTTATTAAAGCATGGTTTTCATGCTTCAGTCATCATTATATTAGTCAAAGTACCCATTGTGGACTCCTAGGATTAATATTGAGTTTATAGAGTCATTGTATATTCAAAGAGACCCTTCTTGGGCTTTCAAATCATGTAAAAATGTTTTGTATCAAGTCAAATATGAATTGTGTCCTCCACATCATGTCGGCCTAAGGAAGCTCAAGTCAGTCTAAAGACCCCCATTCGACCCACTAGAAGCTTATATATTGAAGGAGGTCGAAGTCACTTGGATCACTCTCTCTCAAGGAAGCTCGATATCTCAATAAGAGCTGGAGAAGTGTGAAGTTTGTTGTCGGGAGGATGAAAGAAGTGTGAATTTGGGGGAGTCTCTAGAGAAGAAGAAAATCGATTTTTTGGTGCCTCTCTCTCTCTATTTCGTGTCTGGGTTGGGAGATTGAAGTCTCCCAAGATTTTGCTATTTCCGAACGCTGCATGTTGTTGAAAGTTGTTGCCTAGTCAAATATCTTGGAGGCTAACATGGTGTAGAGGGAAAGTCTGGTCTTGGTCTAGGGTAAAGAGTCTCAAAGAATATTATTGAAAGGAATAATTATCTTGACCGGTGTTACTGGGAAAACTAGTGTCTATTCAGAACTGCTAGTCCCACTAAGATGGGTAGCTATCTTAGAAACAAACAAACTAAAGTCACTTGTGCTTTCCTTTATGAGAGATAGATGAGAAAGAAGCAGAGAGTACCAACCTTAGTCTTTCGCTTGGCTCCTTGCTTGTTTCCTTTCCCCTTCGACAGAATCTCGCCACTGCTTCCTTACTTGTCCTGCTTCAAAGAGAACCTGTAGAATCACAGCAGCATAATACCATCAAAGCATAGAGATCTATCACTGTAAACAATATAGGATCAGATATATATTGACCATACAAATGCATATATCAACACAATATTTAGAGATACACAAGAATATGGAGGAAAACTCAAATAGCTTTATTGATAAAAGTAGTAGAAGAGAGGATTACAACCACTTGGTCTGACCCAGCGCCATCCTCCCAGCTTGAAAGCCCTCTTCACCTCATACAAAGCAAGATCACCCAACAATGTCTTCAAAGAGAAACCAACAGCACTTCTTTGCAAATTACCAAATTCCAACCTTTGGATCTCTGGGATGAGGGATCCATATATAGATATTTGTAGGGGGGTGAGTCAACTTCTGGGATTTTGATTAGTGTCATCTCTCTGATAGTTCTTGGTTCCACTTGGAGATTTCATGATCTCTTACTCATCCTTGGGCGAATTCAGGGAGGCAAGTGTCAAATGAGCAGCTTCTAGAAGATTCTCAGGGTTTCCACCTAGCAAACTGCTTGTGCCATTTGTCTGCTCTCACTCATTGCACCCTACAGAAGGGCTTTCCAGTATGCATCACACTTTTTGCATGTGGCAGGTGAGATGCATCGCACCCTTAGCACTGGGCAGTCTGTATGGTCATGTTTTGACCAGTTCTGAGTGGTTTTTCATAGAGAACTTCTGGGAGATGATGTAATCAGCTGACATTGCTCCTTTAGGGTATGAAACAACATTTTTAGGGACTTAGAAGCCCTTGGTTTATGGACATATGTGATTGGGGTTGCAGTGCCCAAATATGTCTATAACAGTTTCCCCCTAAAGCATGAGGTCGTAAATCTTTTGATGTCGAGTGAAATGCTTTATAATGAGGATCCGAGGTTTTTCGAACTGGAAGGTGACCTGTAATAAGATAAAATACAATACATTATCTTCATAATATTTTCATGATCTAGCTGAGGCGGGAATTCCCATGCTCAGCTTGATAAATTCATTTTCATGTACATAGGACAGACAACCGTCTGTGTGCATACTGATGATTCTGGTAGAGCCATCATCCCTTAGTTTGGATGATTATCTGTGCAGCAATGATGTACATTTGATGTCTTTATTTTCCTGAATATATCGCAGCCCGGATGGATGAAACTAGATCTGGGGTCTTCAAAACTCGTTCAATCTTTGCCCGAAAGTACAAGTCGATCCATGTGAAAAGATGTTCTGATGTCGAACATGGAAGGACATTGCCTCATTACCAGCCGATGATGTAAGCTATTAACAAGCGCGAGAGGAATCACCGATGATGATAATGACCCCCAAGGTACTACAGTACAATTCACGTGGTGTGAATACATGAGTCGATGTCGAACACCACGCAAAATCTTTTGGTCGAAGGCCATTAATGTAGACCTGTCACCGAAAGTGAGAAACTTGCCATTGAGGCTTGCAAGCTTCAAAGTACTGAAAGGGTTGTTCACAGGTCAGCTTCTTGGATAATGAGCTGATGTCGACAAGAAGTGACCCATCGTAGGAGGGCATTTATGGATCCCACATCTATGACACGGAACAGAGAAAATGATTTTGTAGAGGTGAAAACAATCTGATGATACAAGGTTTAGGGTGGTGTTCATGAAAGAATGAAGCGTGGAGGTATTGCAGCGGATGAGACACAAGCTGGGTAGGTGAATTCTCTGAGCGACTTCTCTTGAACATATCGGTGACAATGAAATGGATTGGTAGTGTTAACCCCAAAAGTGGATGGTACGGTGGACCAATGGTGATATGACCGGTGAATGGAATAACCCAACTCGACTCAATCATGGTGATGGAGTGAAAGTGTCATGTTCAAGAGCGACCTGCTACCAATAAATTTTCTTCAAGTTTTCTTCCCAATTTTCCCCAGTCATTTCTAACCAATACCTCTTTACTTTTGTCAAGCTTGAGGAGGATATCATATGCTTGTTCTATAATTTTCCCTTCGGGCAAACCCGTCGTTATGTTTTAACGAGCCTAGCGACATTGAAACTCGCTCTTGTCTGATGGACAAGTTTGTCGCTATTGTTTTAACGAGTTTAACGACAAGGATAACTCGGTCCTTTTCAATTTTAGAGAGTCTGAAAAGAGACGGAAGGGAAACTCCAATATTCCTTTTTCGTAGTATAATCCCTTAAGTCCGAAAAAGTATAAAACAATGCGAAAGGGATAACTTTTCGATAGTTTTAACGAGTCGAAGAAGACAAACGCTTGATCTTTTTGTGCAATAATCCCTCAGGTCCAAAAATATTAAAATCTATAGGAGGGATGGCACTTCCAATCACTTTAACGAGCTGGAGAGGCCAATTGCTCGGCAATCTTTTCATATTTTACGAGTCAGATGAAAAGAGCTTAAAGGAGACTCGTTTTTAGGAACGAGTGATATTTCAGATAGCAATTGGTTCCAGGTGAGGGTTGGAACTTTCCAATCACGACAGTGTTAAGAATATGGCTAATAGAATCACTCATCGCAGCTATTCCTTGAAAGGGGTAAACAATCAAATGGAGGCGTATGATTGTCTAAAATAGAGTGGAGGTGATAGTAAGAACACGACCAAGGCTCAAAAGCTGATGATAATGCATTCGTAATGGTTATTTACTGGAGGTGGGTTCATTTTTTAATGAGCTTAAACTCTGGTGGAACATATGCTCATTGCTAGGTTTAGTTTTTAACGAGCTTGAACTTTGCGTAAAACTACTCGTGCCAGTGGTATAATAAGGATGTATCATTGATAGGTTCATTTTTTAGGGAGCTTGCATCATTCGAAATTATGCTCCGACTCCTTTTATTATGTAAGATAGGAATGACCAATCCTATGATTTTAAAGGGTTAAGAACCTACAAACTAAGAAAATAAATGGTCGCTTTTCACTTTCACGTAAAAAGGTTTACATGCCCCTAGGTATAGCGAAGTAGAGTTTCCCAAGTTACCCTTCAATTTGCAGAAAAAACAAGTTCTATCGGGAAAGGCATACCTTCTGACAGAGGTATCTTATTCCGGTCTAATCCCATTTTCCTAAACGAACAGGTCTGTCAGACTAGTCATATATCCTCCGCGGAAACCTACCCTATACCTAAATTTCTTCTGCCGAAGCAGACCAGGGTGCATGCCCCCTAGGTTTCAGTCACAACCACCGAATCACTCGCGTTCATCAAGTGGACGGATTGGATATTGATGAGACATTCCTTGCACAAAAATACCTATTAGGGATGGAATTTGACTATTAGCTATGTGTGAACCGAGGAATGAAAGTTGGTCTACGAGCTGCACCATTCTTCCTTCATGCGGAAAACACATCACTTGAAAGAGTGAGGAAACAATAGCTCCCATGCTATAAATGTAGTCACACCCAAGGAGTAGATTGTAATCTAAAGGTCCTTGGACTACCATTACATTCAGATAAACGGTTTTCCTTCTCAAAGTTATAGGCAAATTTGGAAGGATCCCTAACAGTCGACTGGTTCCTTTGTCGAAGCCTGTCAGATTTCGCATCTCAGGCAAAAGTGATGGCGAACCAAGCGCTTTCCAAGAAGTTGAGGAAAGGATACTCACAGAAGCCCCTTCATCTATGATGGTACCAACCATGACCATTCTGTAAGTTTGCACTATGATTCGGAATGGTACATTAGATGGTAAACGGGGTCTGCCTAGTAGATTCCAATCGAAGGAGACAACTAGGTTGCTTGGAGGTGGGACCGAATAAACGACTGGATACATCTCTGACGAACTTCCTTCCTGCGGTAAAGGAACGGGTAAATTGCCCCCATGTTCATCGGAGTCTGTGTTTACGAAAAGAATTTGAACGATGTCGTTCTCATTCTCTTTGGTGACTGTATCATCTGAAGGTAAATCCTCTGAAGACAAGATGGGGTCGACTGCTATCTTGACCTATTGACGTTGGTTCGATGTGGACTCAGAGGGTTTATCTTCAATGATAGGTGCTTCAACCGACAACAAAGGTGCGTCAGTCGGATTTTCAACTAGCAATGGACTTGGCAAGGGTTTCTTGTATCGAGGAGGGTGTCGCTGCGGTGACGCAGGACGATTATCCAAGACTCTTTTAGCTTCGTCCAGGAAGGGACGACGGTGGAGGGCATGATCGCCTTCACACAGTCTGCAAGGAAATTTAGATTTTCCTTTTTTTCTGTTGACTTCATTTTCACTAGTTGACAGTGTACTCTCAACATGATCGTCAGAGGTTGATGACACCGGATTGTGCAAGCGAGGAGACCAGTCCCTTAAGATCCGTGGGATGTAAGGACAATCTCGATGATAGTGGTCCCCTTTGCAGATGACATATGGAGATTTAGTTCTGGATGGTGCAGTGTGTGGATTTTTACTAGACGATGCACGATTGCCCCTTTTTGTCATTGGCTCCTTCTTCTTCTTCTCCTTCCCTTTTGTTATAGACATTTTTGTGCCTTACAGCATTGAGCATGAAATGTTCATAATCCAAGGGATCCAAAGTCCCTAAAAGAGTTGTTCCTACCCCTAAAGGAACAAGGTCAACCAATGACAGCTTCTCCCAGAAGTTCTCCACCAAAAACTACTCAGAAACAGTCAATTCAGGATCAATTCAGATGCTCTACTAGCTGCCTGCGTTGCAATGCACCCCAGTACACTAGCTAGGTGCGTTGCAACACACCTAAATGCACTACCAGGGTGCGCTGAGCGAGAAATGCCAAATGGCAGTATCATTCCGCGAGGTGTACAGACACTGGAAGCTTCCAAAATCTTCCTCAATGACACTTGCCTCAATGAATTCGACCAGTGATGAGTAAGAGGCTCTCAGCCTCCAAGTGGAAGCAAGAACTGACAGAGAGAAGCCACAAGTCAAAACATAAGCTGACTCATCCTCTCTGCTTACATCTATATATGGATCCCTCATCCCAGAGATCCAGAGGCTGGAATTTTGTACTTTACAGAGAATTGATGTTGGTTTGAGATTGAGATTAGTACATTGGGTGATTTATGCTTTGTTGGAGGAGAGGAAGGGATTCCTTTGCTGGGAGGTAGATTCTGGATCGGGACTCACTTGGTTGTATCTCCTCTTGGACTTTCTTATCTTATCAATAAAATTATTTGAGTTTCTCCTACATGCTGTGTATCAATGATGTTTTGTTATATTTGCATGTTTAGCTTAACCTGATCCTGAGCTTTTTATGAATGTATATCTATATCTTCGTGTAGTTTCTCTCTCTTGTGATCTTGCAGGAATTCGGTGAAGCTGGGCCAGTAAGGGAGCAGGGAGCTGGGAGCTATTGAATAGAGGAGCGATTGGATCAACAAACTAGCGAAAGACACAGGTTAGTTACATCCTTTCTCCTCACTTACATCTCATAAAGAAGAATACTCAAGTAGTTTTCCTTGTTTGTTGCTAAGGCACTATCACACCTTAGAGTGGGATAGGGGCATTCCGAATGGATACTTTTCCCAACAACAAATTGGCAACTCCACTGGGGATCGTATCTAGTTAGATTATTTGTGTTTCTATTGTGTTTCATCTCATAAACTCAGGAGTGTCGAATCGAACTGCATTTGCCATTTACAAATGCAAAGTAGAGATCTGCTACTCTAGTTCGTTTACTGGGCCTGTTTATGATCTGAACAGCTGATCCACAAATGCTCTAACAGCCCTTTGTGATAGCTCTTAGTCCTCCTTTAAATCATCCTTCTAATTGTACCTTATTGATAGCTTTTATCCGGCCAAAAACCGTAGATTAAACTGCAAACCGTGACCCAGAACCCAGAGACAATTCTCGTTTCTGCTTCAGCGCAGGCTCTGTGAAGAGGTTCTGCATTTCAACGCAGGTCCCGAGAGGGCTACCTGCGCTGCAATTTAGTTTCTCTGTGCAAGGGGTGCGCTGATCAGCCTTTGCCTTGTGCAGTTGTGGTTCTCTGCTTCTTTTTGCTCTGTTTTATCTCTGTTTTCTGCAGCCTGTTATCAGTGTGTGTACCTATCTGAAAACCCTTTTCTTTGCCTTAATTCCACCTCAGTTGTATAAAAGAAACTGTATTTGTTTTTGTGTATTTGTTACATCATTTGCAGTTTCCCATTACAAAAGTAAACTAGTCATACTGTCACCCTTAGATCTAGACCTGTCGTAAGTGTCGTTTTGATCTTAGGAGTGAGTTTGTTTACTGTTCACAGTTGATTACGCTTTTACTTTTGTCTTTTGGTTTGAATTTGTGAATTTCTAGTGTCGAAACAAGTGTTTACTTCAAAATCATAAAGTGTCGTAATCGTCTTTTTGATTTCGAAAGAAGCTTGTTTGTGTTTTTCACTTGAAATCGAATTCAAATTTGTACAACAACTTTCTTTTTAGGCATCAATATTAAGAAAGTGAAAACAAATACATGCACAAGTGCATTTGCATTTTGATAGTTTGTATGGTTTGATTTAGGAAAAGTGCATTTACAGTGTGCTCTTTTCCCTTTGAGAAAAGATTGTGTCTTTCTTTTCCCCTTGTAGCTAGGATTTTCATTGTTGAAAAGAGATAAATGCTTGCTTATCATCTTTAGACTGCATTTAGGAATTGTATCCACATCTCGTGGTGATCCAAAAAGGCAAACTTCTAAGAAAGATCAACCTAAAATAAATTGAATGAACTTAACAATGCTTTGTAACTTAACGCACAACATAGAGGTCTAGGCTAGAGACGTGTTCCGGCGTCGTAAAACCTGGTAACTGTTGCCTCACTGATGGTTGGATGATTCCTCCTAAGAGACAACAAGTGCCAGTACGGATTGTGCTCCCACGTACCTTCGAGTATATATTGGGAGACCCCTATAGGCATAAAACCTTTATCCATAGGAAGCCGTGTCGGCCGCCCTACTGATCGCAATGCACTGAACATAGCATTCGGGAAGATTGACCGCCCGTACCTTAAAAAGTATTCTGCGGTTTTGCGAAAAGTTTGACACACCCTCTACCTAGAACTCCAGAGCAATCCCTTTCGTTCCTTTTCAGACTCCTTAATGGAAAAGTTCCATCTGAGCACTTGTCACTTCAGGCTCATTAAAAATCGAAGGAGACTAGATTCATCTTTTGCTTTTTCGCGACTCTTTAAAATTGAAAAAGCAAGTTGTGTCTAAAGCGTCTGCAATTCATTTAATTCGGAAACACATTTCCCCTTTTGTATTTTAGTTGATCAAGTAATCCGCAATCGTGGAAGAAATTCAATTGAAACCCCGTCGTTCGCGGAGGCTTATGAGTCAACTGTCTTTGTCTCCGGAATCGAAAACAGTACGAACAAAGCGAACTCGTTTAACCGGTTCCAAATCTCCTATTAAAGTTAGAACAAGTGTTCCAACAATATCCGAGATTCCGGTTACTCCAAACATTTCTAGAAACCCTGCCTCTACAGAAGAAGTTCAACAGCCAAAGAGGGACAGTGATATTGATCCTAGTCTGAGAGTAAACACTTGTGTTACTGAACCAGTTCCATCTGCAACCGGTTCGAAGAGTCTTGCTCCTCAAACATCTGTCGCTGTCGATTCAACCCCTTCTTCGGCACCAGAAATATTTTACGGACCTGACGGTCTTCCCCTTCCACCTGGTTTGATTGCGATAGAGGAAATTGTAGAAGATCCGCAAGCAAGTACTCCAACACATTTTGGAGTCGGGGTCACTCTATTTCCTTCGACATCAGAAGTTAGTCTACCACCAGTGGAAGTTCCTGTAGAATCGCTAGGTAATATTTTGGACAGACTCAAAATGTCTGAACAACCGTCAACATCTAGGACTGTGTCGACTGACACAGCGACAGCGGAACTCCCTGCCGTCACTCTGACAATGTTTGCCGGCGTACCATCTATCCCGACTAGCTCACAACCGCTAGAAGGAGTCCATCCAGGGGCTATTTCAACAGTATGGTCCGTTCCTGTTTGTTCCTCCGGAATAATATCCGGCAACTCTTATGTTGAGACTCGACAAATTGATCCATTTGGAGGTCAATTTGGGCAATCCAATCCCCAAGGGCAGACAATCCCCTTGAGTTCCGGATTACCACCGTATGGGGGGCAGTATGCCCTTTCATTACCCCCTCCGGGAGGATATCCATACGGGAGTTTACAACAGTATTCAGGTTATACTGGAGTTACGTCAAATGGTTGGGTACCTATGCTACCCCAACAACCAAGGGTTGTGTATTCTATGCAACAATGTGTACCTATGTCGAACATCCCGACAACACCAGCTATTGTAACAGTGTCACAAGTTCAAACGCTGCCTGTTGTATTTCAACCTCAGATTTCTCAGGTTGTAATGCAACAGCCCCTTGACCCGGTGAATCAACCACAATCGCCGACTGGTGGGGCGACACAGCTCCAAATAGGTACAATTACCCCACACCTTGGTCCAACGATTAGTATAGCGCAACAGAACATGGCTTCACAACCATGGCTGGTGCAATACCAGCAACCACAATTCCAACAAGTATACCAAGGTTCTGAGCAGCAGATCTTTGCGAACAGTGGACAGCCGTACATTCAAAACGGTCAAAATCAACCACTTTACAATGGTCATGTCCACCAACCGTATCAGTCGTACCAGCATCAACTACATTATGCTGGTATGCAAAGGCCAACTGCTCAGGCAATTCCATCATACCCTGGGTATGCTTCACCTAACCTGAATCAACAGTTACCATTCGTGGCAACTTTAGAGTTACCTGACTTACACCGGTTAACAAATGATCCAATTGCTTACGCCCCTTGGTGGCCAGTGATACCTCATAAACTTCCATCAGATATTCCTAAATTTAATGGAAATCCAGGTGAAGATCCATCGAATCACGTGATGACATTTCATCTATGGTGTTCATCAAACACCCTAAACGATGATTCGATAAGGCTTCGCCTTTTTCAGAGGACATTAACGGGTCCAGCGGAAAAATGGTATATTGAATTGCCTAGAGCTTCGTTCGACAATTTCAGCACCTTAGCCACGACTTTCTTAACCCATTTTCAATTACCAATAAGGTATGAAATGGGAACGGAAATCCTAACCAACTTCAAACAGACAACCGCCACTCACATATCTGATCATATACATGAGTGGCGACGTCGTCGTAGGATGGTAAAAACGTACGTTCCCAATCAGCTATTAGCTGAATGGTTTATCAAGTCGTTACTTCCTACCATAACGGAAGATGTGGCAAAGGGGGGGGTCGTAACGGAAGAGCAAGTTATCGCTCGTGCGCAATATCTAGACTTGGTCTATACTCAGTCTGGCACGCTCTACGACAAAATACCTGACGCCCCTAGACCGGAATTCTCAATTCCTCCTCCTCCTAAATCAAACAATGACTCTCACGCCGACGATGGTGTGATTGGCACGACAAACGCGAAATCGACAAAGGCCACCTCCAAGAAGGCCCGTAAGATTTCAGATCAAAATGCAAAAGACGAAATTCTTGCTTCGGAAGTAAATGTCGTATCAGCAGATAAGGGCAAAGAAACCAAACAACCAGGAAGCAAGAAGAAACAAAGTAAAGGGAAGAAGAAGAAAAAGGGTGAGTCATCTCCTGAAAAAACTTCTTCAGACCCTCCTGGAAATAGGAAACCCCCCTTTGGGTGTCAGATATGTGATGAGAATCACTGGACGAGAGAATGTCCATACAAAGTTGAGCTTAAAAGATTCTTTAAAAGTTCGCAAACCTCAGCTGTGTTAACTGATCCGTTTCCAAATCCAGGAACAAATCTGGTTGAAAGTGGAAATGCTTCCCCGTCTCAAGTGCTAATGTTGTCGATTTTGAAGCAACAAAATGATGCTTTGATTTCGACAAGGAACAAAGATTACGGGAATCCGCAGCTGTCGAACGACAAAGGTAAAGATCAACCAAGTAGTTCGACAACAACTTCGACAGAAGTTGTACCACCCATCATTCCTGAATTAACAATAAAACCGCCAAAGGGAGTAGTACACAAGTCGACATTTAATCCCCGCGCTAGAGCGGCGCAGCATTATAACATAGTGGAAGATTTGGCCCAATCGCCATCCGCTATGTCGACTCTTGAGGTGCTACAAAATTGCCCATCCCAAAGGCAGGCTTTGTTATCATCCATTGGTGGGGTTGATCCTAAGGATTCCAATCTTGTATCCTTCGACCACAAAGGATACGATCCTCAGTTACCAGCTCAACTAGCTTTCCTTATTCAAGTGAAAGCCCTCAACAAAACTGTTCATCGAACAATTATTGATGAGGGGGTATCTACATGTATTATGTCGATGAGTTGCTGGAAAACTTTAGGATCTCCAACCTTGTCGCGATCTTCGACGACATTAAAAGCATTCGACAGAAGGTCATATACCCCATATGGTATCCTAAATAACTTGAAGGTTGAACTAGGGGGAAAAGCAGTAGAAATAGATGTTGAAGTCATCGATGGAAATCTTGATTACAACATCCTACTAGGAAGACTGTGGATATATGCCATGGCAGCTGTTTATCGACCTATTTTAGAAAGATTACATTTCCCTTTCAGGGGGGGATTACAATCGTCGACCAACAAAACTTCCTCCCCAATGGCTCACAAGTTACAGGAAGCATTCCCATGATCCATGGAAGCCCCCATTCGCTTCAGAATATCGGAGTAGGCCTACTGAAAGACCCTATACTAATGGGAACTTTCGCTCTTCCACCTCCAATCAATCTGGCGGAAGTAGCGTCGATAGGAACCTGCAATATGATATCTTCCACAAAGATTTCATAAGACGATATCAACATGGATCATGCAATGGTTTTGCCCCCAAGCCCAATAGAAGTATTATAGCAATCAATGTTTCTAGCATGGGAGGCAAACCCGAATCAATGCTCATCAAGCGTTTGGATAGATAGGTCTAGAGAATATGGTACCCCTTCAAATCCTTGGTCGCGAGTGCATGGAACCGACGAAGGAATTGTACAATCAATGTTGATTGAAGGGACACCATGGAATGATTGCCACCATCGTTCCCTTCTTCTGGATTATGAAGAAGATACTCAAGATGACCTTTATCATCCTTCAGTCTTTGAATTCCTTTCAAATACTGTAAATACGGTGGATTCCGAGCGAAACTTATCCAACATTGAAGAGACTATAGCCATAAATATATCGACTAAAACGGATATTGTAGAGAATATTTATGTCGGCAAAGGTTGTTCTCCTTCAAAACTGGAAATATATAACGCTCTTTTTCGCGAATTCAGAGATGTCTTTGCTTGGTCATATAGTGAAATGCCAGGCATCGACTCGAGTATTGTTGAACACGAAATTAAGATGTATCTAGATGTCAAACCGGTACGACAACGGCTCAGGCAGGTGCACCCCAAGAAAGCCGCTGCCATTAAGGCAGAAGTTGAAAAACTTCTCCATGCTGGTTTCATCTACCCGGTTCCTCTAACCGATTGGGTATCAAATATTGTCCCTGTTAAGAAGAAACAAGGGACAATTAGAGTGTGTGTCAATTATAGGGATGTAAATCAAGCTTGTCCAAAAGACAAATACCCTACACCCTTCATCGACCAGATAATTGATGAATGCACCGGATGCGAAATCTTTTCATTCATGGATGGATTTTCTGGGTATAATCAAATAAATATCCGCCCACAGGACCAGTCAAAGACTGCATTCATTTGTCCGTGGGGCACATTCGCATATCGAAAATTACCCTTTGGTTTAAAGAACGCAGGGGCGACCTTTCAGAGGGCAATGAATTATGCCTTCCATGACATCAAGAACATCGTTCAACCATACCTTGACGACCTTCCAGCTCATTCACGAAAGCGGACTGATCATCCGTAGCATTTAAGAGCGATATTTCTACGTTGCTGACACTACAAGATATGACTCAATCCACACAAATGTGTATTTTGCGTCAGTTCTGGTCATTTACTTGGCTTTGTAGTCTCCAAGGATGGGATTCGTCTCGACCCGTGCAAGGTACAGACAATCATAAATTTGCCTCCACCTTCAAATTTGCTTCAGATTCAGAAACTCCAAGGGAAAGCAAACTTTCTGAGGAGGTTCATTCCAAATTACGCCAAACTTGCTAAAGGTTATACACGTCTTTTGAAAAAGGAGGTACCCTTCGTCTGGGATCAGGTTGCGCAAGCTTCCTTTGATGCTTTAAAAGATACCTTAATAAAAGCATCATTAATGTACGCCCCCGATTATCAGAGAGATTTTAACCTGTATCTGGTTGCAGCAGATGCAACCATCGCAATGGTTTTAGTTCAAGAAGTCGATGGAATTGAACACCCTATATATTATTTAAGTAGAAACTTAAATGATACAGAAAGTAAATATTCTTATTTTGAAAAACTAGCGCTTGCAGCTGTTCAAGCGATACAAAGATTTCGACACTATGTCCTCTTCCGGAAAACTACCATTTTGTCTGATTGCAACCCCATGACTTATATATTGTCGCGACAGTTGCTGGGGGGCAAATATTCAAAATGGATAGCAATCCTTCAAGAGTTTGATCTGGAATTTGTAAAATCCAAATCAAAGAAAGCTCTAGTTTTTGCAAAATTATTATGCGATCTCCCATCGTCGTCCAACGATGAAACATCCGAAGAATCAATCATGGATGAGAATCTGTTTCTGATATCTACAAGCAATGAGTGGTATGGAGATATAATAATTTATCTCCAAACCCAAAATTTTAGACCTAACACCTCTCACTCGGAACAGAAACGTATACGATACCAAACAAAAGACTACATGATCATTGGTGATACACTTTACCGTCGTGGTATCGATACAGTTCTGAGAAGGTGCCTCACCCATGAGGAGGCCGAGAAAGCCCTGAATGAGTGCCATTCAGGAGCTTGTGGGGGACATCAATCTGGATATGCTACAGCACAAAAAATCTTACGAGCAGGATACTTCTAGCCAACCATGTTCAAAGATTGCATAACTGCAGTCAGAAGTTGCCATGCTTGTCAAATTTTTGATAGCAAAACCAGAAGACCACCCGCACCTCTACAGGCATCGATTTCATGACATGTAACCCCACCTCGACCGGGGGGCATGGGTATATTATAGTCGCCGTGGACCATTTTACCAAATGGGCCGAGGCGATGCCTACATTAGATAACACTGGTGAAACAGCTGCCCTTTTCTTTTTCAATCATGTAGTCGCCAGATTCGGCGTACCACTGGCTATAGTCACAGATCATGGATCGCACTTTCGCAATCACATGATGGTTGAATTAGCTGCCAAGCTAGGGCTATCTCACGACAGCTCTACTCCGTATTATCCGCAAGCCAACGGACAAGTTGAAGCGATCAACAAGGTCTTGAAGCGTATGTTGCAAAGGATGATCGGAGTTCACAAGAGAAGGTGGCACCTAATCCTGTACTCAACCTTGTGGGCTTACCGAACATCGGTAAGGAATGCAACCAGGTTCACACCCTTCCAACTGGTATATGGCCTGGAAGCAGTCCTACCAGTCCAGTGCGAAATCTCGTCTCTTAAACTCGCAATCGATCTCCTCCCCGGAACTTCAGAAGAAGAGGCCCGTTTCTTGGAATTAATCCAATTGGATGAAACCCGTCGTGATGCCACTTTGGCTAACGAAGCCCATAAGAAACGAGTCAAGGCGCAGAACGACCCCATCAAACCTCAGGGGCTCAGAAAAGCGGGGAAAGAAGCACAGAATGCAGAAAGGAAACCATGAAATGAAAGAGCTCAGGTTTAGTTCCTACCTGGTCCAGACGGCGCCGAGAATCGTCCACAGAATCTCCCGAAATCAGCTGATGAAAATCAAGGGGGAAGAGGCACCTCCAAAGCTCCAACAAACCAAGTTCAAATGAAATGGTAAAATGAGAGGTAAAAACACTTTGTAATTGCTTTTTACGTAGTTCAAAGTGAAATATTAGCGTTTTAATCTCATTTTCAAGCAAATGTTATTCATTTCTAACTAGTTTGATGCAGCAATTGAGGGTACAGCACTATCTTTGAAAAGGCAAAGCTATTTATGGTAAAAAATCAAAAATAGACCAAGTTATCAAGCAGTTTTAGCACATAGTTCATGCTCGTTAAAAAATAAACATAAGATCGAGCAAGTGTTTCAACCCGCGTTTAAGCTCGTTAAAAAATGAACTATCCTCCGGTAAATAACCACCATGAATGTAACATTATCAGCCATTAAAGCCTTGGTCGTGTTTGCACCGTCACCTCCACTTTTCCATTGGCCGATCATTCACCTCCATTTGCTTGTTTACCCATTTTGAGGAACAGCTGCAAAGAGTGATTTCACTAGCCATCCTTGTGACACTGCCGTGATTGGAAAATTCCAACCCTTACCTGGAATCAGCTGCTACCCGTTTTATCACTCGTTCCTCAAAAGACGAGTCTTCTTTAAGCACTTTTCATCTGACTCGTAAAATATGAAAAGATTGCCGAGTTTTGGCCTTCCAGCTCGTTAAAGCGACAGGAAGAGCTATCCCTCCTCTAGATTTTAATCTTTTTGGACCTGAGGGATTATTGCACAAAAAGATAGAGCGCTTATTTTGTTCAGATTGTTAAAACTATCGAAAATTCATCCCTTCTGTATTGTTTTATACTTTTTCGGACTCAAGGGATTAGATGACGAAAAAGGACTTCCGGAGTTATCTTTACGTACCTTTTCAGACTCTCTAAAAATGAAAAGGACCGAGTTATCTTTGTCGTTAGACTCGTTAAAAAGATTAATAGCGACAAACTTGTCTTTAGACGAGAACGAGTTTCACTATCGCTAGGCTCGTTAAAACATAGCGATGGGTTTGCCCGAAGGGAAAATTATAGAACAAGCATATGTTATCCTCCTCAAGCTTGACAAAAATAAAGAGGTACTGGTCAGCAATGACTGGGGAAAATTGGGAGAAACTCAAAGAACCTTTATTGGTAGCAAGTCGCTCTTGAACATGACACTTCCGCTCCGTGCCTGAGTCGGGTTGGGTTTTTTCATTCACCGGTCACATCACCATGGTCTCGCCATACCATCCACCTTTGGGGTAAATGCTACCAATCCATCATATAAGTGTCGCCGATATGTTCAAGAGAAGTCATCCAGAGAAGTCACCCGTGTCCCATCCACTACCATACATTATATTTCATTCTTTCATGACCGCCACTCTGAACCATATATCATCAGATCGTTTTCACCTCTATCAAAATCATTTGCTCCGTTCCGTGTCACTGATGTGGGATACATTAAGGCCCTCCTTTGACGGATCGCTTCTTTTCGACATCAGCTCATTATCCAAGAAGTTGATATAGGAACAACCCCTTCAGTACTTTGAAGCTTGCATGCCTCAATGGCAAGTTTCTCACTTCCAGTGACAGGTATACATCAATGACCTTCGACCGAAAGATTTTGCGTGGTGTTCGACGCCAAGTCCTTTATTCACACCACGTGAATTGTACTGCAGTACCTTGAGGGTCATTATCATTATCGGTGATTCCTCTCGCGCTTGTTAACAGTTTACATCATTGACTGGTAATCAAGCGATGTCTTTCCATGTTCGACTTCAGAACATTTCTCACATGGATCGACTTGTACTTAGAGTGAATATCGGACGAGATTGAAGACCCCGGATCTAGTTTCATCCATCCGGGCCGCGACATATATTCAGGAAAAATAAAGAGATTGACATGTACATCATTACAGCACAGATAATCATCCTACCAAAAGGATGATGATTTCAGCAGGATCATCAGTCTACCATCAGACGATTGTCTGTCCTATGTACATAAAAATGAATTTATAAAGTTGAGCACGGGAATGCCCGCCTCAGCTAAATCATGAAAACAGTATGAAAAATAATGTATTGTATTGTATCTTATTACAGGTCTCCTCCCAGCATTGAAAGAACTTCGGATCCTCCTAATAAAGCATTTCACCCGATAAACGGACTCATACTTTAGGGGGTAACTGTTATAGACATTTTTGTGCCTTACAGCATTGAGAATGAAATGTCCATAATCCAAGGGATCCAAAGTCCCTAAAAGAGTTGTTCCTGCCCCTAAAGGAACAAGGTCAACCAATGACAGCTTCTCCCAGAAGTTCTCCACCAAAAACTACTCAGAAACAGTCAATTCAGGATCAATTCAGATGCTCTACTAGCTACATGCGTTGCAATGCACCCCAGTACACTAGCTAGGTGCGTTGCAACGCACCTAAATGCACTACCAGGGTGCGCTGAGCGAGAAATGCCAAATGGCAGTATCATTCCGCGAGGTGTACAGACACTGGAAGCTTCCAAAATCTTCCTCAATGACACTTGCCTCAATGAATTCGACCAGTGATGAGTAAGAGGCTCTCAGCCTCCAAGTGGAAGCAAGAAATGACAGAGAGAAGCCACAAGTCAAAACATAAGTTGACTCATCCTCTCTGCTTACATCTATATATGGATCCCTCATCCCAGAGATCCAGAGGCTGGAATTTTGTACTTTGCAGAGAATTGTTATTGGTTTGAGATTAAGATTAGTACATTGGGTGATTTATGCTTTGTTGGAGGAGAGGAAGGGATTCCTTTGCTGGGAGGTAGATGCTGGATCGGGACTCACTTGGTTGTATCTCCTCTTGGACTTTCTTATCTTATCAATAAAATTATTTGAGTTTCTCCTACATGCTGTGTATCAATGATGTTTTGTTATATTTGCATGTTTAGCTTAATCTGATCCTGAGCTTTTTATGAATGTATATCTATATCTTCGTGTAGTTTCTCTCTCTTGTGATCTTGCAGGAATTCAGTGAAGCTGGGCCGGTAAGGGAGCAGGGAGCTGGGAGCTATTGAAGAGAGGAGCGATTGGATCAACAAACTAGCGAAAGACACAGGTTAGTTACATCCTTTCTCCTCATTTACATCTCATAAAGAAGAATACTCAAGTAGTTTTCCTTGTTTGTTGCTAAGGCACTATCACACCTTAGAGTGGGATAGGGGCATTCCGAATGGATACTTTTCCCAACAACACCTTTCTTCTTCTTCTCAGTTACTTGGTTTTTAGTTTTACTATCTTCACCAAGCGAAGAGGAAGAAGGAGAGGAAGAAACAAACGAAGTAGAAGGTTGGGTGGTAACTCTCGTATCATCTAGTTGCTAATTTGATTGCTCATGAATCACGGTGCTTTGAACAACAGAGGTCAAGAAAAGCCATACCAGTAGGCCAATTGTCAGTCCTAGAAGGGACAATGTGGCCATATGAGGCGCACCAACATCTCCCCAAGAGGAGAAAGGACTAGGATTCCCCCCAACGGGAAATCCTTGGTTGGTGGACTCCATTTTCTCAACCTAAGATCAACGAGGGAACAATGACATTATTCCAATTAAAATGAATTTTATACGCTTTGACACAACTTGCTTTTTCAATTTTTAAGATTCGAGAAAAGTTAAAGATGACTCTAGTCGCCTTCTATTTTTAATGAGCCTGAAGTGACAAGTGCTCAGATGGACCTTTTCCTTTAAGGAGTCTAAAAAGGAACGAAAGAGACTACTCTGGAAATCTAGACAGAGGGATTACCAAACCAATAACAAAACTGCAGAATACCTTTTACGGTATGACAATCAATCTTCCTGAATGCTGTGTTCAGTGCATTGCGATCGATAGGGCGGCAGACATGGTTTCCTAAGGATAAAGGATATAGCCTATTCTGTTCTCCCAATATATACTTGACGGTACGTGGGAGCACAAGTCCGTACTGGCACTTGTCATCTCGAAGAGGAGGAATCACCCAACCTATGATGAAAGCGACAGTTACCAGGCTTTATGATGCCGGAATACGTCTCTAGCCTAGACTTCTAGACGTTGTGTGTTAGGTTCCAAAGCGTTTTTATGTTCATTGAATTTATTTTACAGTTGATATGTTGGGTCCCTATAATAATAGTGATTACCCCATTACTATTGTAATTGTACCCCTTATTAATATTGTTGTGCCCCTATTATCCCCATATTGTTATTACTGTGCCCCATAGAATCCCTCTATTGTTATTTTTGTGGCTTTATATTATTATTGTTAGGTCGGTTGGGTTATATTGTGACTCCTTAGACTCCTATATATAGAAAGGAGGTTTTGTCATTTGTATCATCCAAGAATTGTTCATTTATGTAATGTAAAGGAGGTTTCCCCCTCGAAGAGGCTGAATTCTAAGGCGTGGATCTATCTTTTCTATCTTTTTCTTGAGCTAGTTCATAACATTTGGTATCAGAGCTTTGGATTCTAGGGTTTTGCTGCTCCAAACAGGTCATCGTGAAATTTTCGCTATAACCTTTTTTCTACGACGTTTCAGAAGCTAAAAAAAAAACCCATTTGAGAAGACATCGTGCTGAAGCTCGGGTCCAAATTTCAGAGATGTTTTCACTATGTTTGCAGAGATATGATCTGAGGAAGTTGGTATTTTTGCAGAATCCTGAATTACATTCCAAACAGGTGACTTGGGGAAAATCGTCATAACTTTCTCTCTAAGCATCAGATTGAAATTTCGTAAGAAGGTATAGAAAGAGGACGAACTGTAGTTTCTTGTATATATTTTGCAGAGCCAAAGGTCGAAACAGTGACTCGTGGCACATCGTACAAGTTCGCTCTACTGAACTAGTTTATAATCGGGTCACTGTGGGAGATTTCGCATAACTCTTCCTTGGAGAATCCAATTTGGATCAGACTGGTGGCATTGGAAAGAGGACAAAGAGGGCTACTATAGGTCACAATTTCAGAACTGGATGATTTGAATGTATAGAGATACATCAGAGGCAATATCGAGCTCCTACAAAGTGAAAAAAGGTGTGTAGATTCTTTTAAATTTTTGCTTAAGATTGGTTTGAAATTTATTTTGAAGGAATTGAAAGGGCATAGTAGAGCATTATTATCAGTAACTGATGCCCTGAGGAAAGAAAATGAAAACACCTTGTAAGGAACCTGAAAGCTCTAGCATGACTCATGAAGAAGAGGAAGAAATGCAACATGATATATCAAAATTACAAGACCAAGTGCAACAACTGTCCCTTGCACAAAAAGGAACAGAATCTAAGATGGATGGTTTAAAGAAAGATGTAGAAGCTAAGATGGATGGTTTAAATAAAGGTGTAGAAGCTAAGATGGATTGTTTAAAGAAAGGCGTAGAAGTTAAGATGATTGACGTGGAAGCTAAGAAGGATGATTTGAAGATAGATTTGAAGACAAACATGGAAGATTTGAAGACAGGCATGGAAGATTTGAAGACAGATTTAACAAATTTTCTACAAGAAATGCTTACTAATGGTGAAAGGGTAGTAAAGGAAACTCATGATGAGAACAAAAGAAATGTTAATCATGATTTCATAGACTCTAATGTTGGATCGAAGACCCACCATATTCCAAAAATCGATACGAGGAAGTTTGATGGCAAGGATCACGCAACATGGATATTACAAATGGAGCAATTTTTCGATCTCAATAATGTGAAAAACACACAAAAGGTACGTATTGAAATTTTATATTTGGAACCAAATCAGTTTGTATGGTATCAATCGCTTTGCTCTCATAAACAATTTATCACTTAGGCAATTTTTACGGAAGAATTGATAGCACATTATGAGGATACAAAAAGCAACACTTTCTTTAGCCAATTGATAAGTCTCAAACAAAAGGGTTCAATAATGGAGCGCATTGAGGAGTTCCAAAAATTGAACATAAGGGTAAAAAATATTCTAGAGGAGCATAGGATTGATGTTTTCATAGGGTCTTTAAAGGATAATATCCAACATGATGTTTGCCTTTGGGAACCTGATTCATTAGAGAAGGCATTCAGGTTAGAAAGAAAAATGGAAAGAAAAATTATGGCAACCAGGAAGCATACCACTCACAACTATAAAGACGGAAGTGTTGTTGCCCCTAGTCTTCCACAACCTATAAGGTTGACACCACAACAATTGGAAGAAAAAAGAGAAAAATGGATTTGTTACAGTTGTGATAGCAAATACACTAAAGGTCATAAGTGTGCTGAGAAGAAATTATTCTACATAGATTGTGAAGAGGAAGAAGAAAAGGAGCAAGAAGGGTCAAAAGAAGAGGATATACTCCAAGAACAAATCCTAGAAAAAGAAGAAATGAATCCCACCATATCTTGTAATGCATTGCCGGGAATTACCACTCCTCAAACCATCAAGATAGAAGGACAAATCAAGAAGAAAAAGGTAATAGTGTTGATTGATTCAGGAAGTACCCACAATTTTATTCATTGTAAAGGTAGCAAAAGAATTGAATTTCTTCTTATATCCAGCACCAGAGTGTCAAGTGATGGTTGCAAATGGAGGAACAATAAATTGCTCTGGAAAGTGCCATAATATCAAGCTATCCATGGGAGAATATGTATTGACTAGCCCAATGCTTTCCATTCCAATGGGAGGTGCTGATGTTGTACTAGGAGTCCAATGGCTACAATCCTTGGGTACAATAGCTTTTAATTTTCAGGAACTTTTCATCAAATTTTCTATGGAAGGAAAGGAAGTTGAATTAAGGGGTATTGCAAGGAAACCAGGAAATATAATCATCTCTAATGGTATGACAAAGCTTCTAAAAAAGGAACAAAGAGGTGTAATTGCACAATTATGTTCGCTAGATGTTTCCACATCAAAATCATCTATTTCTCCATATCTCAAAAAAGTCCTGGAAAATCATTCCAAGGTATTTGAGACTCCCAAAGGTCTCCCACCTATGTGTGATCATGATCATGCTATTCATCTGATTCCAGGAAGTGTTCCTCCAAACATCAGGCCGTACAGATATCCCTATGCCCAAAAGAGTGAAATTGAACGTATGGTTGCAGAAATGCTAGAGGCTGGTATAATTCAACCGAGTCAAAGTTTTTTCTCTGCTCTAGCAGTATTGGTGCACAAGAAGGATGGATCATGGCGCATGTGTCCAGATTATAGGGAGCTCAACAAGCTCACTATTAAAGATAAGTTTCCCATTCCTGTCATTGATGAATTACTGGATGAATTGCATGGATCAATTTACTTCACCAACTTGGATCTTCATTCAGGATATCATCAAATCATAATGAAGATTGAAGACATTCCGAAAACAGCATTTAGAACTCATGAGGGTCATTATGAATTTTGGTCATGCCTTTTGGCCTTACCAATGCACCTTCAACATTTCAAGGTTTGATGAATTCAATTTTCAAACCATTCCTTAGAAAATTTGTGTTAGTATTTTTTGATGATATACTAATCTACAGCAAGTCTTGGAAGGATCATGTTGAACATCTTGACTGGGTGCTACAACTATTGGAGGAAAAACAATTATATGCAAAAAGATCCAAATGTTTCTTTGGAGTCCAAGAGGTGGAATATCTGGGTCATATTGTATCTCATGAAGGGGTTAAGGTAGACCCTAGAAAAATTAAAGCCATAAGGAATGGAAAATCCCCACATCCATAAAGCACTCGTGAGGATTTCTCGGGTTGACAGGGTATTATCGCAAGTTTGCTAAGAATTATGGGAGAATAGCAGCACCTCTAACAACATTATTGAATAAAGATGCATTTTCATGGACTCTGGAAGCAACAAAGGCCTTCAAACATCTTAAAGAGGTAATGTGCCAAGCTTCGGTCTTAGCTACACCGAACTTCACAAAAACCTTTATTGTGGAATGTGATATTTCAGGAAATGGAATTGGTGTTGTTCTAATGCAAGATGAAAGACCCATTGCTTTTGGAAGTCGTCCAATCAAGGGAAAGTTTTTACACAAAGCTATTTATGAGAAGGAAATGTTGGCAATACTCCATGCCCTTAAGAAATGGCGACCCTACCTAATGGGAAGACACTTCAAGGTAAAAATGGATCATGATAGCCTTAAATACTTTTTAGAACAAAGATTATCCTTTGAAGAGCAACAAAAGTGGGTCACAAAGATGTTGGGTTTTGACTTTGAAATCATCTACAAAAAAGGGAAGCAAAATGTGGTGGCAGATGCACTCTCAAGAAAGGATGAGGATGTGGAAGCATTGTTGTGCGCCATTTCTATTATCCAACCAGATTGGATAAACGAAGCAAGGGAGGAATGGAAGAATGACGAAGAAGTGTGGGCACTTATTCAAAAGTTACAACAAGATTCCAGTACGTCTGATACATTTAGCTGGAAAAATGATTTGTTATGGTACAAAGATCGCTTATACCTCTATAAGAATTCCTAGCTAGAACAAAATATTCTTATGGAATTGCACACTTATCCCTTAGGAGGGCACTCGGGATTTTTAAAAACTTACCACAGGGTTAAGAAGGAATTTTTTTTGGGATGGCCTTAAATCAGATATTCAAAAGTTTGTGGTGAAATGTTTGGTTTTCCAACAAAATAAAGTTAAAACAATTAAGACACCGGGTCTATTACAACCTTTATCCATTCCAAGCCAACGTTGGGAGGAGGTTTCAATGGATTTTATCACAGGTTTACCCAAGTCTGAGCGAAAGAGTGTCATCATGGTGGTAGTTGATAGACTTAGCAAGTATGCACACTTTTGTGCATTATCACATCCATTTAAAGCCAGTACAGTTTCTACTGCATTTATGGAAACAATTCAAAAGCTACATGGAAACCCAAAGATTATTGTAAGTGACAGAGATCCCATTTTCACTTGAAATTTTTGGACAGAATTATTTTCTTGTCTTGGTACTCAGTTAGCTCATAGCTCATCTTATCATCCTCAATCTGATGGGAAAACTGAGATAGTAAAAAAAAAATTGGAAGGATATATTTTTTGCTTTGTATATGATAAACAGACACAATGGGTCAAATGGTTGCCTCTAGCTAAATGGTGGTATAACACTTCCTTCCATACAGCAACAAAAATGACCCCATTTATGGCACTTTATGGGTATCATCCACCATCCATCACATCATATTTAAGAGAAAATTCTAAGGTTCAAGCAGTGGAACATCACATCGAACATCAACAACAAGTCCTCCAACTCTTAAAGGATAACCTCGTGTTGGCACAGAATAGAATGAAACAACAGGCAGATCAACATTGCAGCGAAAGAAGTTTTGATGTAGGTGATTGGGTATTCCTACGGCTACAACCATATAAGCAAATGTCCCTCAAGCAAGCTAAGAAGGATAATAAATTATCACCAAAGTATTATGGTCCATACAAGGTGTTGCAAAAGTTTGGTACTATGGCATACAAATTGGAGCTTCCTGCAGCTTCTTGATTGCACCCAGTTTTCCATGTTTCATGTTTAAAGAAGGTTATAGGAGACAAGCTCCCAGTTCAAACAATATTGCCAGAACTTGACGAGGAAGGAAAAATTATATTGGAACCGGAAGCAGTCACAGAAATAAGAACTCGACAGCTACGAAATCGATCAATTTCGGAGTATCTTATCAAGTGGAAGAACTTATCCGATGAAGATTCCACATGGGAGGATGAGAATTTTATACAGAAGTATCCAGAACTACTCAAGCGTTGAGGACAACACTTTTTTGAAGGAGAGGGGCATGTTGGATACCTATATAATAGTGATTACCCCATTACTATTGTAATTGTACCCCTTATTAATATTGTTGTGCCCCTATTATCCCCATATTGTTATTACTGTGCCCCATAGAATCCCTCTATTGTTATTTTTGTGGCTTTATATTATTATTGTTAGGTCAGCTGGGTTATATTGTGACTCCTTAGACTCCTATATATAGAAAGGAGGTTTTGTCATTTGTATCATCCAAAAATTGTTCATTTATGTAATGTAAAGGAGGTTGCCCCCTTGAAGAGGCTGAATTCTAAGGTGAGGATCTATCTTTTCTATCTTTTTCTTGAGCTGGTTCATAACATAATCTTTCTTAAGAAGTTTGCCTTTAAGGTTCACCATGTGATGTAGATATACAACTCCTAAATATGCAATCTAAGATGATAAACAGTCGTTTACTCTTCTTTTTGCAATGAAAATCCTAGCTACTAAGGAAAGAGAAATGAAATCATTTCAACATAGAGCAGAGAGCACACACTAGATGCACTATCCTAAATCAAAATCAACAAGCAGTCTAAATGAAAATGCACATGCATGTATTTGTTTTCCGCTTTCTTAATGTGTGAATGACAAAAAGAATGCTAAGTACAAATCTGAATTATATCTTCTTTCAAAGCGACAGTACTAACGATTTTCTTTTCAAAAAACGAAAAGGAGACAAGACGACACTTTGCGATTTTGAATTGAAAACTGCTTTTGACACTTGAAATACTATTAATTCAGATCAAATACAAGAGTAACAGTGTAATCAACTATCACAAAGAGAAGGATTCTTTTCCTTGACTGAAAACGACCCTTGTGACACTTTCAAATCAAAAGACAACAGTCTGATTAAGCTACCATTTTGTAAATGAGAACTGTGAATGGCAAAAAATACATAAAAAAAAATTCACAAATCTTTGTACAATGGAGGCTGGATGATGTAAAGGAAGGGGGTTTCAACAGTGGTCTACTGATCACAGATAGCAAAACTCCTTAATAAAGCTGAAGACAGTGAAGAAAAAACCAAAATCTGGAGGCAGAAACAGTCTTACCTGATCATCGCACCTGTAACATAGGGAAACAGGGATGCATCTCACCTAATGCACACGGGAGGTGCGATGCATCCAGATTGCCAAGAAGAGAAGGTGCGATGGTCTAGGGACGAGACTTTAACTTGGTTTTCGGTCATAGTTTGCAGCTTAGTTTAAGGATCTAGGTCGAGCTAATGATAGTCAATAAATACAAAGTATAGGGGCTGATCTAATGAGGCTACTTGAGCTACCTCTAGGGCACTTAGGATGTTTGCAAGTCAATTGTTCGGTTCATAAACAAACCCGGAGATTAACTGAAGCAGCGTTGATCTACTTTGCACTTGCATAGCCAATGCAGTTCGAAGGCTAGATGGCTTAAATTCAGGCTCCGTCTGTGGTTTATGAATCAAACAAATAGAGACAAGCAATCAAACTAATTCGCCCCCAGTGGAGTTGCCATTTTTTTACTGGGAAAACTAGTGTCTATTCAGAACTACTAGTCCCACTAAGACGGGTAGCTATCTTAGAAACAACAAACTAAAGTCACTTGTGTTTTCCTTTACGAGAGATGAATGAGAAAGAAGCAGAGAGTACCAACCTCAGTCTTTCGCTTGGCTCCTTGCTTGTTTCCTTTCCCCTTCGACAGAATCTCGCCACTGCTTCCTTACTTGTACTGCTTTAAAGAGCACTTGTAGAATCACAACAGCATAATACCATCAAAGCATAGAGATCTATCACTGTAAACAATGTAGGATCAGATATATATTGACCATACAAATGCATATATCAACACAATATTTAGAGATACACAAGAATATGGAGGAAAAATCAAATAGCTTTATTGATAAAAGTAGTAGAAGAGAGGATTACAACCACTTGGTTTGACCCAGCGCCATCCTCCCAGATTGAAATCCCTCTTCACCTCATACAAAGCAAGATCACCCAACAATGTCTTCAAAGAGAAACCAACAACACTTCTTTGCAAATTACCAAATTACAACCTTTGGATGTCTGGGATGAGGGATCCATATATATATATATATATATATATATATATATATATATATATATATATATATATATATATATATATATATATATATTTGCAGGGGGGTGAGTCAGTTTCTGGGATTTTGATTAGTGTCATCTCTCTGATAGTTCTTGGTTCCACTTGGAGATTTCATCATCTCTTACTCATCCTTGGGCGAATTCAGGGAGGCAAGTGTCAAATGAGCAGCTTCTAGAAGATTCTCAGGGTTTCCACCTAGCAAACTGCTTGTGCCATTTATCTACTCTCGCTCATCGCACCCTACAAAAGGGTTTTCCAGTATGCATCGCACTTTTTGCATGTGGCAGGTGAGATGCATCACACCCTTAGCACTGGGGCAGTCTGTATGGTCCTCTTTTGACCGGTTCTAAGTGGTTTTTCATGGAGAACTTCTGGGAGATGATGTAATCAGCTTACCTTGCTCCTTTAGGGTACGAAACAACACTTTAGGGACTTAGAAGCCCTTGGTTTATGGACATATGTGATTGGGGTTGCAGTGCCCAAATATGTCTATAACAACCAGTTTTTCCCCTCGAGGGGAGGTTTTCCCTGTCATGTGCCTATATCTTGTGTCTCTTGGTTTGTGATCTTCATATATGTATAATTTCTTGATGAAAGATAAGATAATAAATAAGTAAAAGAAGCTAACACACTCACAAGTAATTATCAAGAAAGGAGAATCAAAACCTAATATAACATCCTTGATTTTCTAACATCATCTCTTCCCTCAACATCGCTTTGATAATCATTGATACAACGTAAGCCATCCATGAAAGGATCCTTGGGGAACAAGTTTCCATCTCCTCAACTGTGCTACCTGATTTCTCTTCTATATATGCTATCATTTTATGCTTCATTTCTTGCTAACTTACTCTAGTTGTCGAATGCGAGTGGTTGAGGTTTCCCCTTCTAACTTCCTATTTACTCATGTGATTAAGGAAATCAGTTGTTACTTTGACTTTGTGTGAGGTATTTCCAATATACTCTCTAAGCATTTCTACCTCTTTCTGAGCTGCCTTGATCATATCAATATTTTCTTGCACCAACTCTAATTGCTCCCAATGCTTGTTTATTAGCTTAATATTTTTTTCTCATATTGTCTCCTTGTCCATATTTAAAGAGATTTTGTCAGTGTCTTCTCTTGCTTGTAGGAATAATTGAATCTATCATCTCATGATACACTTTTTTGCTTGATAGAGCTCCACTTCCATTTTCTTCAATTTTTGCCTCAACTCTAGAGATGAGGACCATGCTCGTCCACATTCCTCAGGCATGGCCAATATATACATCCATTCAATTAAGCTATGGAAGAACTTATTTAGTTCAAGAGGTGACACAGATGATCTCTTGGTTCTGAAATTAGTATTGAAGCATTGCATTTCTTCAAATTCTTCTTTTGCATTTTCATAATCTCTTGCAGGAGAAAAGGATCTCATTGAAATTGTCAATCTTAGAACTTTGAAATGATAGATAACAGAGTGCCAAGCATCTTGATACAACAGGATTATATGGAAACCAAACTTTTAGGTTATGCTTCCAAAGGTGACACTGCAATCTCTGGCAAAAAAATTCAGGATTTTATGTCTAATTGATGTAGTCTAGTAGGTATGAGAGTTACCTCAGCCTAACTCCACATTGGAAATGTTAAATTCTCAAGAATTACAAAAATTTTCCCTGGTGATGAGGATTCTTGGAGTGGTGTATGCTTTTCCTTATTCGAGAGGATAGAGGCTCGAAGTTGATAGAATTTGCTTGAAAACTACGATGTGAAGCCTTTGGGAAGAGGAATTATTGGTATACCTGAGTTGCGGCCTAGATTTGTAGATTTAGCACACGAATATTGTTGGATGTGGTAGCTTTAGAGGCTAGAGTGTGGGAACCAAACTTGCATGATTATATTTTGAAATGAGCCTCCTTTGCATTCTTTTATAGTAGGCTTACCACATGTGGAGACCTCCTTGGGCAAGGCAGAATGGTGACATCACGGTGTCGTTGGTAGGGCATGGGGTTGACCACGCACTCTGCTGATGGGGCATAACAACTCATTCGAGGCATGATATGATTCATAACAATGTGTTTAGGTGAGGAGTGGAGATGGTGTGGAAATCACGTGGGTTGTTGGCTGGCTTGGGGGCCACATGGTAGGATTTCACATGGCTGGGAGATTGGCTCTTGGAAGTTTTGAACATATGCTAAGTTTATCAGGAAAAGATGTGTGGCACCTGATAAATTTTTTAGATTGTTCTATGTTGTATCAATTAATTTAGCCCAAATCAATACTTCAATTAGCAATCTTTCCAATTACAATTAGTCTTTCCATTCATCAACAATAATTTAATATAGAACAATAAATGCAATGAAAAAGGAGACAACCAACACATCAACAAGGGACACCAGGTTTGGTCAAAGACCAGGGAAAAACCCCCCAAGGGGGAAAACCCTTTGGAATTCTTCTTATATTATATTTTTTCATAAAATATTCAGTAGAGAGTAAAATGAGCCCAGTATAATATCATTAGCAAAACAACCCAATAGCATTCAGAAATAAGTTTCCAACTTCAGAATATATCAGAGTCAACTTTTTTCGTATACAGTCAACTTCAGTCTTCGATCAAATCAAACTTCCCAGTCGCATGAAGGAGGAGTTGTGAGAGTGAATGAAGGATTTAAATTGCTCCTTTGATGACTGCAAGATAGCAACTATAGTCTAATTTTTCATGTGATGTGCCTACAACTATAACCCAAAAACCCTATAATTTCAAACTTTTGCGAACTTCGGTTGTCGTCCCTGCCTCAAACCTATATGAGCCAATCAATGAAGAAGAGAAGAAGAAGATGCTTGATGATATCCAAATGAGCTTGAGGTCACTTTTATTTATAGTCTTCCATGGGTGACCAATTTTCTTTAGGGTCGACTTTATCCAAATGTGTATATGTGGGTGTTTCTTCATAAGTACACTTTCCCTTGTCCAAATTTGATGATATTTAGGTCAATTTTGGTCCTCTCAAAAAGATAAATTCAATGAAATCATCATCGCCATCTAATAAGTTGTACAAAGTGGAATTTGATCATAGTTTCATTATATAACACTCCCTCTAAACTAGGGATAATTCCACTTGATAAATATGTTATGTATATCATGTCTTCATATCATGTCCCATCTCTCCTTTGGCTCATCCACAGAAATATCCTTGCAGTTCAGATTTTTGGAGATTCGATGAATGTTGTTAATTGGGTCATTGGGAAATACAGATGTCAGCATTACATGTTGTTGCCTTTATTAGAGGAAATCCAATCTTTAAAATTGCAGTTTAATGTTTTTTCAATTGATCACATCTACAGGGACAGCAATGAAGAGGCCGACCGGCTTTCTAAAGAAGGTGTGCAACAAGATGTGGGTGCATGGAGAGTAACAGAACAGCTTCAAGATCAGATCCGTGTGTCGGATCTCCCTCCAAACATATAATGTTTTTGTTTTGTCTATACTTATATGCACCAGTTTTTATCAGTGGTTTTATATGAAAATGGTGGCATATAAAAACTGTTCTTTCTTTTATATACTATGATGCTCTGTTTTGATAGAGCGGGTTGTAAACTGTGTTACTGTATGTGTTTTTCTGGGTTGTTTTCCTCATGAAAGGAGACCCAGGAGACACTTTGGATTTTCAGTTTCTTTTTGGTATGGTTGTTTAGGCCGGGTACAGGAGTCTTATAGACTTCTGTAGGTATGCTGATGCTCTTACTCAGAGGATTTTTTGCTCCTGACCATGCATTTTTTTGCAGAATGTTTACTCATATACTATGTAACTTTTTTATTCCTAATAAAAAAGTTCGTTTTTTTCCTTGGAAAAAAAAATGTCCCATCTCTCCTCAACTATATCTACTAAGACATTCTCAAATCTAAAGACGAAGAATCATCAGGGAGCTAACGCTTCCACCCAGTACATCGTCAGAGATCATGTCTCAATCCGAAACGTCATCGAGGAGTACATCTCAACCTGAAATCTCATGGGGGAGCTAAATATCTCCGACCCCAAATCAAGCAATAGGTGATATAAGGGAGCACATCACAACCCATCCTATTTCTTATCGATATTCCCAACAATGAGGCTCAAGAATCATGTGGTATAACACCTGCATCATAATATGAGCTTGGTCGAGATAACCAACTTACCTAAAGGTAAGGATCACATGCCCCCAAGCTTCATCAACCTGTAGACCAGTCAGGGAGGGACAATCCCAATAGGCCCAACTTGTGGGTATGATTCCAAATGGTGTATAATATACAAATACCAAGCTATGGGAGATACTACTCCAACCCTACAGGTAACAAATAGGGGTGATACCCTAATGTCCATAGATCCCTCAACCATAGGATACCTTTATCTCAATTCCACACCCTAGGAGCTCAAACAAGGGGAGGAAGAGTTCTCTTAGTGTCTTCGATCAACGATGCCCCTTATTAGGAGGGGTCACATCCATCAGTCAAAGTTGCTCTCTAAAGACTAAGAAATTCCCTTTCAGAAAATCCTTGGTGAGAATATATGCAATTTTCTCATCTGTAAATATGTGATGTTGACTAATAGCTCCTCTCTACACCATGTCTCGAATGAAGTGATATCAAGTCTCTATGTTCTTGTACTTGTCATGAAATACATGATTCTATGCCAGATAGATCCCATTATTTTTGTTGCAATATATCATTGTAGTATCTAGGACCTACTAAAATAGATCTCCAAAGAGCTTCCTCAACCAAACTGCTTCGTAACTAGCCATGCTAGCGGAAATATACTCTACTTTGGTGATACTCAATGCTACAGAATTATGCTTCCTTCTCATCCACAATATCATCGTAGATCCAAGGCTAAAATAACATCCAAATGTACTCTTCCTGTCGAAAACCTTTCCTTCCCAGTCAACATCGATGTATCCATGAAGTCGAACATCCGGCAGAATATCTCAAACCAGGTGTGATCGTCCCATGCAAATATATCAAAATGTGTTTGGCAGCGATCCAGTGTGCATGGAGATGCTCAGTATTGAATTGAGTCAATGTATTCATTGCATAGCATATGTTTGGATGGGTGTTCATTGGGAACATTAGAGCCCCAATCAGTTGTCTATACTCGGATGGATTAGCCAAATCGGGTCCTGCAACTTCTCCACATAGCTTCTTGAAGTTCATTTCCATTGGTGTGGGTAGTGACTTGCATTTTGTCATTCCAAATATTTCCAGCAGCTTCACAACATATTTTCCTTGTGAAAGGAAAATCTCTCACCGAGCCCTTGCCACACCTCAAAGCCTAGAAAGTAATGCATGATTCAAAGGTCCTTCATCTCGAATTCAAAGGCTAGCTCCCTCTTACACTCAATCATCAGGGGCTCATTGCATGTCAAGAATAAATCGTCAACAAATAAAACCAAAGTCAACAACATACCTTGGAATACCTTGAAGTAGATTTTGGGATCAACATTGCTTCAACTTCACCAAATAATTGTCTATGTGGGCATACCATGCTCTGGGGGATTGCTTCAAACCATAAAATGTCTTCTTCAACTTGCAAACATGTGTCTTTTGATCCTCTACTTCAAATCCTTGTGGTTTCTCAAAGTGCACCTCTTCTTGTAACATGCCATGGAGGAATTTCGTCTTTATGTCCATTTGATCAAGGGTCTAACCTTGACTTGCGGCAAGGGAAACTATCAAACGAATGGTTGCATATCAAGCCACATGAGAAAATATATCATCATAATATTCTCCCTCTTTCTAGGATAATCCTCGAGCTGCAAACCTTGCCTTGTATTTCTCAATGGTACCATTTGCTCCATGCTTTATCTTGAGTAACCACTTTGAATTTACAACATATTTCTCTCTCGGTCTCGACATAATATCCCATATGTCATTGCTCATAATTGATTCATATTCTTTGGCCATAGCATCTCTCTAAACTTTTTCTTTTACGAATTCTTCAAATGTGGGAGGTTTTGCTTGAACCATAGTGCTCATGGTTGCAACATATCCTTGGTACCTGCATGGCTTCTTCCTTTCTCTAAATGATCTTTGAATGAGAGCTCGTCCCTCATCATCCTCTAATGTGACTTGAAGCCAAAGTGACCTCTTTTTGGAGAGAAGATCACATGGAGGAGGATCTAAGGGATCCATGGGCTCCATGGGATCATTGAAAATATCTGTCTCAGATTCAGGCATGTAAGGACCATCTAAAATATCCATGTCATCATTCTTCTCAGGAGGAGGAGGAAAAGGCCCTTTCTTTTCCAAGGGTGGCATCTTCATCGAATGTAACAAACCTGCTAATTTCAACCTTCCTTTGACCAAGAATATATATTCTAAATTCTTTAGAATTTTCACAATATCCAACAACAAACCTTTTCTTCCCAAGGCTTCCAACTTGTTCCTTTTGTCCTTCGTCACATGAAGGTATACGGGGTAGCTAAAGATATAGAGATGACCAACTTCAGGCTTGACACTTGTGGATACTTCTTGGGGGCGTTGTTGTCCAATGCTTGATGAGGTACACTGTTTTGAACATATACGACGACATTCGTTGCTTCTCCCCAAAGGAACTTCGACAACTTTTGATCGTGGAGCATGGCACAGGTAGCTTCTATAATGGACCTATTCTTTCTTTCAGAAACTACATTTTTTTCAAGAGTATAGGGCACACTTGTTTCTTTCTTGATTCCTTCGTTCTTGAAAAAATCAATGAGCTCCTTTGATATGTACTCTCCACCATTGTCGGACCTAAATATTTTGATTTTCTTCCTTTTTTTATTTTCAATCAAAGCTTTGAACTCTTTGAACATTTCAAAGGCTTAATCCTTATGCTTCGAGTAATATATCCATGTATTTCTTCATAAGTCATCAATGAAGGTGATATAGTATAGATGGCCACCAATAGAATGCACGGGCATCAGACCACATATGTCAGAGTGGATGACATGGAGGATGTCATTTGTCTTATTCTTGCTAGAGGGAAATGGTCTCCTTGTCTTCTTTCCACTAGCACAACATGGACATGCTCCTTCATGATGGGCTTGAACCTTTGGAATCCCTTAGACCAATTTCTCCAATTTTGGAAGAGCATCATAATGTATATGGGTCAATATTCAGTGTCATAGCTCACTTTTATGATTAATATCATGGAGAAATAATAGAAGTGGTCTTCCTGTAATCCACTTGTCTTCTTTCCACTGGCACAACATGGACATACTCCCTCATGATGGGTTTGAACCTTGGGAATCCCTTAGACCAATTTCTCCAATTTTGAAAGAGCATCATAATGTATATGGTTCAATCTTCGGTGCCATAGCTCTCTTAGATGATTAGTATCATGGAGAAATAATAGAAGTGGTCTTCCAGTAATCCTGTAGAGTCCATATCTTAATCCAAATGTGAATGCATCTCCCATAGGTAATCCAACATGCTAAGTAAGAACCTTTCTCCTGATGAACCCAACCCTTATCCATTTTTCTTCTAAAGCAAATATTGATACCAAATTCTTCTTTAATCCAAGCACATACATGACATCATGGAGAAAAATAGATTCTCCCGAATTCAAATAAAATTTGACGGACACAAAACCTTTAACGGGATGAGTGGAGTTGTCTCCAAGGATTATTTTGAAATTTGACTCCCTCTCTACCAAATTACAGAGAAATTCCTTATAACCAAAGAAGTGATGAGTGGCCCCACTATCAACAAACCAACTATCCCGTGAATTTGGAGGAGATGAACTAGTAAGGGGAGAAATAAGGATATATTCATATTGATTCACAACATTGCTTTCATTCTTGGAGAATTTTGAATTATTTTGTGGATGAATATCTTCTTCATGATCACTTGGAGCAGATCTTCTTCTTCTTTCATCTCTTCCATTGCAATCATTCCTTCGAACATCTCTCCTTCTTTGATGATTGAACCTGTTTTTGTTGCTTCTAGTATTGTAGCATGGTCCATTTTTCTTCTCGGTGCAATCTTGAGCATAATGGCCTTTCTTATGACAATTGTAACATTCGATGTTCAAAAATTCCTTTCTTCTATTTAGATTTCAAGAAGGATACTTTCTTGAATTTGATGGACCTCCTTTTCCTCTCTTCTTCTTCTTGTCATGAATGATGAATGCAGTGAGATCTCCTTCTTCATGCTTTTGAATCCTTCCTTTTGATATCATCCTTAATTCTTCTTGAGTGAGCTTTCCAACAATTTCATGGAATGAAGAGAGGACATTGTTGTAATAACCTAGTAGTAATAAAGGTTCTCCAAATAGGAGGGAGACCTCCTAGAGTCACAATCACCAATTCCCTATCAAGCACAGATTCCCCAACTCTTTGCAATTGATATCTAAGGCAAGATATCCTCATTATGTAGTTTTTCACAGATTATCCTTTTTTCATCTTGGTGTCTTTGATTTGATCTTTCAAGGAGATGATTTCATTCAAATTTTTGACTTCATACATGCCAACTACCTTACCATACATGTCCTTAGACCTTCTCAAGTTTCCAACATATATAAGTAAATTATCTTGTAAACCATCAGCTATTATTTTCTTTGCTTTTAACTCACCTTTATTGTGCTTTTTCTTGACAGTAGTGGAAGAATTCTCTGGTGGCTCAAGTACTTTTCCTTGAATGTAGTCCAAAACATCATTGTTATCAACTATGATCTCCAACCTCAATTTCCATGCAGAAAAATTGGATGAGTCATCCAACTTCTCATTTTCCTTGAAGAAGGAAGTCATCTTGACTTGGATAGATTGACTTTTTCAACCTTCCAAAGATGATTCCTTCAATGATTGTCTCCTTTTGGGTTTGTTCTTCACCTTAGCTCTAATACCATGTTAAATTTTTCAGATTGTTCTATGGTGTATTACTTACTTTAGCCCAAATAAATACTTCAATTAGCAATCTTCCAATTACAATTAGTCTTTCCATTCATCAACGGTAATTGAAGATAGAACAATAAATGCAATGACAAAGGAGTCAATCAACACATCAACAAGAGACACCAGGTTTGGTCAAAGACTAGGGAAAATCCTTTGAAATTCTTCTTCTACTAGATTGTCAAAAAATGTTCAACAGTGAATACAATGAGTCTAATATAATATCATCAGAAAAGAAAACCAATACCATTCAGAAATAAGTTTCCAACATAAAAATATATGAGAGTCAACTTTTCCCATTTGTAGTCAACTGTAGTCAACTTCGGTCTTCGATCAAATCTGAGTCAAACTTCCCAGCCGCATGCAAGAGAATTTGTTCGAACAACTAAAGGATTTGGGTCACTCCCTTGATGCCTGAAAGCCAGTGACTATGGTTGAAATTTCCCTGTGACATGCCTGCAACTGTAACCCAAAAACCCTAAAATAAATGTGAGCCTCAAATCCTGTAATTACGAACTTTTGTGAACATTGGTTGTCGTCCCTGTCTCAAACATGTGCGAGCTAATTAACGAATAAGAGAAGAAAAATATAGTTGGTGATATCCAAATGAGATTGAGGTCACTTGTATTTATAGGCTTCCATGGGTGACCAATTTGCTTTAGGGTTGACCTTGTCCAAATGTGCATATGTGGGATTTTCTTCATAAATACACTTTCCCTTGTCCAAATTTGATGATATTTAGGTCTATTTTGGTCCTCTTGAAAAGTGGAATTCATTGCAATCATTATCTCCATAAAATAAGCTATCCAAAGTGGAATTTGACCGTAGTTTCATAATTTAATAGTACCAGTCGCATGTCTTCATGGCGCTAACTTTCTCACGTCTCTGGAGTGGGGTCATCTTTACATCCTATGTAAAGTTTTCTCTACCGTCAGATCAATATGCCTCCAACCTTTGATGAGAATTTCGTGATGTCAAGTTGATGCACACTAATGGTGAGTCCAAGCCACGTGGAAGGTGATGAGGTAAGTAAGGTGACGTGGCTTCTAATGTGGTAATGACATGGAAAATGAGGAAAATATGGAAGTAGAGAATATGGAGGGCCAATGTGGAGGCTGAAAGGGAGGCAGAGCGATGATGTCGGGGTGACATGTCGAGTGGTGTCCGACTAGAAGGAGGATGCATGGATGGTGACTTAGCGAGATATGACATGGCAAGTTGGTGTGGACCAAACACATGTTGGCATTTTACATGAGGTGGGTGATGAGTTTTGAAAATTTGAAGGTCATGCGAGAGGCCTATGATGTCAACTCATGGCCTCCTCCACACGACGTCCATGCATTAACCAGTGTGCAGCTTGAGGAAATGGGGCATTATGTAGCATCTGATCTGTGAAGATCTCGACCATTAGATATGGGTGGCATGCACCTTCCGCTAGCGCCCTTTCACTCGCTGACCTGGTTTGTTGCAGCATAATGTGCCCACACCCAAGAAGCTTATGATGTTGACACGTGGCCTCCTCCACATGACCTCCATGTGTTAACATGTGCGCATCTTCAGGGCACAGGGCATTGTGTTTCGTCAGATCTATGAACGTCCCGACCATTAGATCTAGGTGGCACGCACCTTCCATTGGTGCCCCTTTCACCCGATGGCCTTTTTTGTTGCGGCCCGATGCACCCACACCCAAGAATGTCGGGGTGACGTGTCAAGTGGTGGCTGACTGGAAGGAGGACGCAAGGATGGTGACTTAGTGAGATGTGACATGACAAGTTGGTGTGGACCAAACACGTGTTAGCTTTTCACATGAGGTAGGCGACGGGTTTTTAAAATTGGAAGGTCATGCAGGAGGCCTATGATGTCGACACATGGTCTCCTCCGCATGACCTCCATGCATTAACCCATGCGCAGCTTGAGGAAATGGGGCATTGTGCAGCATCTGATCTGCAAACATCTCGACCATTAGATATGGGTGGCATGCAACTTTCACTAGTGCCCCTTCATCTGCGGACCTTGTTTATTGTAGCACAATGCTCCCACACCCGAGAAGCTTGTCATGTTGACACGTGGCCTCCTCCACATGACCTTCATGCATTAACATGTGCGCAGCTTGAGGGCACGGGGCATTGTGTGTCGTCTAATCTACAAACATCCCGACCATTAGATCTAAGCGACACACACCTTTCGCTAGTGCCGCTTTCGCCCAATGGCCTTGTTTTTTTGCGTCCCGATGTGCCCACACCCAGGCATGCCCTTTGGTTCTTGACAATAAGATGTTGTACTGTAGCGCGACCTGAGGGGATGTGCTCATGTCAAAACAATTGTTGGTGCCCAGGAATCACTGCACTTGGAGCTGATCCTTCGGATAGTCGCCCTTGGTATCGAGTTTTATGGGGGTGTTGCATTTGACACAAATAGTGAACAATATTTATAAAGAAATTGTCAATGCAATAAATACCATAGATTTTGGGACAAAATAAGCCCTACGAAAGTATACCAAGTATTAGCACTCTAAAACCACTAGAAGAATTATGATGAAGAATTGGAAGAACTATATAGTAGATAACAAATAAATACTCCCGCCAAACTTATAGTAAAACTTATTAATAAGAAAGGTTCAGAAATTGGTTCATACTATAGTATAATTACCATGAGAAAGAAAACCAAGCAATCGATAGAAGATTTGCAAAAATTGAATCTACATAGCATTGGAAAATTAGAAAGGAAGTAAAGATTTTCTCGATCTTGATAATTAATTGTGATGTTTCTTATTATTATGATTCTTTATATATATTTCTTTAGTTCATCAAGCAATTACTAAAAGAAGAAGCACATAAAACAATGAACACAAGATGTAGGCACATGCCAGGGAAAAACCCCCCTCAAGGGGAAAACCCAGTCAAATTAATTCTTCCTCTCAATAGTATTCTTTGAGACTCTTCACCCTAGACCTTGACTAGACCTTCCCTCCACACCAAGTCAGCCTCCAAAAGATTGACCTCTTCCCAACAACTTCGACTATGCAGCAACATGCAGTAGCTAATAGCTTCCAGAAGTAGTCCAACTTGGAAGAATTTGATCTCCCAATCTAGAGCATGAAATAAAGAGAGACCACCACCAGAATTTCAATTTTCCTCAACTCCTTAGACTCACCCAAACTCGCATTCACTTCGGCTTCCTAGCAACAAAGTTTCCCAGCTACCCACTTCATACTTCTGCCTAGCAAACAGATTTTCGCACTTCTACCCAATAGAGAGAATTCAAACTTGATGATAAGTGATGCTCCAAATGAATTCAATGTGCTTCCTTTTATAGGATTCTTGTGGGGCCAAATGGGTCCTTAATCCGACTTGATCTTCTCTTAGGCCGACATGGTGTGGAGGTTACATAATTCATATTTGACTCAATACTTAACCTTTTTACATGATTCAAAAGCCCAAGAAGGGTCTCTTTAAATATAAAATAATTCTGTAGACTCAGAATAAATCTTAGAAGTCTTCAATGGGGACTTTGACCTAAAACGTGGTGACCCAAGCATGAAACCCATGCTTTAATAAGCCACAATAATAATAATAATAATAATCCTTTTCTTTATTCTTTTGACAAGTACATTACATTGACTCAAGCACATTATTCAAGACCGAACATAATTACTTTTTCCAACACCCCGTCTTAACTAGGAAGGTATTCATAATGTACATATATAATGGAAGATCTTAGACTATATGAACCATGAAGAACTTTAGCCATCGCAATTCCATTGACTAGGTTCCTGACCAGGGCAATATTTCCAACCAGTCACTCAATAATCTAGGCACCACAATGCCATGGACTAGATTCTTGACCAGGGAGATCTATCCAAGTGGGACTAAGCTGGACTCAAGCTTTCAACCCCTCTAGGTACGATCATGCTTACTTGCTAACCACCAACCCAAACATATAGGTGTGTATCAAAAACAAAGCTCAATAAACAACACCACTTTTCAATTCTGGGATTCCAGACATCAACATAGAGTGCTAGCCAAATGTCTCCCCAAGAAATTCTTCACTCGCAAAACCTCAACACCCCTTGATCCAACGGATCAATAATTACCAATCTCTCCGAATCAAACTGATTGGTAACCAACATGCTATCAAATCCTTTGAGAGATTCACTCGCACAAATAAAACCCCAATCAATAATATAATTTCACATGTACATAATCAAATACAAACCTATAGGGTCTTATAGACAACTTAATGTTTCTTCTCATCTTTCCATAGTAGGACTATCAACCGAATCTTTGATAGAATATTCCTCAATAATATGCTTTCCTTCCTACTTCTCATGCAACAACATATCCTTTGAAATTCATTCTTCAATTGATACCAAGTTATGTCCTCCCTCTCAACCAGGGAGCACCTCTTTATCTAGACTCCCTCTTAATCTTAGGGAGATTTCTTCTACTCATGCTTCCTCTGGAAGATCAACTTCTTCTTTTCGACATCAGAGAATCTTTCGTGGCTTCCAACCATTTTATTAGAGTTATCATCATCCCCATCATGCTTATCACATCAATGAGCATCTTCACCAAGTTGAAGATTGTGTACCTGCATAACTTCAATAGAAAGTACAACCAAAACTATAGAAGCATGATGTTAGCCATATCAAAATCACAGAAGAGTTTTAACTTTATTCATATCAGATACCCAGACTTAATTACAAATAAGAGATATATATTTTGCAACATTTTGCTAGGGACTTTCTTATGCACCCTAAACTATTTCATAACAACATTCATTCCATCTAGGGTTTCAATATGTCTTCCAAAGGTATGACATACCTTACTACAACATATAGCAAACCCTAGAAACCATTCACACAAATATAGATCTTCACAGTATCTAACAACCTTTCAAAACATATATGTTAGACTTCTCAATAGGGATTAATACAAATCCTATATTTCATACAAACAAATCAGCTTAGTCATTTGACCAGCTTCCACTAGACTTAGTTCTAACCCCTAGATTTTCAATCAACCATCAAACAATCACTAACATGACCAACTACTACTAGGGTTGTTTGCCACCCTTAGATTTCCGAGAAATCATCAAACTCAACCAAAAATTCAAATTTCAACAATTTCTTCATAAATCTCAAATCACATAGTCAACATTCATCAGAGATTTCTACTTCAACTAAGGTTCAACTCCAAAACCCTAGAATTCACAAATTCATCAAACTTATGCATATCTCAAATTATCATATTCCAGATATTTTCCTTTAACTAAGGTTTAATTAAAAAACCATAGAATTTCATTTTCGCAATTTCAATAATCATTACATACAAAGATCTCATATTTTTACTATACAATGTCACTGCTAGGATTTAACTGCAAATCCCTAGATTTTCATTTTCAACAATCATATAACGGATTTCATATTGTTATATATACTGGACAATTTTAACTTTACTAGGGTTTAGCTATAACACCCTAGATCATCATCCTAGAATCTCAGACAAGGACTTTCATTAAATCCTAAGACTCATGACCATCAATGACTAGGTTAGCACACATATCTAATAATTCATAACCATACATAAGAATATCATATGTCCAATAACATAAATACATTTGACCTAGACCAACCTAGGACTTCAACCAAAAGGACATATCTATATATATGCCTAGATTTTCTCACCATGAAAAATAAATTTCATAACATGTGTTAGTCAAACCGAACTTCATAACAAAAACAAATAAGAGTTAGACACACAATCATTTTGATTACACTAGGGTTTGATCAAACAAACACACTCATACCAAAGAGAAACATTTTTAAGACAATGTAAGGGTCTTGCTCACACGTTCCACCAAACCCCAATGAGCTAGGGTTCCAATGCAGAATCACATTCCACCAAACCCTAATGAGCTAGGGTTCAAATGTAGAAACATAGAAAACCCAACATTATCAAAACTTCGAAGGTTCGGGATTTTAGACCTCAGCATTCAACCCTAACAAGTTAGGATTTCTAGATCACACCAAAATCCCAAACAAGGTATCATTAATAAAACTTGTACTAGCATTTCATAATCACCCTAAGCAACTTTAGGATTTCAGACATTCATATTAGCATACCCTTTGTTTAGGGTTTTCCAGAACCTGTCTAAGGTTCTTTGTTTTCTTGACTAACCTTATCTTCAAAGATCCTCCTTCTTGAAGATGTTTTCCCTAACCAAGACAACAGAGGGAGAAAGGTGATTAGTATTTAATATAATCAAAACTAAATGAGTACATGAACCCAAAACTGAAATGGCATGAGATACTTATCTTTGAGAGTTGTTGGGAGCTCCCTCCAAAGCTTAAAGGAAACCTACAAACTTACATTAGGGGAATTTTGAGGTCTAAAATGGGCCTCCTAAGGAAATAATAAAATAATAGCTAAACCAATAAAATAATATTTATGAATTTGCAATTCACTTTTTGCACCACAATCCATGTAACCATAGTTAAATTCAATTGAAAAGTTGTACCAAAATAAAATTAATAAAAAAATTGTATTGATGTGACTATAAATAAGAATGAGTTTTTCAAGAAAAAATCATTATCATTGAACAACTAATGCATTTGTCCTTTGTACTTAAATAACTTAAAATATATTATAAATATAAATTCATAAATTCTTAATTCTACAATATATTATTAATTAAAATTTATATTATTTGAATTATACAATTAAAATCTATATACTTAATATAATAACATGTAATTAATTAATCTACTATATAAAAGTCAAATAATATAATATAATAAATGTAATATATAATTTTATGTGTTAATTTATAAACCGGTTACAATTTTCACAAAATTGTGTAAGAGTTTATCAAATAGTTTATAAAAAATAAAGATTAAAATTTTGTTTGGGACATAATAACTTGAACTTAAGTAGAATTTGTAAGATCAATTTATTAAAAAAAAAAGATAAATCATACAAAAATAGTGTTTTTTCATTAATTTTAATATGTTTGTATTGATATTAATATTGTAATAAGAGTATTCATAGATTTGATTTATCCTAAAATTACAAGGTCACCTTTTTATTTATTTTGATTTCATATGTATAATATAACTTGAAATTAAGTAGAATTTGTAAGATCAATTTATTAAAAAAAAATCATACAAAAATAGTATATTTTTATTTTATTTTGATTTCATATGTATAATATATACATGTATAGATATTAACTTATAATTAATTTGAAATTGTAATATTAAATAAAATGAAATGAATATATAATTTAAAAATAAATATATGAAAATATACAAATATAATATTTATTGAAAAATATTTAAATACATGAAAATTGTATAGAGATATGCATTGTTTCTTTCAAAATATATGAAAGGACAATAATAATATTTTATTCAAAAAGTGTGAAATGACTTTTCTTATGAGTACTTTATTTTGTGACTTTAAAAGTACTTAGATCACTACCATGGTTAACTATGAGTTTTTATACACAATTGAGAATGTGACAAGTACATTTAACTCGAGCAATGCCACCTCAACCATTGGGGATGATGTCATTCCCTAAAATGTGATTGGTTCTTATAAAGTGAATTTTGATTGTACATTTTCCTTAGGAGGCCCATTTTAGACTTCAAAATTCCCTTAACGAAACAGTATAAAAATGTCTTCTCCAAAATATGTTAAAATCCTACAAATTCTAAAACATATAAAACAAGATATGTACGGTTATAAGCAAAGGACTTAGTAGTGTAAGTCCCTAATGTCGGGTTCTTTAGGCTTGACTTTCTTTGAGTCTCCTCCTTCATCAAAGTTGGCTTGATCTCTTCTTCTCTTCTTATTCTTTGGATTCTCGGGACAAACACTTTTGTAGTGACCCTTCTTATGACATTGATAGCACTCTATCTTAGACATGTCAATTTTCTTCCTCGATCCCTTTGATCTCTTTCCTTTATGATGAGCAACATAAGAATTTGATACTTCTTTAGGATTGAAAACCATTGAGATCCTTAATTATTCTTGACTACATGTGGTCCATAATTCTTCAAAGGTGGGAGCCACTTTCCAACTGTTGAGACCTAAAGAAAATGCACCCCAGGAGGGTGGAAATCCTAATATAGAAGTGATCACCAATTCTTTGTCCAGAAAAATCTCATCGATGACCAAAAGATCTTCCCCGAGTCTAGTATCTTCACAAAGAAGGTTGCCACAGTATCTTCTTTTGTCATCTTTGTATTCCTTGACTCATTCTTCAAACTAGCTACTTGACCGATGCTCTTAATAGTGAACATCTTCGTTAAAGCTTCATACATCTCTTGAGCATGATCGATATTAGCTATGAATGGGACAAGATTGTCTTTTATCTCTTCTACGATCAGATTCATAGCCATCAATTCTAGATCTCTGAATTTTTCTTTGTCAGCATCGCTAGCTTCTTCTGTGGATTTCTTTACATTTCCTTTCACCAAGTCCAACACCTTGTTCTTCTCAAGGATTAACTCAATCCTCTTCTTCCAGGATCTAAAGTTAGATGCTCCTTCAAGTTTGTTCTCACCCTTGTTTGAGTAAGACATCCTCCTTGAATATAATAGACTCTTTCCCTGAGATCGTGCCTATGAATGGATTTGCCTTTTTCTTCTTTCTTCACCGAAGCTCTGATACCATGTTGGAAAATCAAAAAGGCAGTAAATATTTTCTCAATATTGATAATTACTTGATGTTTTTTATTATTACCATTCTTTATATATTCTTTCTTTAGTTCATCGAGGAATTACCAAAAGTAGTAGCACATAAAACAATGAACAAAAGATATAGGCACATGCTAGGGAAAAACTCCCCTCAAGGGGAAAACCCAATCAAAGTAATTCTTCCTTTCAATAGTATTCTTTGAGACTCTTCACCCTAGACCTTGACCAAACCTTCCCTCCACACCAAGTCAGCCTCTATAAGATTGACCTCTTCCTAGCAACTTCGACTATCATTGCAGCAGCTAACAGCTTCCAGCAGTAGTCCAACTTGGAAGACTTCGATCTCCCAATCCATAGCACAAAACAGAGAGATACCACCACCAAAATTTTGATTTTACTTGACTCCTTAGACTCAACCAAACTCGCATTCACTTTGGCTTCCTAGCAACATACTTTCTCAGCTACCCACTTCGCACTTCTACCCAACAGACAAATTTTCACACTTCTGCCCAGTAGAGAGAATTTGAACTTGATGAGAAGTGATGCTCCAAATGAATTTGATGTGCTTCTCTTTATAGGATTCTTGTGGGGTCGAATGGGTCGTTAGTCTGACTGGATATTCTCTTAGGCTGACATGGTGTGGAGGTTACATAATTCATATTTGACTCAATACTTAACATTTTTACATGATTCAAAAGCCCAAAAAGGGTCTCTTTAAATGTACAATAATTATATAGACTTAGAATAAATCCTAGAAGTTCTCAATGGGGACTTTGACCTACAACATGGTGACTCAAGCATGAAACCCATGCTTTAATAAGTCACAATAATAATAATAATAATTCTTTTCTTTATTCTTTTGAAAAGTACATTACATAATGACTCAAGTACATTATTGAAGACCAAACATAGTTAATTTTGCCAAAAAAAAATAAAAACATAGTAAAATTAAAATTAGGGGTTCCAAAATAAAATGGTGATATTAGGATGCAAAATGATATACCGAGGTAGAGAAGGAAAGTAGTGAAAGAAATTAAAGGACAAAATAGGGCCTATATGTTGAAAAATTGTAACTAGTGTCGATCTTCATAATGCAATTTTTTCATAATTAATAAATTGATTATTTTTACTAGCATTCTCTTTTTCATGCTGAGATTTATTTATTTTTCAAGCATGGGTTTCATGCTCAATTCAAATTATTATTTTATTCAATCATGTTCCTCATGCTTGTTATTATTTGTATTGCTCAAAGTCAAGGCTTATTCATAGAGTAGAAAAAAGAATTTTCAAAAGATGCAATTTGGGTTAATTCACCTCAAGAATCCAAGTCAGCCCTGCCCAGGAAGAGACACCTATTCGACTCCTTCTGAACAAGTATAAAAAAAGGTCAAGTTAAGCTCATTTGGAGACAAGAATTTACATTATCTCATCATCATTATTCTATAGTAGAATGAAAAAGAAGAGTTAAGTCAAGGAGAGAAAGGGGAGACCAAAATATGATCTATCTAAAAGCTCACATGTGTAAAGGAGAAGGCTTTCTTGTGCTCACGCATGCAAAAATTATTCCAGAAGTGTGTTCTTGTTATACTTGTTACTGGAAGGATATTTTGAGAGAGGACTTAACTTGGCATCTTGAAGGTTGGAGACTTGTCTTGGTCTTGGGTCTTGGATATATCACTTTGATATGATTCTATAAGAAGAGGATTTCTTGGGTTTTCCCCCTTGTGGGGTTTTTCCCTGTCTTCGAGACTACATCTCCCTATTCTTTGTCTCTTGTGATCTTCAAATTTTGTATATTTTGATAATTTCTTAATGAAGATAACATAATAAAAGCAATATGGTATCAGAGATAAGGTGAAGGGAAGGCAGATTGAATATCACTTCTAGTTGGCTAATTTGAAGATAATCTTACAACATTTATCTCTCTATCATCAAAAAATAAGAAAGGCTCGAAGTCCATACTATCACATTGTTGAAGACTCTTGAAATTGTTATAATACAACTCCCACTCAAAGGCTAATTCAAAAAGATCCGAAGTCTGCAACATTCAATCAAGAAACTCTGAAAACTTATATTTATGATCCTAATTGCTATCATTTTTTTCTCTGTTTGGAATTCGAGCTCAAGAAAGAGTATGTTCATAAACTTTGACATCCATTGAAGACTAAAGTTTATTGTTGAAGCATTCTAAAGTGAAGTACTTTTATATTCCTGAGACATGTATCATTTTAAGGTCATCACTCTGTGAACAAAGTGCAAAGGTATGTGGTATGCTCTTTATCTAATTTCTATAATTTTGTGGCAGATATGATCTCTACAACAATACAAATTCTCCTTAATATTATGACATGCGAAGACACTGCGGTAACCCTAGATAAGTTTCAAGATTTGATCCTATGGTAACACTTGTACGTTGTGGTGATCTGAATTATACATTAAAAACAAAATGATCCACATCTTATTTAAAAAGGGCAAGGTTGTGGTACACAATGAACAAGAGGTCTGCATTAATATAAAAAGTTGAGACTGAGGTAAAGAAGAGATATCAGAACTCTCTGTGAGACATTCGAATATTATACTATAGACACCCGAGACAGCTATGACAGTGACAACATCTTTTGTATAGAGACACTATGGTGCAAGTCACAAGAAATGTAAGCTACAGGAACAAGCATTCATGATGATATCAAATAACTACAAGACATCTAGATCACTATAGTCTACAATGTTCTCTAAGATTACTGGAGAAAGACAAAGAGTATCCAACGAAGTTTGAAGCCTCTATCAAAAAATTTCTAGCAACTAATATATGTGAAACCCATTATCTATACTAAGACATCTGAAACACATCCTTGAAGATTTAGGATCTAAAGGCATCCAAAATATTGAATCATTTGGAGTAATTTGAGTTTAGTAAAAAATGTTAATCCATGATGCGAAGATATAATATGTGAAGCAACCATACTTTCTAAAGGAAGTGATGCAAATTCCTCTCTTGGCATCTATACATCTATGTCTTAACTAACCATCTCTATGAACCAGTTCATTCTATATGGCAACACTTACTATAGAAACATGTTTTCCTACAACATTCAATCCTATTACGACCTCTAGAATATTCAAGTGGACATAATATTTAAGATTGATTCCCTCCAAGATTCATCTCTATGATTCGTATCAAAGTATGAATAAAAATTTGATAACAACATCTCTAAGACATGGAATGATGAAGGATTCCAATGAAGACATATTTAAGGATCATCCCCATGACACAAATGTATGAGGCAACATAAAAGGACTAGCTACAATTTTGAAGATTATGATAATACATCTAAAAGGCATGTAAAGCTATTCTCTGTGCCACTATTCCATCGAAACCTACACTTAAAAGAAGGATGAAGTACTACATGAAGTCGGCCTATCTATGAAGTTTGTCAAAGCAATCAACCCAAAAGGAATTTCCTTGTATCTCTGTTGGAAGAAAAGGACACATGTCAAAGAGAATATTTTTGCAAGGAAGGACAAGTAATTATTGTGGTATGTATATTCTTTAATGACCTATACTAACTTTAGTACATATAATTTCAAGTCTCCTAGGTCATGTAGAAATGGCTCGAAATTTGCAGCTTCTAATGAATTTGAACTGAAAACAATAGACAAATTTCTTCTACCCAATCTGTGGAAAGTAAAACAAACAATAGAAACACATGAAATAACATGAAACCATCAAAACACAAGTAACACAATGATTTTATAGGGAACCCAACTAGGAAAAACCCCTCCGCTGCTTTGCATTAATTCAGATGACAAGGAGAAAAAATTACAATGTCTTTCTTTAACTCTGAAACAAACCCTGCACTATAAAAATATTCTCCTTCTCCCTGACCTAATATGGCCAACACTTATCCAATTCAAGCCTCATCCAACCTCCTATTTCATTGCGTAATCCTGGAGAAATTAAGCTCCTAAAAAATAGGTAAATTCCCTATTTCCTTGTGCAAATCCAAGGGGAATTGATCACCTGATCAGTTCAAAATCACTATATACTCAACAATATACAATTATAAATACAAATGTGTCTTTTCCATCCATTCGAAAATTCAAATTCCATTCATGACTCGGTGTATTTTTAATTGATTGACTAGTTAACTGAGAGATCAGTGACTTAACAACTGTTATAAATACTCAACTGACTCAACACTAGAGCTCAGTTAATTGAGTCCAGCTAACAATAACTCAATTAGATTGCTATATTTTAGCAATAAAATCATGTACAACTCTACTTCTAGCCTACAAACTCAAATTTACTGACTTAACTAGTAGACAAGGCCACGCCACTCTAGCTAACTACAACCCAAGTCATCCTGCTGATGTGGAAAATTGAATTTCTCCATTTGAATAAGGCACATGTCAAATGAAGCCTTTTCTTGCTACAATTTCAAGAGGTCATGAATGAGTTGCTCTCTTGAAAGATAAAGATGTGTTAGAAAAACTTTTTTTTTAGATTGTTGTATGTTAGCACGCCAAGCAATTCATTGCATGTGAAGACTAAATCTTTTAATTAAGAAATGAAATGGATAAAAGGCATGTCAATAGTATCGTTAGGGTTTCATAGCATGCTTGTAGAGTTTTTCAATTCTTGAATAACAGGTATTTGTTATGGAACAAACTCACAAAACAGAAAGAAAGATAGATCAATGACTTAAAATTTATCCTCTTTGAGGGGGAAACCTCCTTTACATTACATAAATGAGTAATTATTGGATGATACAAATGATAAGACCTCCTTTGTATATATAGGAGCCTAAGGGTTCACAATATAATCAGAGCCTGCATAACAATAATAATGTAAGGGCATAACAATAAAAATATGGATATACACTAACAATAACAAAAGGGGGAATACATTAGTATTATAGGGACCTAAAATGCCCCTCTCCGTAAAAAATGTGGTGTCCTCAACGCTTGAGTAGTTCCGGATTCTTCTGTATACAATTATCATCCTCTCATGTGGAATATTCAATAGGTAAGTTCTTCCACTTAATGAGATACTCTGAAATTAATCGATTTCGTAGTTGTGAGGTTCTTATTTCCATGACTGCTTCAGGCTTAAATATGATTTTTCCTTCTTCGTCAAGTTCTGGCAACACTGTTTGAACTTGGAGCTTGTCACCGATAACCTTCTTCAAGCATGAAACATGGAAAAATGGGTGTGCTCGAGAATATGTAGGCAACTCCAATTTGTATGACATAGTACCAATCTTTTGCAACACCTTATAAGGACCATAGTACTTGGGTGATAATTTATTATCCTTCTTAGCTTGCTAAAGGGGCATTTGTTTATATTGTTGTAGTCGTAAAAATACCTAGTAGCCTACATCAAAACTTCTTTCAGTGCGATGTTGATTTGCTTGTTGTTTCATTTGATTCTATGCCAAAGTGAGTTTATCCTTTAAGAGTTGGAGAACTTGTTGTTGATGCTCAATGTGATCTTCCACAACTTGAACCTTAGAATTTTCTCTTAAAGATGATGTGATGGATGGTAGATGACATCCATAAAGTGCCATAAATGGGGTCATTTTTTCTACAATATGGAAGGACGTTTTATACCATCATTTAACTAGAGGTAACCACTTGACCCATTTTGTTTGTTTATAAGATACAAAGCAACAAAGATATCCTTCCAAACATTTATTCGATATCTCAGTTTTCTCGTCAGATGAGGATGAGAAGATGAGCTATGAGTTAATTGAGTACCAAGACAATAAAATAATTTCGTCCAAAAAATTCTAGTGAAAATGGGATCTTTGTCACTTACAATAATCTTTGCGATTCCATGTAGCTTTTGAATTGCTTCCATAAATGCAGTAGCAATTATACTAGCTTTAAAAAGATGAGATAATGCACAAAAGTGTGCATACTTGGTAAGTCTATCAACTATGACCTTGATGACACTCTTTCCTTCAGACATGGGTAAACATGTGATAAAATCCATTGAGACCTCCTCCCAACGCTAACTTGGAATAACTAAAGGTTGTAACAAACCTGGGGTCTTAATTGTCTCAGCTTTATTTTTTTGGCAAACCAAACATTCAGCCACAAAATTCTGAATATCAGATTTAAAACCATCCAAAAAAAAACCTTCTTCCCTCTGTGGTAAGTTTTTAAAAATCTTGAGTGCCCTCCTAAGGGGGAGGTGTGCAATTAAAAAAAAAAAAATTGTTTAAGCTAAGAATTCTTACAAAGATACAAGTGATCTTTGTACCATAATAAATCATTTTTGCAACTAAATGTATCAAATGAACTAGGATCTTGTTACAACATTTTAACAAGTGTTCACACCTCTTCGTCATTCTTCCATTAATCCCTTGTTTCAGTTATCCAGTTAGGTTGGATAATAGAAATGACACAAAGCAATTCTTCCAAATCCTCATCCTTTCTTGAGAGTGCATTTGTAAAACCATTTTTATTCCCTTTTTTGTAGATGATTTCAAAAACATAGTCCAACATCTTTGTGACCCATTTTTGCTACTCTTTTGAAAATAATCTTTGCTCCAAAAATTATTTAAAACTATCATGATCTGTTTTTAACTTGAAGTGTATTTCTATTAGGTAAGGTCGTCATTGCTTTAGTGTATGTAGTATTGTTGACATTTCCTTCTCATAAATAGGTTTGTGTAAATACTTTCCTTTGACTAGATGACTTTCAAAAGAAATGGGTCTTCCCTTTTGCATTAAAACAACACCAATTCCATTTCCTGAGGCATCATATTTAACAATAAAGGTTTTTTGTGAAGTTTGGCGTAGCCAATACCAATGTTTGGCACATTGCCTCTTTAATATGTTCAAAGGCCTTAGTTTCTTCTAGAGTCCAAGAGAATGCATCTTTCTTCAGTAATGTTGTTAGAGGTGTTTCTATTTTCCCATAATTCTTAACAAACTTGCGATAATACCTTGCCAACCCAACAAATCCTAAAAGATGCTTTATGGTTGTGGGGATTTTCCATTCCTTAATGACTTTAATTTTGTTAGGGTCTACCTTAACACCCTCATGATGACCCAAATATTCCACCTCTTGTACTCCAGAGAAAATTTGGAGGCTTTTTCATATTGTTTCTCCTTCAATAGTTTACGCACCCTATCAACATGTTGGAACATGATCCTTCCAAGACTTGTTATAGATTAGTATATCATAATACTACCAAAAATTTTCTAAATAAGGGTTTTAAAATGGAATTCATCAAACCTTGAAATGTGGAAGGTACATTAATATGGCCTAAAGGCATGACCAAAAATTCATAATGACCCTCATGAGTTCTGAATGTTGTTTTTGGCATGTCTTCAGTCTTCATTCTAATTTGATGATATCCTGAACGAAGATCTAACTTGGTGAAGTAAATTGTTCCATGTAATTCATCCAACAATTCATCAATGATAGGAATGGAAAATTTATCTTTAATAGTGAGCTTGTTGAGCTCCCTATAATCCAAACACATATGCTTGATCCATCCTTATTATGCACCAATACTACTGGAGCAGAGAAAGAACTTTGACTAGGTTGAGTTATACTGATCTCTAGCATTTTTGCAGCTATATGTTCAATTTCACTCTTTTGGGCATAGGGATATATGTAAACCCTGATATTTGGAGGAACACTTCCTAGAACCAAATGAATATCATGATCATGATCACAAATAGGTGGGAGGCCTTTGGAAGTCTCAAGTACCTTGGGATGATTGTCCAAGACTTTTTGGAGATCTGGAGAAAAAAATGATTTTGATGTTTGAACCTCTAGTGAACATAATTGTGCAAGTATGCCTTGTTGTTCTTTCTTCAGAAGCTTTGTCATGCCACTAGAGTTGATTATATTTCTTGGTTTCCCTGTGATACCCCTTAATTCAACTTCCTTTCCTTCCCAAAAAAAGAAATCAAGAAAAGTTCTTAAAAATTAAAAGATATTCTCCCCAAATATTGTAACTATTGGGCTCCTAATACAACATTAGCACCACCCATTGGAATGGAAATAATTGGACTATTCAACACGTATTTCCCCATGGTTAGCTTGATATTATGGAACTTTCCAAAGTAATTTATAGTTCTTCCATTTGAAAATATCACTTGACACTCTGGTGTTGGATATAGGAAGCAATTCAATTCCTTGGCTATTTTACAATGAATAAAATTATGGGTACTACCCAAATCAATCAACACTATTACCCTTTTCTTCTTGATATATCCTTCTATATTGAGATTTTGAGTTGTGGTAATTCCTGCCAATGCATTACCAGGTATGGTTGGATTCATTTCTTCTTTTTCTGAGGTTGGTTCTTGGTGTATATCCTCTTATTTTGACGTTTCTTGTTCATTTTGTTCCTCCTCTTCACAATCTATGTAAAATAATGTATTCTTAGCACACTTGTGACCTTTAGTATATTTATTATTACAACTGTAACAAAACTCTTTTTCTATGTTTTCCTCCAACTGTTGTGGTGTCAACCTTGTAGGTTGTGGAAGGCTAGGAGCAACAACACTTTCATCTTTATAGTTGTGAGTGGTAGACTGCCTTGTTACCATAATTTTGCTTTCAACTTTTCTTGCTACCTTGAATGCTTTCTCCAATGAATCAGGTTCCCAAAGGTGAACCTCATGTTGTATGCTATCCTTTAAAGTCCCTATGAAGACAACAATTCTATGTTCCTATGGAATATCAATTACCCTGATATTCAATTTTTGGAAGTCCTCAATGTGCTCCACCATTGAACCATTTTGTTTGAGATTTATCAATTGGCTAAAGAAGGTGTTTCTCTTGGTATCCTCATAATGTGTTATCATTTACGCCTTAAAAATGAGTAAGTGACAAGTGGTTTACCAGAACAAAGCTAGTCATACCATACAAACTAATTGGTTTCTAAATACAAAGATACAATGCATACTTTTTGTGTGTGTTGTGCATCATGGAAATCAAAATATTGCTCCATCTATAATATCCATGTCAACAAATCCTTGCCATCAGACTTCCTCATACATATCTTTGGAATGTAGTGGGTCTTAAACCCAACATTGAAGTCTCTAAAATCATAATTCATATTCATTTTGTCCTCATTATGATTTTTATGGAATACCTTGTCACCATTGAGAAGTTTTTATTGCAGCAACTTTGTCAAACATTCCTTCAAACCTTCCATGTATTCTTTTAAACCATTCATGTCACCTTTTATTTCTATTTTTAAACCATCCATGTCAAATTTTATTTATGCTTTTAAACCATCCATGTCCCCTTTTAGTTCATGTTTTGTTGCTCTTTGTGAAAGCGAAATTTGTTGCACTTGGTCCCGTAATTTGGATATATCATGTTGCAATTCTTTCTCTTCATGCTTCATAGTAGAGTTTTTTGAGGGCTTAAAGGGTGTTGAATTTTTTGTTTGGGAAGAATTTTAGAACCAAATACTGATATCACTGCTTCAATATTCCCTTGGAATCACTTCAAATTGATTTTTCAAACAAATGTTATGCGATTTTTAAAAAATACACATTTTTTTTAGGAGCTTGATCTTGAAATGATTGTAACTCTGTAATTTAGACTCTCCAACCTCTGAAATTTTGTCCTGTAGTAGCCCTTTAAATCTTCTTTCCAACCCCACAATTCAGACCGAGATTGGATACTTCAAGAAAGATTTATTCCCAATCTCCCACGATGGCCTTATTATAGACTGTTTCAGTAGAGTGAACTTGTACAAAATACCACTGTTTCAATCTTTCAACCTTCAAACCTGATAATTATATACAAAAAATTACAGTCTCTATGCTTTCAGTCACTTTTTACGAAATTCAAATTTGATGTTTGGAGAAACAATTATGATTATTTTCCCTAGGTCACCTATTTGAGATTGAATTTTTGAGTTTACAAAAACCCTAACCTCTTCGGACCATATCTCAAAAAAATAGTGAACCAATATCTGAAATTTTTACAAGAAGTTCACCATGATTTTGACTCCATGTGTTCAAAATTTTAGCTTCTAAATTCCTTGAAGAAAAAAATGTTATAGCGAAAATTCCAAGATGATTTGTTTGAAGCTCTGATACCAAATGTTATGCAACAAACTAACAAAACAAAAGGACATATGGATCAACGACTTATATTTATCCTCTTAGAGGGGGAAACTTCCTTTACATTACATAAATGAATAATTCTTCAATGATAGATGATAAGATCTCCTTTTTATTTATAAGATTCTAAGGGGTCACAAAATAATCAGACCCTACATAACAATAATAATGTAAGGGCATAACAATTAACAATAGTGGATTTCTATGGGGCACAACAATAACAATAGGGAGCTACACTAACAATAAAAATAAGGGGGATACACTATTATTATAAGGACCTAACAATTTTGGTGACTATATAGGATCTAGGGTTTGTAAACCTTATCAAAGGTTCAAGTTAGGAAACCCTAGAAATAAAAACCTAACTAGTTGTTTCTGCTATAAAATGAAATATCTAGTTCTTGAGAATAAGAATGTATCCATGCTGAATGCGAGGACAAGTTTGATAAAAAGATTCAAGATTAAGAGGGGGCCAACTCTTCCCAAAAGGATAAGTATTTTATAATTATTATTGTTGCTACTTTGTTTATACACTTTGCCGTTTTTTCTTTCACATCTTCTAACAAAAGTTGTTGATCAAGACAAGATCTATCAAAGCTACATTAACAAATAGAAGATGTGGAATGTAGCAAAGCAAGAAGACAGAAAGAAATCAATTTTAAGTATGCATCAAAGGAAGTCAATTAGATGGCAACATGAAAGAAATATTCAATAAAAGGGGAAGAAGTTTACCTATCTCAACTAGACATATTCTAAACAGATACAATTATTGTGTTATTTTAATCAATCCTAATTGACCAAGACTGCAACCATTTAATTGTCAACCCAAGGTAGGTATGTTATTTCAATGGAGTTTGCACTATATGTGCCAATACACTACATCCAAGAATGAAAATAGAAAATAGTAAAGAATGTCATTGAATCAATTACAAAAACTAAATCATTCATGCAGAAATTAAAACATTCTACAGAAATGAAATCACACTTCACAATTACTAGAGCAAAGGTGTGCCACACACGATACTGATAACTACACCAATTGGTCAACTACCATACTACTAATCAAATTGGTGTAACAACATAACATATTTCGGGAACTAAAGCAGATATATTCTACAAATTATACAGCGACAGCAAAAAACGATACAAACAATAAAAGAGGGAAACAATAATATAAAACAACTCTACCGTTGCAGTCCTTGTTAAAGAGGAGGGCCCTTCCTCCCTAACAGGGCACAAGAATGAACACAAGATTAGTTAAAGAATCAACTAAGAAACAACAACAAAATTGCCGCAATGTCTTTGATATTAAAAACAATTAAAAGTTACAAGTTCAAAATAACAGTACTCTTTATGTCATCTTCCATACCTAAGAGATTAGGTTTCTCTTATAGCTATTACATACCCAAAATCAGGAATAGATCAGTCATCAAATCTTACGATTCTCATGCTGATCATAAAATAGAAATCATTATAACTAGTTCCTAAATACGAATTATATTCAAATACATCAGTTAAGATCATAACTGCTTGGATATGTCACTTTCTAAATAAACAGTTCATAACTTCCAATAGCTGTTGCATGGAATAGTACTCACAACTTTGCTAGCTAGGGTGTAACAGCATCCTCCAGCCAAATGATGGTTTGGGATGTAACAACAATCACTAGGTAACAACAACCTTGTAACGACACCCGAGGTGTAACAGCGATAACTTGTAATAGCAACGTGGTGTAATAATAACACTTGTAACAACATCATGGTGTAATAGCAAGATCTATAACAACAAACAGAGTGTAAAAGAAATTTGTTTCGTCCTGCTCTTAGACCGATCAGCGCGGTTTTGCATTCCATAACCTCATTCTCACAAGAAACACTTGAAAAAGAGGAGAGGATCCAAAAAACTTATCCAGTGCTTACCCCAATTAGCCATAAAAAGGAATATTGCATCATTATATTTAGCAAAAATGGTAAAATAACATGATGGAAAAATAGGTTGTTCTTAATAAGGAAAAGGCGATTAACATGTAAAGTTTTGTTGGCCTAGAGGGAAAAAGGATCAGAACTGGGGAAAGAAAGTATAGGAAATAGGTATAAAAGCTACACCTAACATCTCCCCCCAACTGAAGCAATTGCATGTCCTCATGCAAAACCTCAGTTTCTCCTGTTATACCTCCGATGCAAGTCCGTAAAATTATAGGCACCAACAGTGTCTTCACGAGGAGACCTATATCCCTGAGTAGCCATCAGTTGTTGCGGACATAGTCACACAAGTGGTAATACGACTAGTATTCCTCCACCGGTAACCAAAGTAGAGGATATTTGAATATAAGTCTGATCCAGAAGGCTCACAATGTTTGTAGCACTCGGGCATATTCTGGTACTCGTGTAACAGCAACCACAAAATTCCTGAACTCAAAAGGATCTCCTTCTTGTAATCTAGCACTACAGGCCTCGATGCCCTTAAAGAACCCTGTTAGTGCTCAACTTCTTATTTTTACATAAAGATTGAGGAAAATCCCCACAATCATTTTTCTGTAAGTGGTTGATTGTTCCCTGATTTCCAGGGTACTCAGAAACAACTTGAACTCACGTTTCAATTCATAAACCATTCATGGTTCTTCCCTAATCCATAATGTTTCCCTTTATTCATTGGTCTCACTAACTTCATGGACAAATGACATTCGATTGGATTCCTCATAAAAGAAATGAAGGCTCGCAACTAAAAATCCCCCATATGAGAGAAAACACTTGGCACCATCTTTGTACTGACATATTCACACATCATGTTATGCAAAAACAACTCACAAAGTAAGCTTTGTTCATCAAAATCACAAGCACAAAAAATTTCAAGAAAAGTACGGGTAGAAGAACCCAAATAAGGTTTATTTTCAAACACTACTTTTAATTGAAACAAATAATAACGTTCCCATAGGAACACTGGATATGATGGGGAAAGCCTCCTGCAGCCTAGAAAGTTCAAGGCAAGCTCACAAAGCTTCATCTTATCATTTGTTAGATCTAGAACCTGTTGCTGTAACAATTATAGTTGTTCGTCTTTCTTCTTCATAGCTTCCTTATGCCTCTGCTCTTCCCATTCTCTCACCCATTCTTCCTTTAACCATTTCTCCCTAAGTGAATTCATCATCTTCTTATGTGCCTTGAGAAAAATAGTCCCCTCTTACAGAGAGAGCGCATGTTACTTCCATTTTTGTAACTCTGGTATCAACAACATTCTTTCAAAACACCATCCTTCATCAGGACCCAGTGTTCTCCCACATGCACTAACAATTGAAGGTGTAACAGCCTCCTGAGGGTGAAACTGCTCCATTTCGGTTGTTGGTTCTTGTGTAACAGCAACGTCATCAATGGGTTCTTGTGTAACAACTTATTTTTCTCCCTGGTTAGCTTCCGCTTCCACTGCTGGTTCTTGTGTAACAGCAGTGTCATCCACAGGTTCTTGTGTATCATTTTCCCCTTGGTTAGCTTATGTTTCCACTACTGGTTCTTGTGTAACAGCAATGTCAACCACAGGTTCGTGTATATCAGCTTCTTCTTTTTCCCCTTGGTTAGCTTCTGCTTCCACTGTTGGTTCTTGTGTAACAGCAGTGTCATCCAAGGGTTCTTGTGTATCAGCTACCAAATTACTCTCTGTGGAATGCTCTGTCTCAGCTGCTAGTTCTTATGTAATAGCAACATCTTCAACAGGTTTTTGTGTGTCAGCTTCCCAGGACTCAGTTTGTGTTTCCCTTAAAACAGTTTCCACTACACAGACTCTATACCCCGCTGCCACTAGCTCCTTAGCACAGGCCATGCACACAAAACCCAGAACATTTTCCTCCCCGACCCTATCTATAGCCTCAACCAAAGTATCTAACCCCAGGGCCCTTGCCTCTACCTTATCCTCTACTAACTGCTTCCTTAACTTTTCATTTTCTCTTTCTAAACTTTCAATTTTAAGCAGCAAGGATTGGGTCTCATTCTTACCTGGTGAGGAAGGTTCCTCCAACCGAGCCTGCTCTTCATCTTCCTACCTCACTTCCTCCTTGTTCTTCTCAAACATGGATGGGGACTCTGGGTACCCACTAACCCTTACTCTCTATTTTAGTCGCTTATCACCAATTGGCTTGCCAACTGGTCTCTTTCCAACCCTTACTTTCAAGGGTTGGGGATGCTCCTTGGTTTCTGTCGGAGCTTCCTCAGACGTCCCAGCTCACTTCCTACGATTAGTTGTAGCCTTCTTTCTCATGAAATCATCCCAGCTTTTGCCCTGGTGACTTATGGCATCAAGCACAATAAGCTTGATGAGGTCATGGTTTGTGATGCAAGTCTCTGGATGTGCAACTGTCTTCACGGTTGCGGCCATATGCATCATATTTTCCAGCAAAAATTACAGGAGGTTTATCATTTGTCGATGTGAAGGTGATTTAACAACAAGAAGTGGTAATTGAATACCAATTTTTCCCTTCTATCACAGGTGATATACTTAATGAGGTAAAGGGTGACATCTTCCCATGGCTGGGGAAGCGACACCCTGTCAATTCCTCTTCCTTTCTTCACCAACCATTCCTCCCCTTAGAGAAAATCCTCCTTCAAAGAGGGGTCATTAATTTTTCTGTTAAACCACCTTTTTCCCTTTGTTGGTGATGCCTTCACACATGCAATTACCTCCTTTGTAACTTCCAGCTGTAATCCCCTTACCTCCTTTTGGTTCCTCTTTAAATTCTTAGCGAATTCCATAGCAATTGCCCTGTCTGATCCTTCCAGCCTTTGGAAAAACTCAAACCAACCTGCGTCTTTAAAAATTTGGCATGCTTCGAGGCAGTTTTCCAATGCCTCTGTTGATCCTGGTTCATGTCGAATTTCCGCCCCACCCATTGCTACATTGTTTCAACGTTGTTCTCCTCTCTTCTCCTCCTTGAGAAATTCCGAAGTGATCAGCACAATGCTCAGTTGTTCTAGCTCTACAAATTGTTCTCCTCCACTTCTTTCTGAGAGTTCTGAATGAGGATGCAATGCTTCAGCAGTGGGTAAATGGTAGGGTGACGTAATGAAGTTAAAGTTTGGGATTTCAAATCAGGATTTGTACTGCACAATAATGTTTCCTTATTAATGCTAAGTTATGGAAGGTCTAGTCTTAGGTACAATTACCTTTACGGCATGATCGATCATTAAATTATAATGAGTACAATATCATCATAATTTGGTGTTGGTTTAAATGCTCACAGGTGATGCAAAGGTCATGTCATAATGTAATTCTTCCTCCCCCCGGCTTAAATGTGACGACCGTCCTAGTCCATCAAAAGGATATCACATTAGATTGTCATAATTACTAAATAAAAGAGGATAGTGATATTACCATTTCATGACGTACCTGGTGTGATGTGGAGAGAAGACATTGGTGACGATGTGTGCGGAATTAATTCCAGTGGTCAAGGCAATTGCTGTCGAGTCATGGTGATGTGTGTTGTGTATCACAATAGATAATTTACTTGGATTATTTCTAAAAGTCGTCAATTGGTATAGATGTAACAACTAAGACAATTGTTATATATTTTGGTTTCCTCAAAAGATATTAAAAAAAAAAAAAAACAATCATGTAACAACATTATTGTAAGATATCCCTGAAATAACAAATGTTGTTTCAAAATGTGTAACAATCGTCATAGAGTGGTTTTCAACTATTACAAAAATTTTCTATCTACGCCCAAAAGATGTTTTCACAGCCAGATTATTTTCATTATTTATTTTCTTATTTTTGTTTTTTTTTTTTTTTTTAGCAAGTGTAACAGCCACCGACAGAGGTTGGTTTTTAGTTGTTACACTTATTGAAAAATTAGAAATTTTGGCAGCATAAAGGGGTTTTCCCTTGCTCCTGTAATATGAATGCCCAAATTCGTGACAATGTTAACAAATGAATCCCTTGAAGCAGGTTTATGATATAACCGAAGACGATGCCCATTTACAAGCAATGGTGTCCTTGCACTATCAATGGTAACCAAATTCATAGTGCCATTGTCAAAGACTGCATCTACGTCATAGGGACCTAGAAATCTGGTGTAAAGCTTACCCTTGAAGTCCATGAATCTTGAATCATATAAGAGAGCCCAATCTCCTTTCTGAAGCTTCTTCTTCTTGATGAACTTGTCATGCCACTTAGCTCTCTGTTGCTAGATCATCTTTGTTTTCTAGATAGAACCCAGTCATTTCTCCTCCAATTCATTGAGCTAGTTCAACCTTTGCTTTTGTGTTGTAGCCATGTCGAAATTCACTTGCAATGCTATTCTCAATGTCTTGATTTTGAACTCAATGGGGAATAAGAGATTTTTACCATACACAAGTTCGTATGGTGAGAATCTCATAGTATTCCTCCATGTAGTTCTATATGCCCACATCACTTCTGGAAGTTTATTAAACCAATTCTTTCAATGACTAGCCACAATCTTGGTAAGAATCCCCTCAATGACCTTGTTGGTGCTTTCCACTTGGCCATTTTCTTGTGGATGATAAGGTGTTGTGATTCTATGATGGAATTTATATTTTTCAACCAACTTTTGGATCATATGGGATGTAAATTGGGGCCCTCCATCCGTCACTATCTCCCTGGGTATCCCAAAATGGATGAAGATGTCTTCAAACAGGAAGTATGAAATAGCCTATTCCGTACTCTGGTTAGTGCTTTTGCCTCAACCCATTTTGTGACATAGTCATTGCAGACGAAGATGTAGGACTTCTGTCTAGATGAAGGATTAATTGGCCCCACAAAGTCCAAGGCTAATTTCTCAAAAGGTTTTAACACTATTTGAGGTTGTAACGACATCTCATATGATTGCAACGATTGGCCCATCCTTTGGCAACTATCACATCCTTTCATGAACTTCTTGGCATCTTGAAATATTGTTGTCCAATAATATCCCGTCGAAATGACTTTGTATCATGTCTACTTGTGTGCGAAGTGCCTTCCACAAGGTTCCTCGTGACAAACCTTAAGTATGTTAAAGATATCATCTTCCCTAACACAACGTCTGATCTGAAAATTTGGTCCAGTGTGATAAATATTACCATCTATCCAGGTAGAGGTAGCACTCTGCTATATGACCTTTCTCTTTTCCTTAGAGGACAAGTATTGTGGAAACTTCCCTACAACAAGCTAATTGGCTATATCTGCATACCATGGTGAGTAAGTAGTAATAACAAAGACATACTCATTAGGGAAAGAATCCTCAGTAGGAATGCAATTGTCATCAATAGTTAACCTAAAAATAAAATCAAATGCTACATTATCTTTTCCAGGTTTATCTACAATTGTGATCTCAAATTTCTGTAACAGCGATAACATCATGTAATTCTACCATTGGTATTTGGCTTATTCATTAAAAAACGAATGGTAGAGTGGTCAATGTATACAAATACTTGATACCTAGTAACATGATGTCGAAACTTATTGATGGCATGCACTACTGCTAAGAATTCCTTCTCGGTCACTATGTAATTGAGCTCATCCAGAGTAAAATTCTTGCTTAAATAATAAATAGCGTAAGGTTTCCTATCCTCCAGCTGGCCCAAAATAGCACCTGCAGCAATATCAGATGCATATGTAGCTATATGAAACAACAATTCTCAATTAGGTCCACATAAAATCGGAGCTCCTGATACATAACATTTCAACCTCAAAAAGGCCTACTCACACTTTCATGTCCACAAAAATTCTACATCTTTCATAAGTAAGGAGAACAATGGCAATGCAATTTTTAAAAATTCTCTATAAACCTTCTATAATACCCTGTGTTGACCACTACATGTCAACAACCAATAGCAGTACACCACCTTTTTTCGCAAAAGGGATTGCGCCTGATCGATGTGTTCATGCCATCCAGCTTTGATCATCAACTTGATTGTCATGTTATAATGTAAACCCATTCTACATGTATATGATGTAAATAATCTCAGCAGATCTATGTCATGTATGTAATTACTTAGGTAAACCTATTTTTCTGGTAATCATCTACATTCTAAGACATTTTTTGTCTCTCTAATCCATTCTCAAATGGTCGACAAAGTTTTCCTTCAGCCTTACCCCAAAGCCGGAATGAATTTTGTCACTGGAATCATAGGCGAGTCCTAGTGTTATAGATGGAGTCTATGTAAAATTTATTTGGGAATAATCCTAACTATTCGGTTAGGTTATTTTATTACAAATTGCTTGGTCTGTTGGATTATATTTGTGTCGCGGAAATTGGTAGTCTGTGAGGGTCTATTTCAGATGGGTTGTCCCCCTTATGATGTAAAAGATATGAAAATCATGATGTAAAGTGTCTTGAGGATTGGAAAGATAATTTATCCCCCTATAGGTTAATTAATTAAATTTTCTGGCCAAAATTAGTTAAAATCTTAAACCAAAAATTTAATTAATTCTAGGTCTTAGGTAAATTTAAATTCTCCAAAGGAAAAATTCGTCAGTCCTTGAAAATTAAATTTTAAGAGGTCTCAGGACTAAGGTGAATTGATTATTTTGCTAAATTTTAAGCCTTTGGTCCCTGGGGTTGAGTCAAAGTCAAAATTTTGAGGAAATTAATTCAAAAATTCAATTTTTGAATTAATTAAAATGCATTTAATTGAAAATTTTGAATTTCCTCAAGAATTTGAAATTTCGATGGATGAGATTAAAAGAAATTTTTATCCTCATCAACAGTCGAGATTTCTTTGACAAGGATCACTCGAACTAGCCGTTGGAGAATTTATTTTTAAATAGGAGGTCATTTGTCAGTTAGTTCATCCGATCTTTTGATCGTGTGCTAAGCGAAAAGCTCTTGTGTAAACTTTTTCGAATAATAAAGAAAGACTTTGGGGTTAACTTTCGTCGGTGTTACTCTTCATGGATATACTGTAAGATGTGTCCTTTTTCATGCGTAATTTCTTTTTTCCATTGAAAATAGCTTCTGAAGAGTGATTTGAGTACAGGTATCTTGCTCAGTCGCTGGGGTTTGAATAATAATCTAAATTCTGAATGTAATAGCAGGTATCTCTATTTGTCTGAGTTTTATTATTGTTTTCTCGCTCTATGTTGATGGGTGAATTGAGTTTTGCAGAAAAATCTTGAGTTTTAGACCATCGGGCATTCAGGGAAGTTTTCAGTTGGACCAGCCAACTTTTGATTCATGTTTTCTGAAGAGCCCAACTTAATTTGATCTCGAGCTTATCATAAGATATTTTTTACTGGTGATGCATGAAGGGTTTTGAGCTCAGCACCTCCTTTAAAATTTATAAATAAATATATATATATATATATATATATATATATATATATATATATATATATATATATAGATATTGTGCTAAATTGATAGATCTAGTTGTTGAGAGCCTCAAATTATCAGATCTGGGAGCGGAGTTGGACTCACACTCCCTAGATCTAATAGATCTGTCATTCGTGTACATAATCTGTAATTATTTTTATTTTTCTGACTTGGTTTTCTGGGTTTTAGTTTTTTGGGTCATTGTATATATCATTTAGGTGTTTCTTGTTGTCTTGCAGCCATAAATCTGAAGGAGAAAACTATGTAGACTCTAGATCTAGGCCTTGGAGGGTAAGATCTGGATCTCTACGGTTCGTCAATATCATTTTTTGCAGGGATTCTATCCAGATGTTTACAGTCCAAGGGTCTAAAACATAAAAAAAAAAAAATTATAAGATCTGGAAATTTCGTGAGGGTTTCATGGTTAGATCTAAAGCAGGTGGATTCAAAATTTTAATTAAAATTTCCAGAAAGCTTTCAAAGGGTTTCTGAGATTTTTTGCCTGGTTTTTGGGTTTCATTGTGCAAATTCGAAAAAAAAATTACCCTCTCAGCCATCAAACCCCTGTCTGCTTTCTCTCTTGGTTGTTCGCTGCCATTCTTCTGCATATCCAATAGTCCCATTCACCCGATCTTCATTCCATCCAACCCTTTCGTTGCTCATTTGCCTTCATTCCCTACACGCTACCTCCAATCCGTCAATTTTTTATTGCACGTTGTTCCCATTTCTACTGTGTGTTTCCGTCACCACAACCAAAACCCTTTTCCCTAACCCGCGACTCTGTCTGTTGCACGTTGAACAACCCTCAGCCATCATTTCACTGCATTTTCTTCCATAAATCCATAGCTCCATTCCTTCATGCGACCTCCTTTGCTAACTTCTCAGCGCTACCCACGCCAAACATTGTCATCACTGCTCTTCCTACAACCCTCTCCAGATCCGCACATCGATCGCTGCCTGCAAACCGACTTCTCTAAACCATTGTCCATTTTCTTCTCCTTTAAACTGCGGTTTTCCTCTCTAGATCCGCAGCTCCATCATTCTCTCTATCGTCCATGCTCCACACTGCCATATTTGCAAAACAGTTCTCCCATCGTAACCTCCCTTCTCGACCTACTCCTTCCTCCATTTCGTTGCTGCTCCTTGCTGTCGCCCTCTAACCTGCACCAACAACAAACACTTACGAATTTTTTTTCTGAGTTTTATTTGTTTACATTGTTTTATGATTAGGGTTACTTGTATATACTCTCTTTTTTTATTTCATTTGATTTTCGACTTAGGTTAGGCCTTTTATGTTTTTTTAAATTCGATTTTATTTTTCATTTTGTTATTTTAGATTAGCTATTTTGACCTTTTTTCTTTCTTTTTTTCTTTTTTGATTATTTGATTTTGATTTTCTGTTTTTTTTTTTTTTTATGGTTTTGATTTTATTATGTTTCATTCAAAAATCATTGAAAAACGTTAAAAAATTAAAAAATCTAAATTTTAAAAAATCCTAAAAGTTAAAAATCTAAAAACATTAAAAAATTTCTAAACATTAAAAATCATAAAAATTTAAAATTTCTAATCAAAATCTAAAAATTCAAAAATTCAAAAAATATACAAAATCCTAAAAACCTAAAAACTCTAAAAAACTAAAAAAAAAAATGAAAGAAAGAGTTTCATTTTTATTGTGACTTTGAGATATCCTAAATTTTTTAAATCAAAAGTAAATTTTTAGCATTAAAAGGTTTTAAAAAAATTTATGTGGCCTCTCGCCCATTAAAAAATTATTTATTTTGATTTACTTTGGTCACATTTAAAAAGTCCTAATTGATCATTTACCGCATTAAGTCTTGCTTCATAAAACTTAGCACATTGAGAAATTCTAAGGAATAACTAAGTTGTCAATTTAAACTGCATTTTTGGTGTCCTTTTGTGCTAGGGGTAAAATCTAAAGAAAACTTTTGTGGTATTAACATTCATTTCTCTATAGTTAAACAAGCTTGAAATTTTTTTTATATCTAAAGATTAACTATAGGAAAATGGTAAATTTTCCTAAATTTGGATCACTAAGCATAAATCTTTTAATTCTAGGATCGAAATTGATTAGCATTTAAGTTTCATGGTGTTTTAAAGTATTTAGATCTCTAGAAATTTAACTGCTAGAATATCTTGGATCCACTGAAATTGATCGTCATTGCTTGAATTATTTAATACTCGCTACATGTTAGACATTTTAGGAATATTTTCAAACGATTATTAAAGAACTCATTGTGGAATTATGATAGATCGTATATCTTTGTTTCCTAAGCTGAGCATATTTTTGAGCATCTGTTGACATTGATATTAATTGCAAAGAAGTTTTTATTCTCTTTGAGCTATAACTATATCAGAAAGATTTGAAATAAGCTTGTGTTATAATTGTAATATCTTCATGGGTTTAATTTTGAGTCTTCATCTAATAAAGCGAACATTTAATTTTGGTGATTGAGGGCTTCTGCGGCACAAGTGTTTCTGATCCTCGAGTCTAACTCCATCCCATCATCTGGAGCATTCGCATATGGGTTAGTTTTGCATAAATAAAATTTACTTCCAAGCATAAGCTTGGTCGATAGAGAGATAAGTATCCATTCATCTTTGCTTGAGAAACCTACTTTTAATAATACTTAAAACAATAACCTTGCAGTCATCAGAGCCACAGCTCTCTGCAATGCCGGAGGCATCGGGTATGTTAGATTTTTAGAAGAGGTATCGTTAATCACACCTTAGTGTGCTTCACCTTATCTTCTCTCTGCCAATTACTACAAAATCAGGCTCAACACGGAAAGGATTGAAGGATTCACATTTAGATAAGCATTTAACTAAAATTTATCAAGATTCTTGCATCTCACATTAGCTTTAGGATCTGCATTTCATATAATATAGTCATTCATCTAAGAAACAATTTCTAATCGATTACTTGGTCTTAATTTCACTAGCAAGATCATTGACTCCATAAGGCACTAATATCAATCATCCAAAATCTAATCAAATCCTATAAATCTTGCTAAATCTTAATCAAGTACTTGATTGTTTCACTGTGACACCCGAACTGGTTGGTTCCCAACTAGTTCTTCTTCATTCCATTTTTCCATAGGGTCTACCCCCCTTAGCCTGTTGTAGGGAGACAACTTAAACGGAGAGATTGGGGATCAGGGTGACAGCCCCCGATATGATCCATTGTCGCAGTGCGTAGACATTTTGTGCGACAACACCCTGCATGCCCCAAGAAACTACATACCTCTTTTTGCGTCTTGGGAGTTGGAATTTTCAGAATTACCTCTATTTTGGCAGGGTCTAACTTGATCCCGTCAGCAAAAATGTAGTGTCCCAACATAATCTCTTCAGTCATCATCATCTGACATTTTTCAGTGCTCAAAGCAACATTAGTCTGTACACAATGTTCCAACACTTTTTTCTAAATTAGCTAATGTTGTTTCAAAAAGCATCACCATAAGGTGTAATATCATCCACGAAGATTTCAAGGCATTCATTCAACAAATCATAAAAAATTCCCAGTATTTCCCTCTGAAAAGTTGTTGGCGCATTGCAGAGTCAAAAAGGGGGTACTCTGTAGGCGAAAGTTACCAAAGGGCCAGTAAAGTTTGTTTTATCCTTTTCCTCTGGGACAATCTGTATCTGGTTGTCGCCACTAAACCCATCTAAAAATGAAAAAAACTTTTTCCCAGAAAGAGTGTCAAAGACCTGATCTATAAATGGTAAAACAAAATGGTCCTTTGAGTGGCCTTATTGAGTTCGATGTAATCCACACAAACTCTCCACTTTTTATTCTTATTAGGGACAATGACAAGCGAGACACCCACTGATTGTTAGATATTAGATAAATAAAGTTATCATTCAAGAGTTTTTGTAATTCTTCTTTCACTACCTCCTTCAGCACAGGGTTTATGCGGTGTTGCAGTTGTCTAATTGGTTTGCAGCCATCTTTCAAATAAATTTGGTAAGTGCACAGGTTGGGATGAATCCATTTCATATCCTTATAGCCCCATGTAAATGCCTTTTTGTATTTCTGTAACAGTTGTAATAGCAGTTTGTTTTGCTCAGCAGTCAGGTTGGGATTAATGTTCAGATACTTTCCTGGTTCTATTTCAACTAGAGTGCTATCCGTATGCGGAGTGGTTCTCATTTGTTCAAAGTTTATATATTCTACCTCCTTTTCCTCCCTTGAATTTTCAATAGAAGTGACAAAAAACGAGTTAGTAATAAAGCCATTAATGATATCATCTTTTGTCTCAACCTTGAAAATATGGGCTTTTCCCAAAGTGAGGAGCGGTAAGGAAAGCTTTGATTTAGGCTCAAATTCATCCCACCAGGGATTGTTCAAATCCATATTTGGTATTGGGGGGTAAAGGTTAAGGTTCTTTGTAGCTTGGCCATCTGAAATCATCATAGATCGGATCTGCATCCTATAAATGCATTTGTAGTGGCCAACCAGGGTCTCCCTAGAATCAAAGGATGTCCCCCCAGGTTGGATTTGGTTTGTAAGATAAGAAAGTCATTCGGATACCTCCAGGAAGCTATTGTGATTACTATGTCTTCTAATACCCCCTTAGGTTTAACACGAGACCTATATGCTAATTCAAGTACAGTAGGCGTATGTCTAAATTCATGTAGCCCCAGGGTGGTAAAGAGGTCCTTTGTCATCACATTAATGGCTGCCCCAAGATCAATCAATGTATTAGTAATGGGTTGGCCATCAATATAGATATTAATAGTAAGGTTTCCTGGATCATTATACTTGGTTAAAAGAAGCTGAGCAGTCATTAATTTAGACAATTTCCCCATCACGTGTATGGTAGCAGGGTCCTTAGGCTTCCTTCCAGGTTTCTTAATGCACAGATCTCGTATTGTTTTGGCATAAATAGGTACTTATTTAAGAGCTTGCAATAGATGAATTCGTACATGAAAGTTTTGCAACTCCCTAAAGAAATTGGATTCGGGTTGTGAGATCATTCTAATCTCAGTTAATCTCTTAATATATGGAAGATCCTGAGTCATAACAATCGAATTGGCTGCTACAGGTGTATCAGCCTTACTTGAGTTGGATGTTATAGGAGTAACAATTCTTCTCGGGTTGGCTGTTACAGGCATAATAGTTTGCTCTGTATCAGTTGTTACACGTGTAACATTTGCTTCAATATCCATTGTACCTCATTTGGAAGGTTCACATTCCTCCTCAGTAATAATAGGGGAGTGGTTTGGTTTAATCACTTACCTGACCATAGTTGAATTCCATTAAGTCCAATGGTAGTGATAAGGTAAGTCTCAAAGGTAGTTGGAGCCTCTATGCTCTAGGCTGCTTTATTATTCGGGTTAGGGTTAGGTTGCACAGGTAATTGGGGTTGCACAGGTGGTACAGGAACAAGATTTTGGAAAGGGGGCAATTTTAGTTGCTGTTGCATTAGTAATCCAAATAGGATTGTACTTTGGGCATTCCCCCTCTAGTTTTGATTCCAAGGATATGGTTGAGATGGAGGATATTGAATAGATGGAGAGGGGGACCACTGGTTCTAGGGCAAAGGAAACTGTGTTGGAGAAGGAGCATAGTATTGCCATGGATATTGTTGAGCGTTGTATGCATTATTCCATGAATTAAAAGAACAAAAATCTTGGGACATACCTGGAGGTCATGACTGCTATGGTCTCCTGAGTGCGATGAAATAAGAGGACTGAACTTCTTCACTCGATTCTCTGAGTACTTCTTTTAGTCTAGGAAGCTTTGGACATTGACCTATAGAATGTTTCAACTCACAAATATTGCACAAGCTGATTTTGTTCATTTCACACTCCCTCAAGGGATGTTTCTTCCAAAAATTCGAACAAAACACAGCCAGAGGTGTATCAGCGTCTCCTTGTGTCTTCTTGATCAGCGTTGTCGTTATCTGGGCAAATAAAGTACTAGGATGTCGATTTTGAAATTTTCAAATAAATTCCCGATCTTTGCTCTGGTTAGTCCTCCACTTGCATATTTTTGTATTCGGGTGGAGGCATCTCATATTGTGCTTCTTCCCTTTGATGATCCTCTAGAGCATCTCAAACAGAACTTTATGATTTCGACGAATGGTTCCTGAGATATGTCCCCTTTTCCTAATAGATTCAGGGTATTAAGGCAGTCATCCCTCATTCCTCTTATGAATATGGTCTTCAAGATCTCGTGATCTAAATCATTATGCTTAGACTTCTGCAAATTATAATGAAACCGCTCAACGTAGTCATCCAGGCTCGCATCCTCCTTCGGTGTCATCCTGAACACTTCCTCTCTTAAGTCCCCGGTTCTGCAATAGTCTTGATACTTTGATAAAAATGTCTCCTTCATGTCACTCCATGCTCAAATAGAAGCAGAGCCTAACCCCATGAACCATCTCAGGGTTGCTCCTTTTAGAGTAGTAGGAAATAATTTTAATTTCCGAGCATCTGAAACATAGTCATAACTCCTACACAAGACATCAAATTCAAATAAGAAAGTGTCAGGTCTTTTACAGTCATTCCTTGGAAAGATGGTAAGGATGATAAAGGAATATTTTTCATGGGAGCCTCACCTCTGATATTCCCAATTGGGAACTCAAAGGTGGTGATAATAGCATATTTTTTATTGTTGTTGTTATTGTTGTCCCTCATTGTTAGCCCTTCTGATAGTCACTATAACAGACGTTCTTCAAATTGTTCTTGTGATTGTCTTGCAGGTGAAATTGGTAGCTCAGGCGGCTTCAAGGCTAGTTGTTTCACTATGCTGCCTGAATATGGATATTGATAAACCAATAAGTGCTCTCTTGTTTTAGGTTTTTTATGCCCCCCTTCAGTTTCCCCTTGTCCCTCAGTCCTAAGGTTCTGGTTACTAGCTTCCCCCTGTTGCTCCTGAATTGGATGCTTAATCTTGGGAGTGTTTTCACTAGCTTTAGAATGGTATGGTCCCGAGACAGAGGAATTGGAGGCTTTTGTCCTTGTTATGGGAGTAACAACTTTTTGTGGCCATGTTTTCCTTGCATCCTTTTGAAAAATTGACTGTTCTTTTTCTGCCCTTGAGATCAATTCATGGATAAATGTTTTCCTTCCCAAATCTACACTCTTCCTTTCCTTTTATGACCCCTTTTTCCTGTGACTAATTAGAGTGGAGGGGTATTTTTGGTATTTCTTTAATTCCTACAGTTGCACGCATAGACCCTGTTAAATAGTGGTGATCTCGCCCAGGTATGTTAGAGTGATGCGCAGGTTCTTACCTCTCGTTTTACCACCCAACAACTAAAGAGATGAAGACACGCTTTAAGAAAACACCAAAATGCCACACCCTAAGTGCCCTAGTGATCACAACGATGAGCCCGCCCAGGTATATTAGAGTGATGTAAAGGTTCTTACCTCTCATCTTACCACCCAATGATTTTGGACTAGGAACACTCTATCATCAAACAAACAACAAGACTGCAACCATTTAATTGTTAACCCAGGGTAGGTCTGTTAATTCAATGGAGTTTGCACTATCTGGGGCTGATACACTATAGCCAAGAGTGAAAATAGAAAATAGTAAAGAATGTCGTTGAATCAATTGCAAAAACTAAATCATTCATGTAGAAATTAAAACACTCTACAGAAATGAAATCACACTTCACAATTACCAGAGCAAAGACACGCTACACACGGTATTGATAACTACACCAGTTGGTCAACTACCATACTGCTAATCAAATCGGTCGGTGTAACATCATATCATAATGCTGGAACCGAAGCAGATATATTCTTCAAATTATACAGCGACAACAGAAAACCATACAAACAATAAAAGAGAGAAACAATAATATACAACTACTCTACCATTGTAGTCCCTGCTAAATAGGAGGACCATTCCTCCCTAGCAGGGTCGCAAGAATGAAAACGAGATTACTTAAAGAACCAACTTAGAAACAACAACAACATCACCACAGTGTCTTTGATATTAAAAACAATTAAAAATTACAAGATCAAAATAATAGTACTCTCTATGTCATCTCCCATACCTAAGAGATTAAGTTTCTCTTATAGTTATTACATACCCAAAATCAGGAATAGATCAGTCATGAGAATCTCATGATTCTCATGTTCATCATAAAATAGAAATAATTATAACTAGTTCCTAAATATGAATTCTATTCAAATACATCGATTAATATCATAATCACTTAGATCTGTCACTTTCTAAATAAACAATTCATAACTTCCAATAGTTGTTGCGTGGAATAGTACCCATGACTTTACCATCTATGATGTAACATCCTGTTGTCAAATGACGGTTTGGGATGTAACAACAATCACTGGGTAACAATAACCTTGTAACGACACCTGAGGTGTAACAACAGTAACCTGTAACAGCAACACAGTGTAACAACAACACCTGTAATAGCATCATGGTGTAACAACAAGATCTATAACAACACACAGAGTGTAATACGAATCTGTTCCATCCTACTCTCAGGCTGATTAGCGCAACTGCTCATTCCATAACCTTGTTCTCGCAAGCAACACCTGAAAAAGAGGAGGATCCAAAAGACTTCTCCAATGCTTACCCTAGTTAGTCATAAAAAGGAATATTGCATCGTTATATATAGCAAAAATAGCAAAATAGGTTGTTATTAATAAGGAAAAGGTGATTAACATGTAAATTTTTGTTGGCCTAGAGGGAAAAAGGATCAAAACTAGGGAAAGAAAGTATAGGAAATAGGTATAAAAACTACACCCAACAACAGTACTACTTAAAGTTTAGCGGAAATTCCAGAAAATATTATGGTCAAAAAGAGAAGATTACAGATGAATGACAAGATCCTTCAGCAATAATTTGAAGAGTTTTGTATCATTGTACTAGCAGTGGATTGGTTTGATCCAAGAACACATTGATTGACAATACTGATAATGATAGAGATACTACTAATAATTAGAAGCTGATATAATTACTTGGAAAACGTGAAAGAAAAATTTTGTTACAAAGGAAGAAGATTTGAAGGCTTGTGCAATCAATAGTGAAGAAGTTCGGCTCCATAGGGCATTTGATGAATTATCTGATGACACGTTGAATTATAAAAGTGATAAGAAGTCAACAAACATTCACAAGTAATTATCAAGTGAATAAAAATCATCATAATCTACTTGTTATTGATTTCTCAACACTAGAAAAACTTGAAAAGGAGATTGAAGGAGTGCCTTCACCACCCATGATAATGATAGAGATACTACTAATAATTAGAAGCTGATATAATTACTTGGAAAACATGAAAGAAAAATTTTGTTACGAAGGAAACATGAAAGCAAAATTTTGTTACGAAGGAAGAAGATTTAAAGGCTTGTGCAATCAATAGTGAAGATGTTCGGCTCCATAAGGCATTTGATGAAATATTTGATGACACATTGAATTATAAAAGTGATAAGAAGTCAACAAACATTCACAAGTAATTATCAAGTGAAGAAAAATCATCATAATCTACTTGTTATTGGTTTCTCAATACTAGAAAAACTTGAAAAGGAGATTGAAGGAGTGTCTTCACCACCCATGGCATCAACAATAGTAATGGAATCAACAAAAGAAAAAAATAGTGTTGGATCATTTTCTCTCCCAAGACATCAACAACAATAGTGATATCAATGAGAGCAACTATACTAGTACAAGGATGTAACAAGCATAAAAAGGCTAATATGCACACATATGTATAAATATATATACATATAATTTCTCGCATCTTTCTGTGTGTCTGTGTGAAAGAGAGAAAGAGAGAGAAGTGGTTTATAAGATTATTACAATGAGTTAGGAGCTAGGTAGGGTTGGGAGTGGTTATTGCCCTTTATACATCGATATTGTTGAAGACTTGTACATATGTATAGTAGCATAAAGTTAACACCAAGGCTAGCTCAAATGGTCATCAACGAAATGTGAAATCTCTCCTAAGAGAGAGAGAGAGAAGTGGTTTATAAGATTATTACATTGAGTTAGGAGCAAGGTAGGGTAGGGAGTGGTTATTGTGCTTTATACATCAGTATTGTTGGAGACTTGTACATATGTATAGTAGCATCAAGTTAACACCAAGGTTAGCTCAAATGGTCATCAACGAATGTGAAATATCTCCTAAAAGTTGAGGAGGTCACATGTTCAACTCTCTTGACCCCTTTAAAATTCGGCTCTATAATCATAGCCAATAATTTACCATATTCACCATCCATGGGAAAGAGCACAAAAATATACTATTAAGTTAATAATGCAATTTTCTATATTATGATAATATTGTGATTTCTACTCATATTAAAGTCAGTCAAATATAAATATATACTTCTTATTATTCTATTTCATTATCATTACTCTAAACTTGCTTACATTGTTGAGAAATATCAACATTTGTAAATCTATTTTTAATTAAAATTTAATACAAAAGAATCAATCAATTATGTTTATGTTTATTGTACGACACTTTAAATTTATCCAATATCAAAATGAAACTTAAACATTATGAATTCTGAAGAGTTTCTCAATTTTCTCTTATTTTTTTTATGAAACTTAAACATGAAGAGTTCTGAATAGTATTTTATTTATCTTCCTTTTTTCATATTGAAAGGTTTATCAAATGACACTTTCCCATGTTGTATATCTAATAATTGGATTTTTACAATTACTTGAAAGGATAAACTAATCCATGCCTAAATGAACATATATTATTTTAAGCATGGCAAAACAATAGATTCATATGAGAGAGAATATTAGTGTCGTAGTGGAAGATAAAAAGACTTTTAATGTATGAACACGACTGCATGTTAATCTTTTCATACTATTATTACTTGAATGTTCAGGTAACCGCCATTAATTTTAGTTATTTTAGTTTATATGTCACTGAGAAACTTTAAGCTTGTTCATCACACTAATAAATCTTATCAACTCTTATTTCTCAAACAAGAAGAAAATAGAAAGCATTGTCACATAATTATGACCGAACTGAAATGAAATGGATGAAAGAAGTAGAAAGCATTGTCACATAGTTATTACCGAACTGAAATGAAATGGATGAAAGCATATTGGCGTTATCCAACGCACAAGTAAGGAAAGGTGGAGAAACAAGTGCATTCACTAAAGATTGTTCAATTGGTCTAAAAAGTGTGTTCCACCAATGGTGATAGCATTTTATGGACTGGAGTTCAGTGGATTGAATAAATAAACTGTAAAATACATAAAGCATGTTAAAAGTGTTGAAGAATCTAGGGAAATTAGGTGTAGAGTGATTTTTTGTGATTAGATAATAATTTGTGAAGTCATTTTCCAATTTGTCTTTGTTAGCTTAATCTTATTCTTTGCTTATTAATGCATGTGTGTGTGCTTCATCACATTGCTATCAAAACACAAAACAAAAACATAAGATGTTGGCTCTTTGTTAGGGCCAGAACCTCTCTTTTCTTGAGAGGAAAACCCTTTGGTTATTTTTTTCTTATTGAAGCTTTTTTCTTGATCAATGCCAAACCCTAGACCTTTGACTAAAATATCCTCCAAGCACAAGTCAAGTCCTTCCTTTTCTCTGCACTATGTTTTCTTGGCACTTTGTCCACCTCCTTCTGGCACTTTGTCCTTCTTCCGGCACTTTTTTCTTCCTTCCATTGTTTGTAAACCTTGTAGAGGGGATACCTTATCTTTAGTGATATCCTTCACCTAAGGATACTCCTTCCTTATCTTGATCATCCAAGTTCCATCTTGATGTATAGTTGTAGGCTTACTGTGACAACATTGCAACCTGAATTCTTGCACGTGTGAGAGGTACCCTAGAGAATTAGTGTCATTTTCCTTCGCTAGAGAGATAGGCTTCTTCGATTGACTTGGGAGGCCTTGTAGGCTTAGTTTCAAACATAAACAACACTAATTCATGGATTGTTTGTCCCTATTGTCATACCAACAGACTTGACCACCCTTTCTTTGCACGTGTGATTGTTTCTATTCCTAGAAACAATCCTCTTCACTTCGGATTTTCTCCTCCTTCCTTCGCTACACTAGGAGACCTCTTCTTTGTCCTTTGTTACCCTTTCTCTAGCCTCTTTTCTTCGTAAATTTCAGAGCTACTTGGTTGACGTTGTAATGGAGTGGACAACCTCTATTTATAGAGGATTGTCCCTTCTTATAGGCCGACTTGAAGACTATTTTCACGCTGACTTGTTATGCTTACTTCAGATGGCTTCTTCGATGGTGTCACATACGTGGAGGAGACTCTTTGATGGTGCCTTTTCTTTGGAGAAGACTTGAATTTGCCTGGAGGAGTATTCTTTGACATCTAAACACTATACATGATGCAACATGCCCTTAAGGTCTTCAATATTTTCTTTTGACTATTTGACTCACCTATAGCACCTATAGCACTTTAACCTGTGATAGACCTATTTCAATGAGAAAGAAACTCATTGACATATATTATAAAAATAATATTTCTCTTCTTTAATAAATACAAATATCAAAAGTACATTTATGAAGACCGAATCTTCTTACATTTCCTTCAACACTCCCTCTTAACTAGGGAGGTATTCATACAACATTACAAGGTGTTCGGCTATGTTTCAATCTTGAAGAATTCACATAAGAGAAATTAGATTTGCAATCCATTTGTTATAGCATCATAATAACCAACAGTGTTTTCACAGCAAGGCCTTGACTAACATCTCTATCTCTCAATAGATCAAAGCACAATGTTGGCGAGACCAATGACTTATAGACACCTTAGTCATTGTCTCTCAAGGTACATACCCACCCAGGTGTTCACTGAGTATGACCTTCTAGAACTATTCTTGTCTTGGGTTCCTAGACCTCAAAGAATATCGTCCTCTTGCCTACTCTTGTCTTGGATGCCCTACACATCTTCAAAGAGTATCGGATTCCAGATGATTACCCAATCCTCCCATTCTTTCTTCCCAAGTGAAGACAAGAATGTTGTGTCTATCTTGTGTCTACGTATCCATTCATGGACTTCATCTAGACTTACGGTTGTTAGTCTTGGTCTAGTGCATGACACATGAAATGGAAAAACACAATTGTCACTCCTTTGTAATCAGGGGTGATCCAAAGCTCCCTCTTGATTAGGGATCTGTCAGAGCTCCCTCTTAACTAGGGACTCTTTCATTCATCAACAACTTCTTCTTCGTGGGTCCTTTAGCTGCTTGATCTCCTTCCTTTATTTGATGTCATGAAGTCTTTGTTCAAACTTATTCTAGGTAGGGCACCATCCATTGATCACTTTCCTTCCTGGTTTGTCATGTCATTGCTTCCTTCGTGGAAAGTAGCTTTCTTGTCATACATTAGGTTCTTTTGTCATCTGGCTACTCCTTTGTCATTTGTCCATGCTTCAGAGTACTTGTCTCATGAATGCTTCATTGTACTTGCTTGTTTACATGCTTCGACCTAGTATCCCATCATGACTTCATCCTGATATTGCTTCAACATTAAATGGTTCTTTCGCTGGATGGCTTCTTCATCATGACATCTTCGTAGAGTAGAATCAATTATCTGCATCTTTCATATCTCCAAGGCCTTCATAGGTGTCAAGGGTCATTCCTTCCTTTGTTAGAGTTGTCCTGCCTTCTTTCGAGGAATATCTTCAATGGTTCTTCATCAGATAGTGATTCTTTGTGATCATGGTGTTCTTCACATGCTTGATCTCTTTCTTCATTTTCTTCTTCTTGGATAGATTGGTCAACCACCTTATGCTCCTTGTCAGAGCACTTCTTCGTTGCTTTATTCCTGGACTAGTCAACATTTCTTCTTGCTTCTTAGTCAACAATCTTATACTCCTTATGTGAGAATATCCTTTTTTTGACCTTCATTGCATTGTAGTACATGCCTTCGAGCATGTCCTTGGTGAAAGAGATTATTTCATACTTGATCATGTTATATAACTATTCCCATGACTCAATAATATACATATTATAACATAACTAAAATTTGATGCATACATACCTCATCTTGATTCTCCTTTGATTGGTGTGGCCCTTCTTGCTTCATCTTAGCTTGCCTGCATATCATCCTTTTCTTGAATCCCATGAATGGGATTCACAATGAGACATTTTCTTTGGTTCATGAACCTTCTTTTGAAGATTTCATCATAGGACCTTAAAGACCCTTTCCTTGAAAATGTTTCTTTTCTTTTGATGATGGATGTCTTCTAAGATTCTTAATCATGATCAATTTTCTTTCATCGTAGATGAGGTCCTATACTAGGTATGCTCCTTCTACATGAATATCTTGAGCTATATCTACCATGCTCTGTTATGAAACCAGCTCAAGAAAAGATAGAAAAGATAGATCAACGCCTTAGAATTCAGCCTCTTCGAGGGGGAAACCTCCTTTACATTACATAAATGAACAATTCTTGGATGATACAAATGAAAAGACCTCCTTTCTATATATGAGTCTAAGGGGTCATAACATAATCAGAGCCGACATAACAATAATAATGTAAGGGCACAATAATAACAATAGTGGGCTTCTATGGGGCACAATAGTAACAATATGGGCACTACATGGGTACATCAATATAATAAGTGGGTTGTACAAATAACTATAAGGGGTTACACTAGTAGTATAGGGGCCTAACATGCCCCTCTCCTTCAAAAAGCGTTGTCCTCAACACTTGAGTAGTTCTTGATGCTTCTGTATAAAATTATTGTCCTCCCATGTGGAATCTTCAGCGGGTAAGTTCTTCCACTTGATGAGATACTCTGAAATTGATCGATGTCGTAGATGTCGAGTTCTTGTTTCTGTGACTGCTCCAGGTTCCAATATGATTTTTCCTTCCTCTTCAATTTCTGGCAATATTGTTTGAATTAGGATCTTTTGCAACTTTTGAATAAGTGGCCATACTTCTTCATCCTTCTTCTAGTCATCCCTTGCTTCGTTTATCCAATCTGGTTGGATAATAGAAATCACACAAAACAATGCTTCCACATCCTCATTCTTGAAGAGTCTTCCCATTCGGTAAGGTCACCATTTTTTAAGTGCATGTAGTATTGCCAACATTTCCTTCTCATAAATAGCTTGCTTGAGATGTAGCAGTAAAAATACCCAATCACCTACATCAAAACATTTTTCACTACAATGTTGATCTACCTGTTGTTTCATTTGATTTTGCACTAAAATGGCGTTATCATTTAAAAGTTGGAGAACTTGTTGTTGATGCTCGATGTGATCTTTCACTGCTTGAACTTTTTTCTTCTTGATATGTCCTTCTATCTCTAGAGTTTGAGGAGTGGTAATTTCTTCCAATCCTTTACAAGATATGGTCGGATTCATTTCTTGATGCTCGATGTGATCTTTCACTTCTTTGAACATTTTTTCCTTGATATGTCCTTCTATCTTGATAGTTTGAGGAGTGGTAATTTTGACCAATGAATTACAAGATATGGTTGGATTCATTTCTTCTTTCTCGATGTGATATTTCACTTCTTGCACCTTTTTCTTCTTGATATGTCCTTCTATCTTGAGAGTTTGAGGAGTGGTAATAATTCTTGCCAATGCTTTACAAGATACCGTCTGATTCATTTCTTCTTTCTTTGGGGTGGGGTCCTGGCGTATATCTTCTTTTTTTGATGTTTCTTGATCCTTTTCTTCCTCCTCTTCATATTCTATGTAAAATAATTTCTTCTCAGCACACTTATGACCTTTAGTGCATTCGCTATCACAATTGTAACAAAGCCCTTTTTCTCTTTTTTCTTCCAATTGTTGTGGTGTAACCCTTGTAGGTTGTGGAAGGCTAGGAGAAACAACACTTCCATCTTTATAGTTGTGAAGGGAATGCTTCTTGGTTTCCATAATTTTGCTTTCCATTATGTCACAAAGCCCTTTTACTCTTCCCAATTTTTGTGGTGTTTCTCTAAAGAAGGTGTTGCTCTTTGTATCCTCATAATGTGCTATCATTTCCTCCGTGAAAATTGACCACGTAACAAGTTGTTTATGAGAACAAAGCCCTTCATACCATAAAAATTGATCCGGTTCTAAATATGAAGATGCAATACATACCTTTTGTAACAGTGGTACCCCATGTAGATCAAAATATTGCTCCATTTGAAGTATCCAATTTACCGGATCCTTGCCATCAAACAACTTCCTCTTGCTTTTTCTTGATTTTAGGAGCTCGATCTTGAAACGACTATAACTCTATACTTTCAGATCTTCAAGTTCTAAAATTGCGACCTGTAGTAGCCCTCTATGCCCTCTTTCAAATAGCACTAGTATAATCCAAATTGGATTCTCCAAGGAAGAGTTATGCACAATCTCCCAAGATGACCTGATTATAGACCTTTCCAGAAGAGTGAACTTGTATGAAGTGCAACGTGTCACTGTTTCGACCCTTGGCTCTGAAAAATATCTACAAGAAACTACACTCTGTACTCTTTCTGTACCTTCTTACGAAATTTCAATCCGATGCTCAGAGAGAAAGTTATGACGATTTTCACCAGGGCACCTGTTTGGAATGTAGTTCAAGAGTCTACAAAAAGACCAACTTCCTCAGATCATATCTCCGCAAATATAGCGCGAAAAGCTCTGAAATTTGGGCCCGCGCTTCAGCGCGATGTCTTCTCAAATGGGTTTTTTTTTTAGCTTCTGAAACGTCACAGAAAAAAAGTTATAGCGAAAATTCCACGATGACCTGTTTGGAGCAGCGAAACCCTAGAATCCAAAGCTTTGATACCAAATGTTATGAAACCAGCTGAAGAAAAGATAGAAAAGATAGATCAATGCCTTAGAATTCAGCCTCTTCGAGGGGGAAACCTCCTTTACATTACATTAATGAACAATTCTTGGATGATACAAATGAAAAGACCTCCTTTCTATATATAGGAGTCTAAGGGGTCATAACATAATCAGAGCCAACATAGCAATAATAATGTAAGGGCACAATAATAACAATAGTGGGCTTCTATGGGGCACAATAGTAACAATATGGGCACTACATGGGTACATCAATATAATAAGTGGGTTGTACAAATAACTATAAGGGGTTACACTAGTAGTATAGGGGCCTAACATGCTCCTATATTCTAGAAGATATTTCTAACCATGCATTTTGTTCTCATTATAACTGATGATTTTACATGAGTATCTAGAACTCTATGTACTTCATGTTTCTAGATTCTAGAAGATGTTTTTAGCAATGCAATTTTTATTTTATTCCTATATGCTCCTATCCTACTCAAAACCTTGAAAGAAGACTTTAAGTAAAGAGTTTTACTTAGTCATAGTAGAGATCCGAAGGATCTTCCTTCTTTTGCTTGTTTTATTCTTCTTTCACCTCTTGAGTCATGTGAGTTTCCTCCTTTTTTATTTTGTTGTTGTTGTCTTTCTTAAGCTTGGGAAAATTCCTTTTGTAGTTTCCATATTCTTGGCATCCATAGAATTGGGTTTTGGACATATCTTTGTTGTTTGTTCTTTGTGGACCAAATTTTCCAAATTTTCCCTTTGGCCATGGTAGAAAATGCTTTCTCCTTTGATCCCACATCTTCTTTTGCTTTAAGTCTAGTTTCCTCTGTCTTGCATACAGACCACATTTCACTGAGTGTGGTTGCTTCCTTCCTAGCATATATGCTTGATCCCCAATCCTCAGGTAGAGCATTGAGTACTATAGTTGTCATTTCTCTATCAAACATGACTTCCCCAAGCTCTTGAAGTTGATCCTTCATCTCAGAGATCTTCATGAAGTAGGGAGCTATTCCTTAGATATCTTCATATTGTACAATTCATTTATTAGAGATATCACTTCTTCGACTGTGGATACTGAGAATAGCTCTACTAGTTTATCATAAATTTCTTTTGATGTTTCAAATTTGGAGACATAAGGAATGAGAAAGCCCTTGATAGATTCTATTAGAATCCTTTGAGCTCTTGTCTCATTCTTATTGTACTTGTCTAAGGCTTGGGTTTATTCCTTCGCAGGGATAGTGATATTCCCTTTGACATGTTCTAGAAGTTCATTCTCTTTGACAAGTAAATCGGTTCTCTTCTTACATGCAAAAACTTTATTGGTACATACCAATTTGTTGCTTTCCTTGCAAGAAGACATTGATGTATACTCAGAAGGGGACATATCCTTACTTGATATATTTTAAAATGTAGTTGACTTCTTTTCTCCTTGAAGTCTTGATGGCTTTCTTTCCTTGAATCTTGATGTTCCTCAAGGTGTCTTCTCCAAGTGGGCTTGCTTGATGATTTGTGGCTTGATCTACCTCCCTCTTTGATCTGCTCTTCTTTGTAGGTGCCTTTATATAAGGCTCTTCTTCTAGCTATGTAGTCTCCTCTCATGAATGATAGATGATAGACCTTGTCCTTGATGTGATAGAGACTTCTTGGCTTGATGCTTCAACTTTTGTATATGTCCTTCCTTGATGAGTCACCTTATGAGTGTTCTTAAGATGCCCTTTCCTTGATATGTCACCTTAGCTCTGATACCACGTTCAAGAATCTAGGGAAATTATGTGTAGTGATTATTTTGGACTAGATAACAATTTGTGAAGTCTTTTTCCAATTTGTCTTTGTTAGCTTGATCTTATTATTTTCTTATGAATGCATGTGTGTGTGCTTCATCAAAATGCTACCAAAACATAAAACAAGAACATAAGATGTTGGCTCGCCAAAACTTCTCTTTTCTTAAGAGGAAAACCCTTCGGTAAGTTTTCTATAATTGAAGCTTCTTTCTTGATCAATGCCAAACCCTAGACCCTTGACTAGAAGATCCTCCAAGCACAAGTCAAGTCCTTCATTTTCTCTGCACTATGTTTCCCTAGCACTTTGTCCACCTCCTTCCAACAATTCGTTCCCTAGCACTTCGTCCTTCTTCTGGCACTTCATTCTCCCTTCCACTATTAGTAGACCTTCTAGAAGGGATACCTTATCTTTATGATATTCTTCACCTAGGGATACTCCTTCCTTCTCTTGATCATCTAAGTTCCTTCTCGATGTATAGTGGTAGGCTTAGTGTGACAACACTGCAACCCTAATTCTCGCACGTGTGAAAGGTACCCTAGAGAATTAGGGTCCTTTTCCTTCGCTAAAGAGATAGGCTTCTTCGCTTGACTTGGGAGGCCTTGTAGGCTAAGTTTCAAACCAAAACAACACTAATTCATGGATTGCTTGTCCCTACTGTCATACCCATAGACTTGACCACCCTTTCTTCACACGTGTGACTGTTTCTAGCCCTAGAAACAGTGCTCTTCACTTCGGCTTTTCTCCTCCTTCCTTCGTTGCACTAGGATACCTCTTCTTTGTCCTTCGTTATCCTTTCTCTAGCCTGTTTTCTTTGCAGATTTCAACGCTACTTGGTTTACGTTGTAATGGAGTGGACAACCTCTATTTACAGCGAATTGCCCCTTCTTTTAGGCCGACTTGAAGACTGTTTGCAGGCCAACTTGTCATGCTTACTTTGGATGGCTTCTTCTTTGGTGTCACATACTTGGAGGAGACTCTTTGATGGTGCATTTATTTGGAGAAGAATTGACTTTGATTGGAGGAGTTTTCTTTGACTTCTAAACATATATATGATGCAACATGCCCTTAAGGTCTTCAACATTTTCTTTTGACTATTTGACTCATTATGCAACATGCCCTTAAGGTTTTCAACATTTTCTTTTGACTATTTGACTCACCTGTAGCACTTTAACTTGTGCTAGACCTATTTCAATGAGAAAGAAACTCATTGACATATATTATAAAAATAATATTTCTTTTCTTGAATAAATACAAATACCAAAAGTACATTTATGAAGACCGAATCTAGTTACATTTCCTTCAACAAAAGAAGATAAGAGGTTCATATTTTTTTCCTCGAGGTGGAATTGCCACTTTTGATTTATGTTTAAACATCAAATCCTCAGAAGTTTGATTCTATAAACAAATTGTAAACACAAGACAATGGATAGAATATGGTGCATCATCTAATGTATTCACAAGACAAGGGATTATTTGACATAATTATTACATGAATGCGTTCCCAATCACCACTAATTTCTTAGTGTATGTTTATAAGAAACTATAGGGGTGTTGATCATACTTGTAAGTATTGTTAACTCTATCATTACTCAATCCATGACTATGAAGAGGAGAACATAGTAAGTTCTACTATATAATTATGATCAAAATGAAATGAAATGAATGAAATTGTATTGGTGTCTGATATTGGCACTTATATTGATCCATTCTATCATAGAAAAATAGTAAAGATTATGCAAGTGCATTTACTAAAGGTGCTTGATTAGTTTATATGAAAAGATTGTTCCAAAAAAGGCAACAGTGTTTTATGGACTGGAGTTTAGTGAATTGAACCTCTAAACTGCAACGAAGATAATGAAAGAAAAGATGAGAGGTTCCTTTAAAACATCTCTCGAATATCTATTTTTGCTTGAGGTGGCATTAACACCAATTGTTTATGTTCAAAGTTGAAGTTCCAATGGGGAAAATGTCAACCTTGGGAATAAATCGACAAAGAAAAGATGAGAGGTTCCTTTAAAACATCTCTCGAATATCTATTTTTGCTTGAGGTAGCATTAACACCAATTGTTTATGTTCAAAGTTGAATTTCCAATGGGGAAAATGTCAACCTTGGGAATAAATCGACAAGTGTCCAGAAATTGGAATTGGAAAAAATTAGGAAAAATTAAAAAAATACAGAAATATTCATTTAAAAAAAACTAGCATCTAAAGTATCCATAACATCAAATAAACGCATTTCCACATAAACATGAAAAGAAATCTAATATATAATATGTATAAAAATTCTAGTGCTACATCACATATCAAAATAGTGAAACAATTCTTGAATCCTGAGCTTGGACTCAGGCTCAAATCTCAAGAGTCAAAATATCAACAAAAAATATAATACATGTATATCATGAGTCATCTACACGTCATAAAGTAATCAGTCGCTGATATCCTCTTCCCCTTTTATGAGAAGAGGGAATGGGTTTTCCTTTTCCTCTAGAGGAAGAAGGCCCTGCACCTGGGGCTACAAATGGACTATGTCGTCCTCTAGAAGAAAAAAAGGAGGTAGCCTCTGTCCTCTGCTACTACCCATCCTAGATGGTGTCACCTCCTCCTCATTCTCCCCCTACTTTGCCTCCTGACCCTCCTCCTCATTCTCCCCCTACTTTGCCTCCTGACCCTCCTCCTCCTCCTCTACCTCCAGCTCTCCGTCCCCTGCAGTTGCTACCTACTCTGCCTCTAGTGCCTTTGGATCCACATCTAACCAATCACGGATTGATTCCATGGCAGGGCTCTCATTCTTAACCCTCCATGCAACAGTGGTATTAATATTGTCTAATGAGATGACTTCTACATCAGGAGTTTTCTGAAGTTGTCTCACCCACAATCGACGATTGTAGTAGATGTAGACCATGTAATTAAAGCATTGGGACTCCAATCTGTATTAGGGTCATAGATTGTAAATTAGTACTTAGAAATTTTAAATATTAAAAATAATAAAATGAATTCAAAAATTTAATTGAATTTTTTTTACCTATTGTGTCTTTTGTTGTGTATTTTGTCAAATACACTCCAGTTACACTCACACCCAGAGGAACTCTCTGTTTGGTTGAGCATTGGAATGACAAGATTTTGGAGACAGGGTACTCTGCCACCATAGCTTGTCCACCAAGCATCTACAAGTTAAAATCAAAATGAAAAACATACAAAAAATAAATAAAAAATAAATAAAAAATAAAAATTTAAACATTGAAATTCTAAACTTGAAGCAAATTATGAGACAACGAGTTGTGAAATTTGAAAGTTGAAACAAACTGAAGCTTACCTGGCATTTTGGTCGTCTTATTCTTAATAGCCATGGTAAAACCAAATGTGCCACCTGCCATCCTACATAGCTCCATTTCTTTAGAAATTTCTTCAAGTTCTTGCTCAGATGCCACCATCCTCTCAACACAAGTGAGGAATCCATTCATCACCTCAGCATCAAATATGAAACCACATGAGTAAGAAAATGAGGTATTGAGGTTGATACCTACAACATGAATGGGGCGATGGAGGGTATTGTTCCATCGCTCATCAATCACTCTCCATACCAACTGTTGTTTCTCTAACCCCTCGTCTCCCTTATCTTCATAATAGGCACAAATGGCTTCTTTGGCCCTATCCATGACCTCATACAAGTAGCCCATTGCGGGCTTGTCTCCATCAACCAATTGAAGAACCCTTACCAAAGGTTTTGAAATGGCACACATCTCCTCTACTCCTGCCCAAAAGCTCTGATCATATGAAACTAGTCTGCATATGCCCTCTCCCTTTGGTTTGCGGATAATAGATAAACCTTGTGAAATAGGTTTTGAAATGGCACACATCTCCTCTACTCCTGCCCAAAATCTTTGATCATATGAAACTAGTCTGCATATGCCCTCTCCCTTTGGTTTGCGGCTAATAGATAAAGCATGTCAATCTTGTGAAATAAACATGCTCTTCACATCCCACATAGAATTCAACAGCACCTGAAGAGATATGAAAGTAGTGGCAAATCATGTAATGGCAAGATGCACCAACTCTTTGTTGTTAGCGAATCTTCTAATCAAGCTAAGCACAAATGCATGAGAATATATAAATTTTGTTATGCTCTTGGAAAATTCAACAACATCTCTCACAAAAGGAATCTTACCTATATTGTCCAACATCAAGTCAATACAATGAGCAACACAAGGTGTCCAAAACAAGTTAGGATACCTCTCCATAAGAAACCTACCAACAACATAATTTGCAGCGTTGTCTGTTATGACTTACATAACATTTTGTGGACCTACTTCCTGAATGAAGGTGTCCAACAACTCACATAATAAATGTGCATCTTTAATGCGTGCAGATGCATCAGAAAATTTCATACACATTATCACCTTAGGACAACTAACCAAGAAGTTAAGAAGGGTCCTACCCTTCTAGTCAGTCCAACCATCTGACATCACTGTGAATCCAATGTGTTCCCATAATGCCCTAAACTCCTCCAATCTAGCAGCACAATCAACCTTTTCATTTTGAATCAACTCTGCAAAGGTAGTGGCTATGTACCTTAAGCCAACAACAACAACAACATCAAATATAGGTTGGTAGAATGGGTTGGTCTTGGAAATGTTGAAAGGAATGTCACTCCGTAGAAGACACTTACTGGCCAACTTGTCATCTTCCGCCTTTTTTTTTAAGTGTCGATTTGATGCCAGGTTATGCACCAGGTGTGGTTATAGGAACAAAAAAAGATGAGAAAGCTGAGGGGTTGGGTCATGTGGGTGTGAAATGTGATGCCGAAGAACCGCTCTCACTTCCCCCCACTCTTGAGGCCCCTACAAGTTGCATTTTTACCACTTCCCTGTTGTCTTTTCCCTCCTCTTTATCAATCAATGATTTAATGGCCTGGGGATGATTTCTCGAGATGGATTTTGGCAAAGTTCTATACTTTGCCAAGGAATTTGCCCCAAATGGAATTTTAATCTGTTAACACCCCCTGACATATGCTTGGCACACAACTTGCAAGTCAAATATCGTCTATTGACACCCCCACTGTCGAGTATAAGATCAGGTTCACCATATTCCCACATAGGGTCCAAATTCCTCGACATTTTGTTTGAAACTTTGAACTTGAATTTGAACCTAGGGTACAAAAAAAATGAAAAAAAAGATAAAGATTCCCATCACATAAGAAGCAAACATTTTTTCAATACAATGAGCTTGACCCTAAAGTCATCGCAACGGTACCAGAAGCCTTAAAACCAAAGTTAGCAATAAACCAATGTAGAGCCCATTTGAGATCACACAACATAAGGCCTTCATCCAATTTTCTGTCTTATTGAAGCTCTGACTGATGGTCAAATCATGCACCTTATCATTTTTTATCCTGAAGCACAATCAACAGGATATAACAAAAAGTTATACATTTTTTAAGAACTCCATAATTTTTTACCCTAAAACACAACCAATAAGATATAATAAAATATTAGCATTTGCCAAGAAATTTGGTCTTCTTATTTGACGTGGTCTCGTTACTTCATCCCAGAGGACAATTTGTCCAGCAACTCACATAAGAAATGTGCGTAGATGCATCAACAAATTTCATACACATTGTCCCCTTAGGACAACTAACCATGAAGTTAAGAAGGGTCCTACCCTTCTGGTTAGTCCAACCATCTGACATGACTATGCATCTAGTGTGTTCCCATGATGCCCTAAATTCCTCCAATCTAGCAGCGTAGTCAACCTTTTCATTTTGAAGAAGAGGCCCTCTGAACTCTGCAAAGGTAGGGGCTTTATACCTCGAGCCAACAACAACAACATCAAATATTGGTTGGTAGAATGGGTTGGTCTTGGCAATCTTGAAAGGAACATCAATCCATAGAATAAACTTACTAGCAAACCTATCAGCTTCTGCCTTTTCCTTTTTTTAATTGCCGATTTGATGCCAGGTTGTTCACTAGGGGTGGTTCTAGGAACAAAAAAATATGAGAAAGTTGAGGGGTTGGGTCATGTGGGTGTGAAATGTGATGCTAAAGAACCGCTCTCACTTCCCCCCACTACTAAGGCCCCTACAAGTTGGATTTTTACCAATGCCCTGTTATCTTTTCCCTCCTCTTTATCAATCAATGATTTAATATCCCGCGGATGATTTCTAGAGATGGATGTTGGAAAAGTTCTATATTTTGCCCGAGAATTATCCTAAGATGGAATTTTAATCTGTTGACACCCCCTAACATATGCTTGCCACACAACTTGCAAGTCAAATATTGTCTATTGACCCCCACATTGTCGGGTATAGGATCAAGTTCACCATATTCCCACATAGGGTCCAAATTCCTTGACATTTTGTTTGAAAATTTGAACTTTAATTTGAACCTAGGGCATAATTTATTTTTGAAAAAAATAAATAAATTCCCATCACATAAGAAGCAAACACTTTTTGAATGCAATGAGCTTGACCCTGAAGCCATCGCTATACCCAGAGGCTTAAAGCCAAAGTTAGCAATAAACTAATGTAGAGCCCATTTGAGATCACAAAACATATATTTCAAGGCCTTCGTCCAATTTTCTTTCTTATTGAAGCTTTCATTGATGGTAAAATCATCCACCTATCATTTTCGATCCTGAAACACAATCAATAAGATGTAACAAAATATTAACATTTTTGAAGAACTCTATAATTTTTTATCATAAAACACAACCAATAAGATATAATAAAATATTAGAATTTTCCAAGAAATTTGGTCTTCTTATTTGACATGGTCATGTTACTTCATCCCAAGGGACAATGTGTATCACATAATAAATGTGCATCTTTAATGTGTGCTGATGCATCAACAGATTTCATACACATTGTCCCCTTAGGACAACTAACCAAGAAATTAAGAAGGGTCCTACCCTTCTGCTCAGTTCAACCATCTGGCATCACTGTGCATCCAGTGTGTTCCCATGATTCCCTGAACTCCTCCAATCTAGTAGCGCAATCAACCTTTTCTTTTTGAAGAAGAGGCCCTCTCAACTCTGCAAAGGTAGGGGCTTTGTACCTCGAGCCAACAACAACATCAAATATGGGTTGGTAGAATGGGTTGGTCTTGGTCACGTGGGTGTGAAATGTGATGTTGAAGAACCGCTCTCACTCCCCCGCACTCCTTAGGCCCCTACAAGTTGGCTTTTTACCATTGACTTGTTGTCTTTTCCCTCCTCTTTATCAATCAATGATTTAATGGTCTGTGGATGATTTCTTGAGATTTATTTTGGCAAAGTTTTATATTTTGCTTGGGAATTTGCCCCAAGTGGAATTTTAATCTGTTGACACTCCTTGACATATGCTTGTCACACAACTTGCAAGCCAAATATTGTCTACTAACCCCGCCCGCCACTGTTGAGTATACGAGCAGGTTCACCATATTCCCACATTGGGTCCAAATTTCTCAACATTTTGTTTGAAACTTTGAACTTGAATTTGAACCTAGGGCACAAAAAAAAATTGAAAAAAAAAAAAAGTTTCCCATCACATAAGAAGCATACACAAATGTAATTCTTAATTTTAAATTTTAAATGTCTCTTCTCACTCATTTGAACACACTCATTCACTAAACAAGGGTTTGAATTCTTTATTCTTGAAACATGTAAACAATCTGGACATTTTGAAGTTTGATTCAATCCAGATTCTAAACAATGTTTTGATTCAAATTTCTAAGCAAAAATAAGCTAAAAAAAACTAATAGAAAGATTTAAGAAACCAGTTGTGTAACAAACACTAAGAGAAAAATTAAAATGCATACCTTGCAGCAAAAAATCAGCACATTGAATCTCTCATGTTGAACAATAGGTAAATCTCCAAATCCACACCACCAAACTAGTAAATCCCCTCCTCTTGGGCAATAACAAACACCTCCCCTCTCCACAGGGACAAATGGCAAAAAGAAGAGTGAAATACGAGTGTGATTTTCGGCCTTTTCCCTGACTTATCCGTGGCCTGGGTGGGCTTCACGAGTTTTCCGATAGACTCCCGATAACATCCTGAATTTTTCGATAAAATCGCAATTTTTTCGTTTTCAGAAAAACCGGAAAAAACTCAGACTTTGCCGATCTTATCGAAACTTTTTCCACACAAACTTATAGTCACCAAAAGTTCTATTGTATCAACATTTTTTGAAAGAAAAACTGTGAGTAGTACATGGTGCACCATAGGAAAAACGCATCATGAATGATGTCAACCCACTTTAGTTACGACTAGTTTTGTTTAAATGAAAATAGGTGATCTTAGATAGAAAAATTATGTTTATAATATTATATTAAACTTCTGCATTTCAAGACAAGCAGTCCACTTTTGCTGGTTTTGTAGTCTTCTGTTAAAGATATTAATGTTGATCCAAAATAGATAAAATGTAATAGAGAAATATTGTTCATACTAGAAACAAATGCAATATCAATATTTACTTGCAAATTTATCATCGCTCATGCAAGTACCACAGATTATTGAACTCGCTAATTATATTTCCTTTTGGTTATGCCCAAACATTGTGCTACAATGTATAATTATCATGGAAGACTTGCTTGATTTGCCACGGTAGCATTGTCTTCGAAGAGTTGCTTCATTTGCTACAGTAACATTGTCTTGGAAGAGTTGCTTGATTTGCTATAGTAGCACTGTCTTGGAAGCATTAACCGACTTAAAATCATATATACAATCGCCTTGTTATCTCATGTTCAATTTTTCCTCATAAAATCATGATATTCATTTTCATATCTATGTAAGAGAACTATCTGTTGAATGCAATGAGCTTGACCCTGAAGCCATCGAAACGGTACCCGGACGCTTAAAATCAGAGTGAGCAACAAACCAATGTAGAGCCCATTTGAGATCACACAACATATACTTCAAGGCCTTCGCCCAATTTTCTGTCGTATTGAAGCTTTGATGGATGGTTAAATCGCCCACCTTATCATTTTCGATCCTGAAACACAATCAATAAGATATAACAAAATATTAACATTTTTGAAGAACTCTATAATTTCCAATCTTAAAACATAACCAATAATATATAATAAAATATTAGCATTTGCCAAGAAATCTGGTCTTCTTATTTGACGTGGTCATGTTACTTCATCCCAATATAGAAAGCTTGATGCATAAATTGCGTAACATTTGGTTCAGAGACCTAGGGGCAGTCAGATTTCATTCTAAAAAAGCTTACAGAATGCGTTTTCTCTCAAGTGAATATAGCAGGAGTGTGCCAGAGAGATCAACACTCAATTATTGAAGTTCATACTGTGTTCAACAAGCTGATGGAAAAGCAGCACAGAAGCAACCGCAACTAAATTGTTAACTCAAAAACAACAGAACAAGAAATGCCTTCAATATGAAACTCAAAACAAGATACAAGATTCATTCAATATGATAAATCTAAAATCAGCGTTCAACATGCTGAGACAAATTCCATTTTACAATTCTGCAGATTATGATTCGGAATAATTCAAGAGCACTAAAGAATAACAGCCTGTGAAGCATAGTATAAAAACGACTGGACGGAAGAGAATTATGTCTGACATGCTGGACTGATTGCAAAATTGCTAAGGTCACTGAAAAATTGGAGACTAAGTTTGCATTTAGCAGTTTTCCCCATATCAACTTTAGGAATGATTCATGGCAGCAAAGTAGGGTAATCTGAATGAATAATTCCACCCTTGGCCAGATGTTACAGTTTTCTCTTCATAACCTTAAGAATCTAATATAAAACACAAGTCACGAACAAAATCCCAGCTTACCTGCTTAGGGCACTTCTTATACTCATTACAAAGGATGTACTGCCAGATAAAGATTATCTGCTCTATGTAACATGATCGTTACTTTCTCTGCTAGATGAAGTGGTTCGATGAAAATAGTAAAGATCCATTTGTGATTAAAGAGTCATAAGACTTAGTTGAAAGTAACACAGATAGCATGCATCTCCTTCAGTACACGTTTTGGTCAAACAAAAATAGAGATGAAGAACAAAATGTTGCCCTTCTTAAGGAAGCTTTTAAAACTTTCATATGGTAAAAACAATACTTATCAAATACAGCCATACAGGACGACCTTATAAAAGAATATGTTACATTCTTATTTTCCGGTACTGTGCAGTATAACAGGAATTCACAATAACCCTAAAAAAATCCGTAGTTTAAAAAAACAGGGACCCAGCAATAACATCGTTCTTTGTTCGGTGCATAGATTAAATTAAAAATCAGACAAAACTCTGAAATACTGGAACATTTGCATCACCAAAGGCTAAAAACGTCAAACAAGGGTAAAAAAATGCACGAAAAATCCCTCAAATTGCAAATCCCAACCAAGGCCTCAATTTAAGACAATTTTATTCACGTCTGGATGGAATAAGGTACAAAAATATCTGAAAAAATGGAATACAAAACCACCACCCAGCAAACCCTTGAAGCACAGATTGCAAGAATTTTACACAAAATTGAAAATATTAGTGTATACCAGAAGACACCCAAACTCTAAGGGGGGCAGGCTTTCATCAATGGAAAATTATATTCTTCATCTATGAAATGCATTTGATAAATATAATTGAAATCTAAATGTGAAGAATTGAATGGTTGAATTTTAATGCAAAAAAGACAAGTTCAACCCCTTGTGCTCTTTCCAGCATATATGAAATATTTATCATTAACATCATACTTAATGTTAAAGAATAGGAAAATATGATTTAAAATTATTCATATTTAACTAAGATACCATGAAATGTTGCTAATATTTTATGATTAACATCATACTTAATGTTAAAGAATAGGAAAGGAAAATATGAGTTAAATAATTCATATTTAACTAAGTTACCAGGATTCGGATCGGGATGCGATACAGATCCGGATTCGGATAAGCAAGTTTTTTGAAAAGCCATAAAATATTTTATAATTTTTAAAAATTAAATTTATATAAAAATAAAATAAAAACATATATTAATTTTTAAATATATAGTACTTATAAAAATATATATTAGATAAATAATATCAGAATTAATGTATTATTTATAAATATTAATCAAAATTAATTAAATTTATATAAAATAAAAAAAATTATAATTTCTGTTTAAAATTTTAAATATAAAACTTCTATATAATATTTTTTAAATAATTATTAATTTCAGGTGGAAAAAAATAATTATTAATTTAATAATATTAAAATTAATGTATCATAATATTGAGACATTAATTACTAGTTATTATATTTAAATTAAATGAACTTACTTTATGAAACTCACCATTTTTATGTTTAAAATAAACATAAAATTTAAAATTTAATTAGAATATCCAAATGCATGTTATAATCTTGAATGAAAGTTTATAATATGGTCAACCAAGCAAAAAATTAATGCACTACGGCTGTGAATGAAAGTTTATAATATGGTCAACCAAGCAAAAAAAATTAATGCACTACGGCTGATTTTTAATTAGAATATCCAAATGTCCGTATCTTATAATCTTGAATTAATGTTTATAATATAGTCAACCAAGCAAAAATTAATGCACTACTGCTGATTTTTCCAATATTGAATGAAAGTTTATAATATGGTCAACCAAGCTAAAAATTAATGCACTATGGCTGATTTTTAATTAGAATATCCAAATGCCTGCATCTTATAATCTTAAATTAAAGTTTATAATATGGTCAACCAAGCAAATTTTAATGCACTATTGCTCATTTTTCCAATATTGAACGAAAGTTTATAATATGGTCCACCAAGCTAAAAATTAATTAGAATATCCAAACGTCCGCATCTTATAATCTTGAATTAAAGTTTATAATATGATCAACAAGCAAAAATTGATGCACTACAGCGGATTTTTTCAATATCGCGTTATTCATCCACTAACATTTTCATAAATTTGGAAATATGTAACTTATAATCATGAATTAAAGTTTATAATATGATCAACCAAGCAAAAATTAACGAACTCCCTTGTTACTACAGCGGATTTTTCCAATGTCGCGTTATTCATCCACTAACATTTTCATAAATTTGGAAATATGTAACTTATAATCTTGAATTAAAGTTTATAATATGGTCAACCAAGCAAAAATTAACGAACTCCCTTGTTAATTATTCTTTTTTTCAGTAAGAAAAAATCATCATGTTATATATTGAGAGTAATATATGGATCGTGGATACAATTTGAAGACCGCAGTCTTGGTGTAATGTTCTGAATATAATGCATCTAGTCCTCGGTCACAAAGACGAGGGAAGAAAATACATATATAATTGGATCCGGATGAGCGCATATGATTGCGTAGAAGGAGACAGCAGCATGTGGAGCATAAAAATAGTATATGTGCGCATGAAGACATGGATATCAAAAAAGAGAGCAACTGTGCGATTGAAACTGCGCCAAGATAATGAGTGTGCCTAAAATAAAGAGGGATCCAGAGAAACAAAATATTACAGCCTTTGGATAATATTGAGAGAATCATTGACATATAAGAAAAAACCGAGCTTCAATGCGCTGATGCAGGAAGGTCTCAGCAGTCAGATCTGAGAGGGCATGGATCCCATAATAAAAGGCAGAATGGAGACCAGCGGCAGGCAGGAGGCCTGAAAGATGCGCCTGTTCCTCCACGTCCAGATATTCCAGCATGTGAGGCAGAAAAGAGCCTGTCTATCGGAACTTTGATCTGCCCACCATAAAAAAGCATCCTGTACAGAGGAGAATAAACAGTGAGGAAAACCGAAGAGTGTCGAGAGTTCATACCAGATTGCTTGGGCGGCAGGGCATTGGAGAAACATGTGGGAGTTGGATTCATTCTCCAGGAAGCAGAGAAGGCATCTGCCAGGACCATGCCAACCTTTCCTCTGTAAAACATCCCATGTGAGGTTCTTATCGAAGAAGAGCAGCCAAGAGAAAAGAATGGTTTTTAGAGGGCAAGGGGCCTTCCAGAACTTAACTGGAAAAACAAAGGGAAGGGGAGGGAGATCAGCAATGATGGAGGAGTATATTTTCCGGACAGAGATGAGATGAATGTTGGAGTCGATGGACCAAATGAGGGAATCTTTTGTGCCATGTTGGACAATCCCATGGTGGGAGAAACGGGTAGTGAAGGATAGCCATAGAGGGCGGAGGGGGGGAGGGATGGCGAGCTGGAGGTCGGTTTTCCATATCGGATGAAGAGAAGACCAGGAGTCTATGAGGGAGTTCCAAGTGAAAAAACCTCTAGAATGGAAAAAAAGGAGCAATGTAGGGGGGATCATGGACTCCAGGTTGTATAGAGTGGGGTCTATACCAATAAGGATGGAGGAGCCGGAGAATAGAGTCCATTTCATGCCCCTGAATTTTCCAATATCGCGTTATTCATCCGCTGACATTTTCATTCTAAAATTATACGCTGAAATCTAATTTGGAAATATGTGCTGACGTCAAACCATTTTACACAAACAAATGTTGGTCGTGGATCCGGATGCGAATCCATCTTTGATGCGGGGATCCGTGGATCCAGCGGCTGGGCCTAACGGATCCGGTAACATAGTTTAATGATGTTAGTAATCTACTGATAAGTTTCTATGATCTGAAATCAAATCACAACAATAACGAATGGGAAAAGACTTGATACAGTGGACATACAAGCATTCAACAATAATTGTGTTGAAAATGCTTGTTATTGATGTCAAAGGTTGTTCAAATGGAAGAAAAAGTTAGAGTCAAATAGCATATTTCGAGCCTCTGGAAATATCGTTTTTGTATTTTTCAAAGCCCCATTTACATGCCTTATCTTTGAATGTATTTTTAGCTCAAATGGAAGCATAATATATATCATTGGAAAACTTATTCCGAAACCTTTCCAACAATATATGGCACTCCCTCTAACTCCTCACGGTTGAGGAGAAATGATTTCTGGAATATTCATTATACAGTGTACCAAGTCAGCCTAGCCTATGCACAAGTCAGCCTAGTCAATGGGCAAGTAGCACTCGCTCAAATACTCATGATTGAGGAGAAATGATTTTTGGAATATTCATTAAAATGATTTTTGGAATATCGTTTTTGTATTTTTCAAAGCCCCATTTACATGCCCTATCTTTGAATGTATTTTTAGCTCAAATGGAAGCATAATATATATCATTGGAAAACTTATTCCGAAACCTTTCCAGCAATATATGGCACTCCCTCTAACTCCTCACGGTTGAGGAGAAATGATTTCTGGAATATTCATTATACAGTGTACCAAGGCAGCCTAGCCTATGCACAAGTCGGCCTAGTCAATGGGCAAGTAGCACTCCCTCAAATACTCATGATTGAGGAGAAATGATTTTTGGAATATTCATTAAAAGGATTTTTGGAATATCGTTTTTGCATTTTTCAAAGCCCCATTTGCATGCCCTATCTTTGAATGTATTTTTAACTCAAATGGGAGCATAATATATATCGTTGGAAAACTTATTCCGAAACCTTTCCAACAGTATATGGCACTCCCTATAGCTCTTCACGGTTGAGGAGAAATGATTTTTGGAATATTCATTATACAGTGTGCCAAGTCAGCCCAGCCAGTGCACAAGTCGACCTAGTCAATGGGCAAGTAGCACTCCCTCTAAATCCTCATGGTTGAGGAGAAATGATTTTTGGAATATTCATTAAAATGAGTTTTGGAATATTCATTATACAGTGTGCCAAGTCAGCCCAGCCAGTGCACAAGTTGACCTAGTCAATGGGCAAGTAGCACTCCCTCTAAATCCTCATGGTTGAGGAGAAATGATTTCGTTTTTGTATTTTTCAAAGCCCCATTTACATGCCCTATCTTTGAATGTATTTTTAGCTCAAATGGGAGCATAATATATATCATTGGAAAACTTATTCTGAAACCTTTTCAACAATATATGGCACTCCCTCTAACTCCTCACGATTGAGGAGAAATGATTTTTGGAATATTCATTACACAGTTTGCCAAGTCAGCCCAGCCAGTGCACAAGTCGGCCTAGTCAATGGGCAAGTAGCACTCCTTCTAAATCCTCACAGTTGAGGAGAAATGATTTTTGGAATATTCATTAAAATGATTTTTGGAATATTCATTATACAATGTGCCAAGTCAGCCCAGCCAGTGCACAAGTCAGCCTAGTCAATGGGCAAGTAGCACTCCCTCTAAATCCTCACGGTTGAGGAGAAATGATTTTTGGAGGAGAAATGATTTTTGGAATATTCATTATACAATGTGCCAAGTCAGCCCAGCCAGTGCACAAGTCGGCCTAGTCAATGGGCAAGTAGCACTCCCTCTAAATCCTCACAGTTGAGGAGAAATGATTTTTGGAATATTCATTATACAGTGTCCCAAGTCAGCCTAGTCAATAGGCAAGTCAACCCTGCTTTTCGGGGTCAATTGCGCCATATATAGGTGTTATGTGGATGAACCTAAGACTCATTCGCTCAAGTCAATTTGGGTCTATCTAAGCAAATGAAGGAGCAGTTATGAGGTCCACACCTCATGAACCAAGTGAGGTGAAGCTGAGGTGGAGAGGTTTTCTGTGGGAAGGGATTTGAGCACATTTTTGAAAGGGGTTTTGGTACTCTTTGGGAAGGTTTTGGTCTTGGTTAGAAGGCAAGTTGCAAAGATGTTCTAGAGGCCAAGTTTCAGCCCTATTGAAGGCTATTTTTAGCCCTGTTGAAAGCCGAAATTCAGTCCTATTGAGGCTAATTTTCAGGTTAGTTTTGGGGGCCAAATTCTGGTGTTGGAAGGTCAACTTCATGCCTAATTTGAAGGCCAAGTCTTGGAGTTTTGAAGGCTGATTTCAGGGCTGGTTTGAAGGCTGGTTTATGGTGTGTTGAAGGCCAAGTTCAAGTTTGGTTTATGGCTGAAGTTGCAGTTCTATTATAGACCAAGTTCTGGTCTGATCTATGAAGTGCCCAAGCACTATTCGAGAGTTGTTGCAAGGATCTTTGGAGGCGAAGTCTAGTTGGCTAAAGCAGCATTAAGAGAGATGTTAGCTAAAGTAGTTGTGAAGTTAAGGCAATGATAGGGCCAAGCCCTATTATGGACAAAGGCGCAGCAAGAATAGGGCTATTGTGGATTTTTTTTGTGATAGGCTTGTGGGCTACATAAGGTGAGTGTTTAGTGCAAAGGTTGATATGCCATAGGAATTAATCTTCTAGGAGGATTTTATTTACTTCTTTAGAATTTTTTTACAACATTAAATACAACAATAAATTCAACTTATCTCCTCTTGAAGAAGCATCTCTAAGGTTCTCTTTGCACTGAAATCTAGAGTGATATTTGTGAAAATTTCAAGTCTGAAATCCTATCGCAGCAACTGGTATTATTTCTTCTAACTGTTAATTAAATTAGCAGTTTATTGCTACGACAATAACGAAATAAACACACTGCAATCTTCACAAATAAATTATGCGGAAAATAGTAGCACTAGAAGCTAAGAAATATGCTAGCACACACACATGAAAATTGACACACTTATTCTTGCACAAATCCCCAAAAAAACCCAACTTGGGAAAACCGGTGCATTATTAAGCAACAGTGAAATTGTGAGTACAATCTGGATGTTGAAAACTGGCAATCCACCAAAGTTCTACCTCTTAAGAAGATCATGCACTGTTAGGGGGAGCACATGTCAAACACTATGATAGCAGAGGCAGCTCTATGATTTGAAGACCAACATATTGTCAGGGAGAGTTATCCGTAATGAAGATGGGGGGGCTAGCATGATGACAAGGAGTGGTACAACGATAGCGGGAGCATCGTATGAAGAAGTTGCCATTGATGTCAAGGGGGAGAGAATGCTGAAAAAGGGAAAATATTGCCATCAATGACAAAGGGGGAGATTGTTGGATAAAATTGTCATTGATGTTAATAAGATGCCAATTTTGGTACATTTGTTGAAGCCCCTTGTGTTAAAAGAGTAAAAACTAGCAGTGTTGAGTGCAAACCCTAGATACACAAGAAACCCTTACTAATATGAATCCTTGTTAAATATATATAGCATCAGCCCTAAGTCCTAAATGATGAAACCCTAGCACTACATTACAATGATTCCCTAATCTACCAAGGTTCATTCATAAGATGAAACCCTAAAGATGCTCACATTGACCTAAAACCCTAAATACCCATTTGAAGATGCCCTAATTCCAATGAATAAAAGAACCCATGTAGAAGAAGCCCTAATCTAGAAGCCTTGCACACCCTAAGCCTATGCATGAATAAAGCCCTAATCCTAATCCCCTAATCAATCATAACATAAAATTCCAATGGGTTGTCACGAATTCTAGGGACTGCTATAAAAGAAAAATTATTTTTTTGACATTAGACACATTACCTTAAAATGGTTCTTTCACCAACTTGTAGAGGAGGTCAAGATCTTTCTAAAAAGTATTTATATGCCCTATAAATCTTTACCATTGAAGAGTTCTTGAATTTTGAAATATGCATATGTCAAATAAAAAAAATTTGCAAAGCCGACTTAAGAAGCCTCACATGTGCAAATGTGTCTCTTCAACCGTTGTGTCTCTTCACAATAGACAAACAAGTAAATGTGCAGTTCGGTGAAGCATGAAAAACAGCTCAGGAATTTCAGAAAAGATTAAGTGAAAAAGTGAGAGAAAAAGAGAATTTTGGGTTGCTCCTATAGAATACTTTTGGAGTAAATCTGGGACAATTTTTTGGGGATAATTTGAGTTAGAGATTTCATACGTGTAGAAAACTTCTGAAAATTGTGGATCTGAGATAACACGTCATACCTTAGCCTAATCCAGACTTGTGGCTGACCAAACACTTTAGATCTGTAGAAAAAAGACTCACAAACTTGTGGCAAGCTTGTACCTTGAATCTGAGCCAAAAAAAATACAGACTTGTATACACAAAAGTAACTTCTAATCCAACCACCTCAAGACTGCAATTTCAGCCCTTTCTGTAGCACAAACCTGTAGCTTGTCACTGGAACTCACATTTGTGAAAACTTAACTTGTTAAAGTTTATCTTGAGATGTTTTGAGACCGCTGACCTTAGATTGAGGGGCAGCAAAACAAAATTCTGGAGCAGCAGTATTTTGAAGACATAATTGAAGACCTACGGCCAAAGGACAATTCAGATATGTGGCTTATGTGACAAGGTTAAAAACACGAAGCAGACCTGAAGTAATTTTGGGAAGCCTGTGGAGAACCCTCTTTGGAAGCAGCGGTTGAAGTACTGGCTGGAGCAGCCTCAATGGGTCGACTTAAGAACTTATAGTACAGCCCTTGTGAAGTCCTATTGGAGACAACATTGAAGACTTGTTTGAAGCATCTTGAAGTCCTTGTTAAGGCAGACTTTTGAAGCCCTTTAGACCAATGTTGTTAAAAGCGCGAGCAGGATTAAATCGGCGCCGGGAATGAAGCGGAAAAAATCGGAAAAAGCGGGAAAAAAACGGAAAAAAACGGGAAAAAAGCGTTTGGTACAAAAATATTCATTTTTTTTTCATTTTTTTTCAATTTTCATTATAAATCGCGCTGCCAGGGACCTCCGAGCTTTTTTACGAAAAAAGAGGCCTTTTTTCAAAAAAAAAACTTGCTTTTTTCAAAAAAAAAAGCGGGCTTTTTAAAAAAAGCGCATTTTTTCAAAAAAAGCGGCAAAAAAATTTTTAGGCGCTTTTTTCCCATAAAAAGCGCGATTAAATCGGCTTAGGGAAAAAATTTGAAAAAAGCGCGCTTTTAACAACACTGCTTTAGACATCCTTGTGACACATTGTCGAAGATCCCTTGAAGTTCACTGTGCAGACATATTGAAGAGCATTCAGACACCTTGGAGAATATCTTTGGAGAAGGTTATCAATCCTTCTCTGTAGTAGAGGAGCACGAATCTGTGGCTCTGTGGCTCATCTTTAGTAGATTTTTGGATATTGGTTGGAACAAGATTGAAGGAAACTCTAGCAGACTTTGGATCATTTGAAGCAGGTTTATGGTGAAGTTACAGTGATACCCTTTGAAGACTTTGAAAGTTGCAGAACTTTGCTGGAGATCTATTGAGGACAGTGGTTGGTAGTCTTAGAGCAGGCTTGATAGCTGGAACATTGGAGAAGTTTGTGAGGTAACATGATGCACAATTGAAGCCCTCATGGTGTGAAAGTGAAAAACGACCCATTGAAGTCTTTTTGGAGCAGCTTATTGAAGACATCCTGCATTTTTGAATCCCTGTTGATGACACTTGTAGAGGTTGAACTTGGAGATATTCTTGGTGACATTGATGCATGACTAAAGTCCTCATGGAGTAACCTTGACGGAAGTTGTTTGGGTATCCTGAAGAGTCTCGGAGACACCTTCTGTGGATGCTAAAGTTGTCATTGATGAATGAAGAGTTATTGGAGATTAATTGAGGGAATTGTTGAAGATTATCAAGGCTTGTTGCAGAAAATATTGGAAGACTTGAAGAACCATTTGTACCTATATTGAAGAATTCAAGGAGAGGGTTGGTGCCTTAGAGGATTGGAATCCTCAAAAAGACAAAGTTGGAGCCCTAGAGGATTGCAGTCCTCAAGAAGACCAAGTTGGTGCTTAGTGAAATATAGGTTGGAGCCTGGTTGATTTGAAGATTGGAGTCTTCATTTAGGGTTGGAGCACTAATCAATTATTGTACTTGATTCGTTGTAAAGAGGATTGGAGTCATCAATTCTTGTTAGTAAAATTATTTTTATTGTGCATTTTGTGTTCTAATTTTATTAAGTGAGCTTACCTGGCATAAAAGTGGCAAATGTAAAAGGAAATACTGAGTCACCCCCCCATCAGTAGTTCCAACATTTAGTATCATAGCCGGTACCTTTACTTACAACCTAGCTGTGAAAATTCCTAAAATGGAACCCCTACTGCAGCGACAGATGATATTTCTCCTACTTGTTAGATTTACATGAACAAGTTATTTGCAGTTCCCTACGGCAAATATTGAAATACATACACTGCAGCCTTCACTTAATTAAATATTATGCGGAAACAAGACACTGAGCAAGAAATAAAATACAACACAAATGACACCGTTATTTTTGAATAAATGTCCCTGAAAAACCTAATGCAGGAAAACTGGTGCAACAAATCTGTGGGTTTTATTATTATGCAATGGTTAATCTGAGTACAATTCTTGGATGCTCAACTAGCAATCCGATATAGAGAGAAACTAGACAAAACAAATGATGAGGTGCTCTCACCTTGTCACTAGGAGAATCTGAATCTGATCACGCTAAACTAGAGCCTCTCCGCAACATCTGCGCAGAATTGTGTCACTCCCACGCAGTTCCTAGGTCACCCTTGCTGGGTATCACATTGCTCCTTCTCCGGACCCTCTGCTGGCTGGAAAATCCGAATTTCTACCTCCCAGACTCATAGCTTGGCTCCTGGCTACTGAAACTCGATTTCCTCAATAGGAATTCGATCTCCCTCTAAGGCTTGAGCTTCCACTGCGTCAGGTCTGAGTGGGGCAGTGATCATGGTGTTCTTCACATGCTTGATCTCTTTCTTCATTTGCTTCTTCTTGTTGTAAAAAGTTATTTAGATCTGATAATCTCTGAATATCACACTCTAAAAGCCTTAAAAGCTTCATTTTCTCAAGTCTTGATAAATTTTCCTAGTTTTGGGCATATTGGGCATTTGTTGTAGCGTCATTAACTTGTTGATCTGATGATTTGTTTATAAATTTACATCTGCTAATTATTCGGAACAAAGCAACCAAAAAAAAAATTGTTTCATATATTTGGTAAATTCCATGATCTAAATTGATTTTCTAGTTGTTGTCATAACTATAATAAGCGTTGGAATTTTCTAAACTATCACACTGTTGATTTGGATATTTGAGATCTAACACTTGCTTTTCTTGCTCTGAGTTACAAGGATTTTTGAATTTTACACTTAAAGCACTCATACATTTAAGCTCTAAATTTATTCTTATGGTTGGTTAAGTTGCTTTGACACTTGGAATCTAATTCGCATTTTGATAGGAACATTTTGAGTAAATTTTATTGGCATCATGTAATCATTGGCTAATTGACAAATTGGATAATTTATTCTAAGTATCTTGTGGATTGATTCATTGGCAGTTGTGCCCTTAAGATTGTCCTCTAATTGTTGTTAAATACTTTTGTCATAAGGAGTAATCATAATTTAAATACTTCAACACTTAAACAATCTTAACTCTCAAGTAATTTCACTCATCATCTTCACACAAGCATCCTAGGACTTAGCTTGCATTAATAATTTATCTCCAAGCATAAGCTTAGTTGATAAACTCCTAGAGAAACCCTTTTCCAATTAGCTTAAGGGATTCAACTCTTCTTAGTGGTTAACATAGTGACCTTGCAGTGGCTAGAGCCACAGTCTCTGCAATGCTGGAGGCACTGGGTGGGTGGAACACAGAGGGAGGTATCGTTAATCAGGCCACTTTTGGCTTTCTGTTGGCTTCCATTCACAACCTACTCTGAAAATTGTTTCTCAAAACAGTTAAGGGAGAGGTTCAACATAGACTAGGCATTTAAGCTAAAAACCAACATCCTTGCATCACAACTAGCTCTTAGGAATTGCATATCATATAGGATAGCCTATCATATTAAGTTTCCATCTGATTACTTGGCATTAATTTACATTAAGCAAGAATTGTCATTCCATAAGGCACTAGTCTCATATTTAAAATCTAATTTAATCATTAATCTTGCTAAATTTAACCAAGTAGCTAGGCCACTCATCTGTCTCTCAAACAAGTAGGTTCCCAACTTGTTTTCCTTCATCTCATTTCCATAGGGACTACCCCCCATAGCCCACTGTTGGGAGACAGCTAGAACGAAGTGGGCGGGGATCACACTGATAACCCCCCCTGAGCGATTGTCACGGTGCCAGTACAATCTGGGCAACAACAAGCCTTAGTCCCAAAGTGTTGTTGTACCCTATAGTTTTAGCCTACAAACTAGGCCTACTAGTTTGTGCAGCAGCAAGGTGTTTGATTCATCTCCTTAAGATCTAATGACATTTTATTGCAGAAGACTATTTGTATTGTGATTTATTTGTAGGTTTATTCATTTCCCCATCTAGAGGCTCAGTTTATTAGGATTTCATAGGAGGGTGGTGTTGGAAATAATACTGAGAAGGGGGGGGGGGTGAATCAGTATTAGAAACTTAACAATATTTCATTTCCATAAACAGATTTGTATACGCTACTTCTGTTAATGCAACTTGCGTATATACGCAACTGTGTTTAGAGCAACCAACGTATACCTTGTAAACTTATTATTTAGTCAATTGATCTTTAATCTGTGTATCAGAACCATATAAGCAGTAACAGGTATAGTAAAAACAGAGCAGACAATCACACACAAGAACACAAGATATAAGGTGGAAACCCAATGTGGGTGAAAACCACCTGCTACAATTTGTCTCTATCTTCTTTTAATAAGAAACTTCTTTTTACAATATTTTTGTACTGGCGCAATCTTATACCAGCACGCAGGCTTCTACCTGCAGAAGGCTACAACCTTCTCTCATTCTCCAGCTTCTCCTGGAAGGGAGCTACAACCCCCTTAGCTCTTGTACTAGCTGATGTACTAATACATAGGTGCTGACCTACAGAAGGCTACAACCTTCTCTTTTCTTCCAGGGACCACGTTTCATAAATCTTCAGACTGGATCCATCAATAACATCAATCAAACATCAAATATATCTGCATCAATCAATCTCCTTTGCACCAACCAAAACTGAATCAAACAATCACTTTTCTGAACGCTATAACCAGAACCCAGAACACTGCAATAGCAAACAAAAGTAGCTAAAACATATTTTATGAGACGTATGCTACTTCAACGTGTCAAACTTGCGTTCATACGCTGTTATCTGAAGGCCGACTTGCGTATACGTTGTTTTGAAATGCCGAACCAGCGTGTATACGCACCTTTTCTATACTGAACCTGCGTACAAATCTGTAAAAAAGGATTTAACCTTTACAACTATTCAGACATCAATTATACCCAGATCATCAGATTTATAGATGCGCCAATAAAAGATCAAAACCACACAAAGATACTTCTCTTCAAGCCTAAAAATCTTGACCCATCAATAGAACTTTATCCTTCTTCAAGCGCTCAGGTTCCTCCTTGATTCAGATCCAGCTATGCACCATAACCCAATGACCAGTAGTCTAGATCTTTCTCTTCATTAGATATTCAATGCTTGAGTGTCGTTCCTAATGATCTCCTTCTCCTTTTATAGTCTTAGGCCTTACTCAATACCATGGTCCAAAACCACTTAGAAGCAATACCTAGGACCAAATACCTGGGGTCAACACTTTGGTCAAGATACCTTGGATCAATACCACGGGTCAAAATACCAGGGACCAAATACCACAGACCAAAACCAAGTTTTCCAACATGTACGCGCTTTTCCTTGCGTGAAAGTGCGTGTATACGCATACACGCCTTTTGGTCTGCTAGCCCGCGTGTATACGCAGTTTGGTCAAGGGGAACCTGCGTATACTTCTTTTTCTTTCATTCTATGAGCCTGAACTGTGATCTGTCATCTGAGTGAGTTGCCATCAAGGACAACACATGTGCCAAACCTGTGTCATAATGCCAACAATCTCCTCCTTTGGACTTGATGGCAACCCCAAGTCATTCTCCCCCTTTTTCATCAAGGGCAAAGGGTTATGCTCCCCCTGAGTACATGCTGAATTCTCTGATATGCTGAAGTGTGCTGATCATGCTCCCCCTGACTGTAAGCAAGGTCTGCAAAAAGATGTTCTACAAAAAGAACATGACTCTATGCATCATAAATGACCTTCCTATCAACAAAGACTCATACATACATCCATTTCCCAACCAAGTGAGGATATACCAAGATTGACTCATCCATCCAACCAAGTGGGGATATACCAAAAGTTTATACATGATAAAACACGAACATTACATCATCCATCCCAGGCATAGTGGGGAAACAAAATAGGTCATTACACCTTAACAATAAAATATATGCATGACATAGAGACAAAATATCTAAAACAAGACTATGATAGTCATCAGCAACTATCATCAGCAACATCTATCAATCACCGTCTAGACCAGCAACCATGATGTCCCTCTGTGCTTGAATCAAAAACAATTGTAAAATTGTACCAAGATCTTCTAAGATAATGCCAACAATGCATTATTAGAAGTATATGCTCCCCCTGAACCTGTGCCAGATGATCACTGTCAGACCCATATCAGACTCTTTTCATCCTAATTCTGGCCCACTGATATTCTTCAAACCAACATATACATGGTTGTATCTACAGCAACCGGCGTATGTACGCGGATACGCTTCATGAAACTTGCGTACAACCATTGTTCTCTGAAACAGATAAGTGTCAACAGCAAGATGATGCATCAACTACTCCCAGCTTCTGTCTGAGGTATTCAAATGTCTCTTTGGGTAGTGGTTTGGTGAATATATCAGCAACCTGTTCCTTGGAGGGAACATACTCCAATTTGACCTTTTGTTCAAATACTTGTTCCCAGAGAAAATGATATTTGATAGGTATGTGCTTGGTCTTGGAATGCATGACTGAATTCTTTGAAATACTGATTGCACTTCTATTATCACATAGAATAGAGATAGGTGGAGTACATGTGATCTAAATCTCTTGCAATGTTTGCATCATCCAAAGGAGTTGTGTGCAACAAGATGCAACAGCGACATATTCTGCTTCAGCTGTAGATAATGCAATTGAACTTTGTTTCTTGTTGAACCAAGACACCAATCTGGAACACATATAGAATGCACCACCACTAGTGTTTTTTCTGTCATCCACGCTTCCTGCCCAATCTGCATCTGTATATGCATGAAGTGTGAGATCTGTATCTTTGGGATACCATAAGCCAAAGTTTTGTGTCCCTTGAAGATATTTAAAAATCTTGTTGACTGCTTGAAGGTGTGCTTCCTTTGGATTTGCTTAGAATCTTCCAACTATTCCCATTGCATGTATGATGTCTGGTCAGGTACCTGTTAGATAGAGCAAACTACCAATCATGGATCTGTAGGTTGGTTGATGTACTGCTGATTCATCATTTGCGCTAAGGCTGCATCCTGTTACCATAGGAGTACATACTAGTTTAGAATCTTCCATTCCATATTTCTTCAAGATCTGCTTGAGGTACTTGGTTTGTGATAGAAAAATACCATCTTTATTTTGTTGAACTCGTAAACCAAGAAAATACGTGAGCTCACCAAGAAGGGACATTTCAAATTCTTTTTTCATTACCAAAGCAAAGTTTTGACTCGTGGCTTCTTCATTACTCCCAAAAATGATATCATCAACATACACAACAAGTATTATCAATTTATCATTGTCAATTTTTATATATAGATTGCTATCAGCTGATCCTTTTGAAAAACCTTGTTGATGAAGGTATTTTTCAAGATGATAATACCAGGCCCTTAGAGCTTGTTTTGTTGGAATTATGATACAGATGTTGTCCTTGATGGCAACTCACTCAGAGGTATGATACAGGTGGCAACTCAATCAGATGGAAGCAAAGCAGGACAAGAGAGAGGTATACGCAGGTTAATCTTGATGAAAGTACGTATACACGCGGATGATCATAATAGAAGACGCGTATACGTACACACGCAAGTTCACAGAAATAAAGGCGCGTACATGTCGGAAACTAAGTTTTGGTCCGTAGTATTTGGTCCATGGTATTTGGTCCGAAGTGTTGACCCCAGATATTGGGTCCAAGGTATTGGTTCAACATGGTTTTGGACCATGGTATTGAGAGAACCCTAAACCTATATAATGAGAAGATCATTAGGCCAAGTTGGAGGGTGGAAGTGATGAATATCTGATATGCTCGTTATGGGTTTGTGATGCTTTGCTTGATCTGAACCAAGGATGCACTCATGCGGTTGATGATGAACAATGAATCGGAATCTTAAGGCTTGGAATGTTTATCATTATATGGTTTGATTATGGATAGACTAGATCTGAATTATTGTCACATGTTTTATTGTATGAATGTTATGATCTGGGTATGACTAATGTCTGGAACAGCTGCAAAGTTATGAGTAAATATTTGCAGATCTGTATGCGGGTTGGCTTTGGTGAAAGCGCGTACGTACGCTGGTTTGGTTCTTCATAGTAGCGTATACATTATGAGATATGATATTTGAAGTTGCAGTTGGATCTGGTTATTGTTGCAGAGCAATGTTGAACGAAGCGGAAGCGTTTTTTGGAAGCGGGGACGCCGAAGCGTCATTTTCCAAAAATCTAGGAAGCGAAACGTCCACGGAAGCGTCTGCTATATATATATATATATATATATATATATATATAGCATTTATACTCAAAACAAACATCCCAAATACCAAATTAATTGTAGAAGACATGAAAACATACATATTTTTGCATAAATCAAGATAGATATAACATCCATTGTACATTAATGATCTAGAATCTAGATTCTTCTCCTCTTGTCTAGCCTTTGCCTCTACCTCGATTGTCTAGGGATATTAGTCAACATTGCCCAATTTTGATCAAACTACCTAATTCAAGACTTAAAATATAGTAGAAAAAGCTTAACATTTTTTATCGATGATTTTGACTTGATTGAAAGGTAATTTTTTGCTAAGGGTGTGCCGTGTGACAAAGGAGTTCAACAATTAACACCACCAACACTAGGGTACATATAGGGCTTGGTGCTCTTGATTAAATGCTAATCGCATACCTTCATACTTGATATAATCTAATGAAATGCCAAAATCCCATTGATCCTGAATTCCTGAAAACTGTTAAGTCTGCTGAATTTTGAATAGGATATGAAATTCTATTTTCTCCATATGAAGTCCAATGAGGCTGGAACCACTCTCAAACATCCTAAGTCATTTCATGGTAATGTTAAAAATTTAAGTAAAAGGATGAAAATGAAAAATAAAGGAGGATGTCACTTTTACTTTAAGAATTTAACATTACCATGAGGGAGCATCTGCTATATTTGTATTTTTTTTGCCTTCATTCGTCACACTAACCCAAGGTGGACCCACCCCCAACAAGCAAACTCACCTAAAATTAAAAAAAAAAATGAAAAAAAACGATTTTCTAAATGCTTTTCCGGAAGCTTTTCTGGAAGCGTACGCTTCCTCCTCCGAAGCGCCACGCTTCCGACGCCCGAAGCGCCGTACGAAGCGCGCTTCGATGCTTCGGAAGCGGCGCTTCCATACAGCGCTTCCAAATTTCCAGGAAGCGACTAAAAAAGCCGAAGCGGCGCTTCGAATTCGGAAGCGCCGCTTCCAGCCAACCTTCCTAGGCGCTTCCGTACGAGACGCACTTCGGGGCTTGGAACTGTGGGGGGGGGGGGCGCTTCGTGCAACACTGTTGCAGAGTTCTGTTGTCTGTTCTGTGTTCTGGTGACTGCGCTGTTGACAGGGTTTTAGTGTTTCATTATTGGGTGATTCAGAGATTGATGATGCAGGATGAGTGTTTTGCAGTGGTGATTGATTTTGTGCTTCAATGTTGTTGATGGGTCCAATATGAAAATTGGATGAAATGTGGCCTTCAGATTATGGTGTTGTGCTTCAGGAGTATCCAGTATGAAAATTTATGAAACGTGGTCCCTGGAGGAAGAGAGAAGATCGTAGAGTTCTGTAGGCCGGCGCCTACGTACTGGTAAACATATTGGCCAATACAAGAGCCAAGGGGTTGTAGCTCCCTTCCAAGAGCAGCTAGAAAACGAGTGAAGGTTGGAGCCTTCAGTAGGCCAGCGCCTACGTACTAGTAAATGGATCGGCTAGTACAAGAGCTAAGGGGGTTGTAGCTCCCTTCCAGGAGAAACTGGAAAACGAGAGAAGGTTGTAGCCTTCTGCAAGTAGAAGCCTACGTACTGGTATAAGAGTGCTCCAGTACATAAATATTGTAAAAAGAAGTTTCTTATTAAAGGAAGATAGAGACGAATTGCAGCAAGTGGTTTTCACCCACATCGGGTTTCCACCTTATATCATGGTGCTCATGTGTGTTGCTTATGTGTGATGATCTGTTCTGTTTTACTGCTCCTGTTTACTGTTCATATGGTTAATAATGTTCTAATGCACTGATTAAGAATCAACTAACTGAATCATAAGTTCACTGGATATACGCTTGTTGCATTACACACAGTTGTGTATACACGTGGTTTTCCTTAACTGAAGTAGCGTATATGAATCTGAATATGGAAATGAAAAAGTTATATTGATTTGATAATACTGATTCACCCCCCCCCCTCTCAGTATTATTTCCAACAATTGGTATCAGAGTAGGTCCTTTGGTAGAAGCTTGATTGCTTGAAGGAGATCCGTAGAACAATGGGAAAGAAAGCGCGTCAAAAGAAGAAGACAGCTCAAAGGAACAATGACAGCCTGCCGTTGAGTGGAAGCAAGTATTCAGATCCTGAATCACCTCAGATTGAAGATGAACAAGCAAATGAAGCATCAGATAAAATCATAGATCAACAAGATCTACCTAGCAAAAGGGAGAGTGCCCTCAAAGAAGAAATTATCAGCTTAAAAGCTCAGCTGGAATGTGCCTTCAGAGTTCGTCAAATGCTGCAGGAGCTGAATGAAGAACAAGAAAAGGAGATTCTCAAACTAAGGCAACAAATTGAAGAAGGAAGAAAGTCTGAGGAAATTTTAAAGAAGCAATGTCTGGAAAAGGAAGAAAAACATCAGGTTGAGGTAAATATCTTGAAAGGTAAATTAGAAGAAAAGGATAAACTATTACGATTTCAAGATAGTACTAAGATTTTGGATGATATTCTTAGTAGTCAAAGGTCGCCTGCTATCAAAACTGGTCTTGGTTTTTATGAATCTGCTAAAGGTGAATCTAGCTCACAAGGTGAGGCAAGGAACTCTAATGAGAAATCTAAAATGATCAACAAGGAGATGAGAGGACAACCACATCAACAGCCAAGGAAAGAAATTCTTCAAAGAAAATCTTTTGCTCCTAACTGTGGAAATGATAGACGATTATTTCCTCCGATGAATAATGTTGAATGTTATGTATGTCATAATCTTGGACATGTCACAGCCAGATGCAGAATTAGAATGGTTCAAGACCGTCACACAGAAAGATCATCACGTTCCAGGTACTTTAAGGAATATTGTTTTGCTTGCAATATGTTTGGTCACAAAGCCATTGACTGTTTTAGGAGGAATGTGAAACATGTAAGATGTTATGCATGTAACAAGCTTGGACACATAGCAAAGGAATGCAGGAGAAGATTTTGGGCAACATACCAAAAGAAGAAAACATCATCACAGTTGAAGATATGGAAGAAAAAGGAAGTACAGCCAGAAAGATGTGGCATAGCAGAGTACACAGACATGACAGACTCAGAGGAAGCTAAAAGTGTGGAACATCAGTGTTCTAAATCTCATACACAAGTATCATGAAGACAAGTCGCGTATATACGCAAGTTAGATGCTGCACAGTCGCGTATATGGAGCTCTGAAGAAAAACAGCAGAACAAACTCAGGAAATGGTTCTGTTGTGGTATATGATGGTTGGCACAGGGTCAGGGGGAGCATATGCCTCGAATAATGCATTGTTGGCATTATGGTTAGAAGTCCTTGGTGATGATGCTTATTGACATATCTTACTACTGATTGTTGATTGACCAAGAGAATGGATTGTAGGTTAAGATGCTTATAGTGCAAATCATATAGTGTATGATAGCTGTTGATAACTATCATGGTCTTGTTTAGGTCCTTGGTCTTTGTGAGTCATATGATGTATCTTATTACCCCACTATGCATAGGATGGATGATGTAATGATTCTTGTGTTTGAGTCAAAAATGGTGTCCGTGTATCCCCTCTTGGTTGGGAGATTCATGTATGTATAGAGTCATGTTATGCTTTTGCAGACTTTGCATGTGCTCAGGGGGAGCATGGACGGATTGGTACATCTTGGCATGTACAGAGGGGGAGCTCAATCAGAAACTTCAGCATGTACTCAGGGGGAGCATGGACAGTAGAATGTATATCAAAGAAGAGAATATCTTGGTCCGCCCTTTGCCCTTGATGTCAAAGGGGGAGAGTGACTTGGTGTGGTGGTTGCCATCAAGTCCAAAGGGGGAGATTGTTGGCATTATGATACAGATGTTATCCTTGATGGCAACTCACTCAGAGGTATGATACAGATGACAACTCAATCAGATGGAAGCAGAACAAGAGAGAGGTATACGCAGGTTAATCTTGATGAAAGTGCGTATACACGCGGATGATCATAACAGAAGATGCGTATACGTACACACGCAGGTTCACAGAAGTAAAGGCGTGTACATGTCGGAAACTAAGTTTTGGTCCATAGTATTTGGTCCATGGTATTTTGGTATTGGTCCATGGTATTTGGTCTGAAGTGTTGACCCCAGGTATTGGGTCCAAGGTATTGGTTCAACATGGTTTTGAACAATGGTATTGAGAGAAGCCTAAACCTATATAAGGAGAAGATCATTAGGCCAAGTTGGAGGGTGGAAGTGATGAATATCTGATATGTTGGTTATGGGTTTGTGATGCTTTGCTTGATCTGAATCAAGGATGCACTCATGCGGTTGATGATGAACGATGAATTGGGATATTAAGGCTTGGAATGTTTATCATTATATGGTTTGATTATGGATAGACTAGATCTGAATTATTGTCACATGTTTTATTGTATGAATGTTACGATCTGGGTATGACTGATGTCTGGAACAGCTGCAAAGTTATGAGTAAATATTTGCAGATCTGTACACGGGTTGGCTTTGGTGAAAGCGCGTGTGTACGCTGGTTTGGTTCTTCATAGTAGCGTATACATTATGAAATATGATATTTGAAGTTGTAGTTGGATCTGGTTATCGTTGCAGAGTTCTATTGCCTGTTCTGTGTTCTGGTGACTGTGCTGTTGACAGGGTTTCAGTGTTTCAGTATTGGGTGATTCAGAGATCGATGATGCAGGATGAGTGTTTTGCAATGGTGATTGATTTTGTGCTTCAATGTTGTTGATGGGTCCAGTATGAAAATTGGATGAAACGTGGCCTTCAGATTATGGTGTTATGCTTCAGGAGCATCCAGTATGAAAATTTATGAAACGTGGTCCCTGGAGGAAGAGAGAAGATCGTAGAGTTCTGTAGGTCGGCGCCTATGTACTAGTAAACATATCGGCTAGTACAAGAGCCAGGGGGTTGTAGCTCCCTTCCAGGAGCAGCTAGAAAACGAGTGAAGGTTGGAGCCTTCAGTAGGCCGGCGCCTACGTACTAGTAAATGGATCGGCTAGTACAAGAGCTAAGGGGGTTGTAGCTCCCTTCCAGGAGAAACTGGAAAACGAGAGAAGGTTGTAACCTTCTGCAGGTAGAAGCCTGCATACTGGTACAAGATTGCTCCAGTACATAAATATTGTAAAAGGAAGTTTCTTATTAAAGGAAGATAGAGACGAATTGCAGCAGGTGGTTTTCACCCACATTGGGTTTCCACCTTATATCATGGTGTTCATGTGTGTTGCTTATGTGTGATGATCTGTTCTGTTTTACTGCTCCTGTTTACTGTTCATATGGTTAATAATGTTCTGATGCACTCATTAAGGATCAACTAACTGAATCATAAGTTTACTGGATATACGCTTGTTGCATTACACACAGTTGCGTATACACGCGGTTTTCCTTAACTGAAGTAGCGTATATGAATCTGAATATGGAAATGAAAAAGTTATATTGATTTGATAATACTGATTCACCCCCCCCCCCCTCTCAGTATTATTTCCAACATGTTTTAGACCATAGAGAGCCTTTCTGAGTCTGCAGATAAGTTTTGGATCATTTCCAAGGATGAATCCGTCTGATTGCTCAATATATACTTCTTCTTCTAGGTCTCCATTAAGAAAGGTAGATTTCACATCCATTTGATATACTTTGAACTTCTGAAAGCTAGAAAGAGCAAGGAACATTCTTATGGCTTCAAGTCTAGCGACAGGTGCAAAAGTTTCTTCAAAGTCTATACCTTCTTGTTGAGCATACCCTTTACAAACAAGTCTGGCCTTGTTTCTAATAACTTCTCCATTTTCATTCAGCTTGTTTTTGAATATCCATTTGGTTCCTATGACATTCTTATCATGAGGTCTAGGAACTAATTCCCAAGTATTATTCTTTTCAATTTGCTCAAGCTCTTCATTCATGGCCTTGACCCAACATTCATCTTTGCATGCTTCATGTAAATTTTGTGGTTCTATGGAAGAGAGCAATGCTAGATAGCTTGAAGCTTCTGTAATAGTTCTTCTTGTTTGCACACCTGCCTCTTTCTATCCCAAAATTTGAGTCTGGATGATTTTTCTGAACATATCTGGATGGAGTCTTTTCTTTTGCCGTTATCTGCTCTTCTGGTGCTTCATTGGTTTCCTCTTCTTTAGCATTAGTCTGATTGGATGTTGAAGGATAATCCTCATCATCTTCCCACTCCTCAGTTTTTACCTGCGTTGGATTTTCGCCTACTTCATCAACCAAAACATCAATACATTCAATAATTTTTCCTAGTCTTTTATTATAACACTTGTATCCTTTACTTCGGGAAGAGTAACCAAGGAGAATGCCTTCATCTGCTCTAGGTTCAAACTTGCCAAGAACTTTGAACTATTTTACTGTAGGAGTCTTACCATACCAAAGTTCATGAGGAGTTTGAGTGTTGTTTACCCAAACATTCGTTTTGTTGTGAATAGTGACAGCAACAAATGCAGCTTCACCCTAGAAGGTTGCAGGGGTTCCAAACTCATCTAACATAGCATGAACCATTTGTTGAACAGCTCTGTTCATCCTTTCTACCACTCCATTTCACTAAGGAGTCCTTGCGGTAGAGAATTCCCTTCTTATTCCATGTTCTTGACAAAAGTTGAAGAATTCATCCGAGGTAAATTCCCCTCCTTGATCAGATCTGAGACATTCGATTTTGCGATCTGATTCATTTTCAACCAAAGCTTTGAAGGCTTTGAACTTTTCAAATGCTTCGTCTTTATGCTTTAGAAGTCCTATCCAACACATTCTGGAAATATCGTCAATAAACAATATAAGTATTCTTCCCCACGAGGTGACTTTTTCCTTGATGGACCACATAAATCAGTATGGACAAGTTAAAGCGGCTTACTAGCTAATCCTTCTTTCTTAGAGAAATGTGTTCTGGTTTGCTTACCAAATTGACATGATTTGCATATTGTATTTTCTGGAATTCTGATGTCAGGAAGATCGCAAACAGCCTGGAATTTGCATGCTTTCCTTATCTGAGGGAAGCTTAGATGCCCCAATCTTTTGTGCCATAGCCAGTGTTCATCATTTTTGCTTAGAAAGAATTGTTGTTGTCCTCCCTTGAGTATGTATAAATTATTTGGAGTTCTTATGCCTTTGATCACTGTTTCTCCTGTATCAAGCTCACGAACAACACATCCATTTGATCGAAATACTACTTCATTTCCTTGATCACACATTTGACTAACACTCAACAAATTATGCTTTAAACCATCAACATACATAACATTCCCAGCTTTGACCTTTTCTTTTAAGAGAACAAAGCCTTTACCTTTTATGACTGCAGGGGTGTCATTTCCAAATGAGACCTTCCTTTCCTTTTCTAAAGCACTATATGACTAAAGTTTTTCTTTATCACCTGTCATGTGTTTCGAGCATCCACTGTCGATGTACCATTGATTTTCTTGTCCTTCTGCATATAAGGCTATGCCACATCTTTCAGTTTGCAGTTCTTTCTTTTTCCATGTTTTGGGACCCAATGAAGCTTGCTCCTTCTGATATGTTTGTCGAAATTTACTTTTGCATTCAAAGTCTTCATGACCGAAGTTGTTACAGATAGAGCATTATATTTCATTTTCAAGAGCAGAAAAGTTATTGTAGGTCATTTTCATGATCCCAGTCACATTCCTTTGATTTCGTACTTCTTTAGTCACGATGGTCTTGTAAGAAAAACACATTGAGCAGCTTTGTGTCCAAAGTTATGACATGAAAAACATTGGCCATTAAAGAAATTCCTGCGATTATCGAATCTACTAACCTGATGATTGTAGTTTCCATTGACATTCATTCTTGAAGCAAATTGAGAATGATTTACCTGTGGTTGGTTATAGCTTCTGTTCATCCTTGAAGTAGATTGAACTCGATTTACCTGGTGATCTACTTTAAGCCTCTGCTGACGATTGTCAACCTATTCATTTCTCCTTGCTGCATCAAGATAGCTTTTGGAGGTTGATGGCTTCTGTGCTTGAGATGGTTCTTCAGTATATCCAAGACATGTCTTTATCAGAGGAGAACGCTGCACTTTGATAATTTCATCTAAAGTTTCTAATCCTTTAGCAAACTTAAGATTGAGAGCTTTTGTTTTCTCAATTTCTTTTCTTAGACCCACAATTTCACATTCTAACTTTTCATTGTGTTTTTCCCTTTCAGCAAGTTGGAATGTAAGAGTATCTATAATCATATTCTTTTCTTCTAAAGACTTTAAGTTTAGAAATTTCTTCATAGAGACCATCTTCATCTAAAGCATCCAAGAAATCATCATCTTCAAAAGCCATCAGAAGTCTATAATCATTATTATTTTCATCTTCATCACTATTTGATAAACCATCACTATCTTCATGCGTATAGTAGCTCTTTCTATTTACACTTTGTTTTCTATTCCATTTTGCTGATTCCTTACCTTTATCAAGCTTATCTTTGTGAGGACATTTGGCAGCATAATGACCTACTCTTCCACAAGAAAAACATTTGAAAAGTAGTTTACCTCTGAATCTTCCAGAACCCCGTTGAAGGTTCTTGACAAAGTTTGATTCTTCCTCTCCTTCTGACGTATGTCCTGACTCATTGAGTTCTTTTCCTAAAGCTTTGAATACGGCTTCTCTCATCTCTGATGGACGCCCTTTTCTCATTCCGAAAGTAGTTAGGATTCCGTTCAGCTGTGACATAGTAATACTCTGAAGGTCCTGCTTTTCTTCTATGGCAGAAACTTTTGATTCAAACTTAGAAGACAAGGATTTTAGAACCTTTTCAACTAAAGTAACTTCTTTTATCTTTTCACCCAAGTTTTTCATGCGATTAACAATCTCATCTATACGTAAAAAATAATTAGCTACACTTTCATCGTTGTGCATTCTAAGAGTTTCATATTGAATTCTGAGCAATTGTAGTTTTGCACGTTTTACCTAATCGTCTCCTTCATAGCTTAGAATGATCTTGTCCCATATTTCTTTGGTGGTTTTGCGTTGCATAACCTTGACGAATTCTAATTGTGACAGACTCCCCAATAGAGTATTGACAGCCTTTACATTTGTTTCATACTGCTTTTTACCTGCCGTATCTGTAGAAGTCGCTGATGGAAATGTGTATCCTCCTTCCATGATATCCCAAACTTCTGTTCCAAGAGATTGAAGATAGGTTGTGGTTCTTACCTTCCCATAGACGAAGTTTCTCCCATCAAAGATTGGTGGCCTGATGGATGCCTCTCTTTCGTAGTTGCTCATGATGATAGATCTTCCTTCAAGCGATCAAGCTTCTTCTGAAGGACCTGCTCCAATATCAATTGTTGGAAATAACACTGAGAGGGGGGGTGAATTAGTATTAGCAAGTTAACAATATTTCATTTCCATAAACAGATTTGTATACGCTACTTCTGTTAATGCAACTTGCGTATACACAACTGTGTTTAGAGCAACCAGCATATACCTTGTAAACTTATTATTTAGTCAGTTCTGTGTATCAAAACCATATAAGCAGTAACAGGTATAGTAAAAACAGAGCAGATAATCACACACAAGAACACAAGATATAAGGTGGAAACCCAATGTGGGTGAAAACCACCTGCTGCAATTTGTCTCTATCTTCTTTTAATAAGAAACTTCTTTTTACAATATTTCTATACTGGCGCAGTCTTATACCAGCACGCAGGCTTCTACCTGCAAAAGGCTACAACCTTCTCTCGTTCTCCAGCTTCTCCTAGAAGGAAGCTACAACCCCCTTAGCTCTTGTACTAGTTGATGTACTAGTACGTAGGTGCTGACCTACAAAAGGCTACAACCTTCTCTTTTCTTCCAGGGACCATGTTTCATAAATTTTCAGACTGGATCCATCAATAACATCAAATATATCTGCATCAATAAATCTCCTTACCAAAACTAAATCAAACAATCACTTTTCTGAAAGCTGTAACCAGAACACAGTAACAGTAACTAGAACCCAACGCAGAACTCAGAACACTGCAACAACAAACAGAAGTAGCTAAAACATATTTTATGAGACGTACGTTACTTCAATGTGTCGAACCTGCGTTCATACGCTGTTATCTGAAGGCCAACCTGCATATACGCTGTTTTGAAATGTCGAACCAGCGTGTATACGCGCCTTTTCTACACTGAACCTGCATACAGATCTGTAAAAGAGGATTTAACCTGTACAACTGTTCAGACATCAATTATACCCAGATCATCAGATTTACAGATGTGCCAATAAAAGATCAAAACCACACAAAGATACTTCTCTTCACACCTAAAGATCTTGACCCATCAATAGAACTTTATCCTTCTTCAAGCGCTCAGGTTCCTCCTTTATTCAAATCCAACTATGCACCATAACCCAATGACCAGTAGTCTACATCTTGCTCTTCATTAGATATTCAATGCTTGAGTGCCTTTGCCTAATGATCTCCTTCTCCTTTTATAGTCTTAGGCCTTACTCAATACCATGGTCCAAAACCACTTAGAAGCAATACCTAGGACCAAATACCTAGGGTCAACACTTCGGTCAAGATACCTTGGATCAGTACCATGGGTCAAAATAGCAGGGACCAAATACCACAGACCAAAACCAAGTTTTCCAACATGTACGCGCTTTTCCTTGCGTGAAAGTGCGTGTATATGCATACGCGCCTTTTTCTCTGCTAGCCTGCGTGTATACGCAGTTTGGTCAAGGAGAACCTGCATATACTTCTTTTTCTTTCATTCTGTGAGCCTGAACTGTGATCTGTCATCTGAGTGAGTTGCCATCAAGGACAACACCTATGCCAAACCTATGTCATAATGCCAACAGGTGGTATACCAATTTTGGAGATTGTTCTTAGGGTTAAATTCATAGGCCAGAATTCCATCTTTAAGAAGGGTCGAGTTGCAAATAAGAATAGGAGGTAAGGTCCTAAGCTGGGATGAGTCTACAAGGGGTTGAGGACCATTCTTCTACACAATTTTGAAGGCCGAATACAATTACTATTGTGGGGTACGAACAACAAAGTAGAGATGTTGTGATTCTCCTCCAAGGGTTAGGACTTCAGTATTACTAGCCATACACCATTCCAAAAAACCATCAACAAGGTCGAGTTGAATATAGGGTAGGAATTCAATTTATTTTGGCAGTCAAGGACAAATCCAAGAGGCCAATGTTCTTCCATGTTTTAGGAGGGAATTTATGAGAACAAATTATTGTGCCATCATTAAGAAAGGTCGATTGATTGAATATTGATCTTTCGCTCCAGATTTAATATCTCTTAACTGTTTGATTCTTCTTGTAGCATAGCCTTTGCTCCAAGGGTGAATCTAGCAGTGTATTACCTTCCTTTCACTGTTTGTAAGGGAGGGGTTGGACCATCAAAATTCCCAACATTTCTATTTGAAGAAGCCAAAGTAGGTATTCAACTGAAGAACACGATTTCCAATCACAAACAAGGGATCAAATTGAGTGATAAGGTCACTATAGCAGACTTGCTATTTGAGGAATGGACCGAACTATTACTCCACTTCCTATCTCTATACATAAGGAAGGAACGAACTATTGGTAACTTAGGGCATATAAAATCTGCCCACTAACTACCTCTTGGTTGCTCCAAGGATGACATAACTTAGGGCTTCTCAATTTACCTTCTAGCATACCCTTTACTGCTCAAAGGATCACTCTCCACAAGGCTTCATTTACCATCCCTCACATCAATGATATGCCACATGCACTCACCAAACTTAAGGCTTGTCCAAGCAACCCTCACACCAATGAACAACCACTTGCATCCATTGTACTTAGGGCTACTACAACCACTTTCCAAAACCAAACTTACAACACTTCATCAACATAGCAATCATCAAAATAAGGGAACAACCACATACCTATTTTGAATTCAACAGGATGTCAGTCTAGGGTAGCAACCTTGTCTGAGATTTTCAGCCTTTATCATAGACCTTTGCGACCACCACAATTCGAACTTATGTGGTCACTTCAGTCACAAAACTTTTGTCGTTTTCTTCCCTTATTTGCCCTTAAACTCCAACGCAACAATCTTATGGAACTTAGCCCTCATACCAGGTACATCACAGGCCTCTCGGCCCTCTTTTCCAGTGACTTAAGGGTTTCGGCCATCCTTGTTACAACAGATTGTACGAAAAATGAAGATCCTTCTAGCCCAGAACCACACAAGGACACTATCCTTCCTCCATAGAAAAACTCAACTACTTCACAGGGGAAAACTCAACCTCTTTCTAGACTTAATAGCATAGAATAGACTTTAATCTTCCTTCTCCAGCTCGACTATATTCTAAGGTAGATGTGCTTGTTAGGTTCTTCTTATTTTCTTTGATGATTTCTCTTCTGATGTGACAAATGAACTTGAGCTCCTTTCTTCTTATAATGATCTTAGGGGTGCACATTAACCCCAAGGGTTGTGTCTTGTAGGCCAATTTGACTTGAGCCTACACATAGAAACCCCACTATCATTAGAAATAAATTCTTTTTCATTTGTCTTTCACCACTCCATTAAAGCCTTACATGCCCCTTAATCCTGTTACCCACCACCTGTGGGTAGTATCCATAGAATTTTTTTCTCCTAGATGATCCTCAAAAAGCAACCCCTTGCAGCCACCAAATAGCTCGCTATGCCACTATCTCTGCCACTTGAGCCAGCCATATGTTCCCTCGCCCATCTATTATGATCGTATGTTTGAAGGTGGGTCTTCTAACCTTGAAGGCATGGCTTTTCATTTATGTAGTTGGGTACTTTTGTTTGCTTATTGTGGTTACGCTTGGGCATGAATTAGTGGGGCGATTTGGCGGGAAGAATAGGCTTGGTTTGTACTCTTGTCTCCTATGTCCAATTTGATGGTTAGCCTTTTATCCTAGTCCCATGGGATCTCCTTTATTGGCTACTAGCTTTAGGGGTGGCACTACATGGGAAACCCCGATTTTGGTTGCGCGGTCTAACATCACATACATCATTCCCCTCTACTCATTATAACCCATTTTCATATATTTCTCATCCGAGTCCACATTTGTCCACTGGGTACAAAAAGACTTAGCTTCCCCCTCCCCTTGTTCACATTTTGGGTTGTGCCTGGAACGATGCCCCAGAGGTTGATGTAGCTAAAAAGAAAGTAAAAAACATAATTTTGCCACTCTCAATAGGAAATGTATCATAAAATGAAAAAGATGGTCATGACAAACAAATTTAGTACGTGGGCAAAAACCAAACATGAGCTCTACCCCTATCATTATGCCCATCACCCTCGTTCCCAACATTCCTCATATCGACCCCTTACATCATTAAGGAACCCATGATTGTTCTAGCCTCTAGTGGCCAATGAACTACCCCACCTTAAAGGCATATCCACAACTATAACTTATTCCACTTAAAGGATATAGACTTATTCCACTTAAGTCCAAAAATGTTATCATTAGAAGAGATGTAAAGTTTGCTAAAAACATATCGGCCTACAAGCCTAGTTCGGCGGATGTGCCACCTCTCTCTATCTCTTCTACTTTTGAAAATATTTCTTCTTCAGATGATGAATGCGAGGATGACAATCCTCCCCCACCTTCTCAGGATCCTCCTTAGCTTCCAAAATGGGTTCGTGCTACTCAGGATGCAGGAGGCGTTCTTGCCGGTGATCCTACAGATCAGCGACGTACACGTTCTCAGTTCTATAGAGCCTCTTCTTTACTGGCTCAAGCTTCAACGAATTATGATCCTGACACCTTTGCAGAAGCTTCAGGCCATCCAGATTGGGACACAACTATGAATGAAGAATATCATTCATTATTGGCAAATGATACATGGGATCGTGTTCCTCTACTAAAGGGACGAAAACTTGTTAGATGCAAATGGGTTTACAGAACCAAGTATGGACAAAATGGAAAAGTTAATAAACATAAAGCTCGTCTTGTTACTAAGGGTTTTTCACAAGTTGAAGGCATTGACTATACTGAAACCTTCTCCCCTATTGCCAAAATGAACTCTATCCGCCTTGTTCTTTCCCTTGCTGCGCCTTTCAAATGGGAAGTCCATCAGATGGATGTTAAATTTGCCTTCTTGCATGGGGACTTGCATGAAGAAAGATTTAACATCCATCTGATCGACTTCCTATTTGAAAGAGCATGGAGGGTCATTTGTAGAGTAACCGTTCATGAGAGAAGCTTATGTAAATTTTCATTCTTTTATTAATAAATTGCTTGAAGTGGCCACGTTGGCTCAAGCCGTGGACTGTTTCCCTCTTTGAGGGTTTTAACCACGTCAAAAATACTGGTGTATTGATCTGTGATCTGTTTGTGAGCGGTGTCCTTTAGTGTTCTGTCCGAGGAACTTACCCTGTAAATTCCTACATCCCTGATCTTGATGTTTTGCTTTTGATAATTGTTTGATGAAACAAAGATAAAGGAAGAACAAAAGAAAGTTAATAAGAACATAATAATATCACAACTAATTATCAACATAAGAGAAAAATTCTACCTTTCTGCAGCCTAAGGATCTATTGAAAGGAGAATTAGGAGTATCAAGGTTTTAAATAGAAGATATCAACATGACAAACTTAATGAAAGTAGAGACCAAACTAGAAGGAGCCTCCAACTATAGGGCCTAGAAAAAGAGAATAGAACTCATTCTCAAAAAGAATAAAGTCTTAGATATCGTTCAAGGAAGAGTCAAAAAGAAGCCTACTGATGAATCAAGTAATGCAGATAAAGTGAAGTTTAGAGAACTTGAAATCATGGCTATGAATCTAATAGTGGATGGAGTTAAGGATAACTTAATTCCATACATATGATCTCTAAAATTTGTAGGTCTAACAGGTATTGTTAAAACACCTTTTATTTTGATAAAGTTGTAGGTATCCCTCAAGATTGGATTAAGAGGGAGCCCTCACCATTTTACCAAAGATAAGTATCTTACTCCTTGTCTCATCTTTTATGGTTGGTTTCCCTCTCTTATCAAGATGTGTTTGTATTATATGTTGATAACCTTACTCTTTATATTTTTCCTTGGCTAGGAAAGCTTGTTAATTGCTCAAGGATCATGGAGAAGACTTCACAGGATAGAGTTGAAGTGTAAAACAAGTTCTATTGAAAACCTTCAAGCAATGATGTCCTACAAGGTTTGTTAAGAAACAACCGGTATGTCTTAGCCTATAAGCTTTGTCACAAATATCTCTTCATATAAAGGTACAATCATTCTTCTTTTAAATTTTTCTCTAGATTAGTAACATCGTCATGTCTAAGATTTTGAATCGTAAGAGATTCTTGTTTGGGTGATTAATAACTAGATTGAATCTACCCTCATTATATAATTTGAATGGAACCCTAAAAGGTTCTCTATAAAACCTTAACCTAAGGGTATGTATATAGTTATGAAACCCTAGTCTACTTAGGGTTAATGATGAAGTCTAGAAATCATATTCTCTTATTTAGACTCTTGGTATTGTTATAATAAAAACCCTATTTCTTTAGGGATTACTATCCAAATTTATGTATTGAATCCCTAGATCTTTATGGTCTAATGAATTAGGGTTTATCAAAAAAACCCTTATATTATCTATAGTAAGATCCTAGGAATGGAGCCCTAGGTGTATGTTTGTCTTTCTGGTCAAAATTGTTATATGTCTAACTTTAATATTTGTGTCTTGGGTTTGCCTAGTAGATATTGTTGTGATATGCTTGTGCATGATTATGAAATCCTAGATATGTATATATGTTAACCTAATTATTGATGAATTCTAGGGTTTCTAACTAAGCCCTCGTAGGAGTTTGATATTCTAGGATATGTTGATATTGTTTCCGATGTGATCTAAGGTTTGCAACAAACCCTAGTAAAGTCTAAATTGTATAGTAGAATTGTTATTTAATTGAATTGTTGATATCTAAGGCCTTGTGTCTCTAAGATGGAATCTAGGGCTTGCAATGGATCATAGTAGAATCTATCATATATCTCTGAAAAAAGAATATTGAGGCCCTAGATAGAATGATATTGATCTAAGTTACTAGGGTTTGTAACAAAACCCTAGCAAGAAGTCGAAGTTTATAAGTATATGTCTGTTACTCATTATGAACCAATCCACGTTTAGGTGTTTGATATCTAAAGTAATTGATTGTTTTGATTATATTGACATAATTTTGATACTGTTAACTTCATGCTTCTATATGTGTGTGTGTGTGTGTGTGTGTGGTTGTACATGTTAAAGTTTTGCAGGTACAAATGATGTCTCTATAAGCATAATCAAGATAACCTTGATGAAGTTATGAAAGTTCGAAGCTTCTATGATGCCATAGTGGAAGCAAGTAGTTGATCTCCCTAAATTAGGAGGGAGTCGGGATAGAAGAAAGCGTATATCTCCCAATTGAGAGGGAGGGCATATTATGACAATGAATTCTTTAAAGTAATCAAAAGTATTATTGATGTATATTAAGTCGCAAACAAAAGGAATTGAGAAGTACTGAGGCTATATTTGGTGCTATTGAAGAAGTGGTAGAAGAAAGCTTCCAACAAGATGTATTTGGATAACTTGATATAAGCAGCATCTAAATAAATGAAGACCCTGAAGGTTTGTGTCTACTTGTATGTATATTTGAAAGTTTATTATTGATTGGGGCTTGTGTTTGTACAGGAAAATCTCTCCATAAAAAGGTTGAACACTTTGAAAGAATGTTTGGACAAATGAGTATATCTACTTTGATAAGGAGAGTTGAAGCATCTAATGGTGGATGCTTGGGAGGATATATGTCTGGCCTATGTCTGTTTGATGTCCTAATCCCGAAGAGGGAGAGTAGCATTGGTCTTGGAGGTCTGACCTTGGATACGCAACTAAATCCGTGGGTTGATGGTTAGCTAGTAAACATGATGGTACCTAGAGTGGCTAAAAACTTTAGTCCATCTTAGTCCCACATGGATAGATAATCCTGGTCAGGTATCTAGTCCATGGCACTGAGTGTGCTTGAACTCTTCATAGTTCATGTGTTTCTGAGATCTTCCATGTATATATATATATATATATATATATATATATATATATATATATATAGATATAGATATATATATATATATACCTAGGTTGAAGAATGTAACTAGGTTCGATCTTCATAAATGTATTTAAGTCACAATATAATATATTTGTCAAAAGAAAGAGAAATGAAATTTTATTATTAAACTGACTTGGGTCAACTATTTTTAGGTCAAAGCCTCCATTGAATGCTTCTAGGATTTATTTCAAGTGTCCTTGTCCATGTCATAATGTAAATAACCCTTCTTGGGATTTATTTATCAAAGAAGAAATTTATTGTATTGTATTTTACGTCTTCTAGGCCTGCTCCACCAAGTTGGCCTCAAGGAAGGACAAGTTGGCCTCAAACAGGGTAATTCGACCTCACAAGAAGCCTATATATTGGAGCAACTCAACCTCATTTGTGGAGTAAGTCAAGAAAGTTCGAGAAAATTGTAGCTGGAAAAGTGTGAAATTCCAAGAAAGACGATGACAAGTCTAAGGGCAAAGAAGAAGGTCTCTTTCAAGGTTAATAATTCGATTTCTACCTCTCTCATCTCACTCATGCGAAGTTCTAGAGTTTTGCTGGAAGGCTGAAATCCTCCAGTTGCTGGGGAGGCTGAGATTCTGGAGCAGCTACGCCAAAAATTCTGCTACTGGAATGAAGCTCTAGATTGAAGCTGCGCTTTGAAGGGTTGACATTAGGAAGACTAAGAAAAGGATATTTACAAGGATGAAGGGTTGACATGGTGGAGAAGAAAGTTTTGTGGGTCTAGAGTCTTGGTCTATCTCATCTTGTTTTTGAATCTACTGAAGGAAGAGTTCGTTGAATGGGTTTTCCCCTATATAAGGGTTTTAGCCCTGGATGTCCACCTATATCTGGTACGCCTGATATTCATGTTTTGCTTTTGATAATTGCTTGATGAAACAAAGATAAAATAAGAACATAAGAAAGTTAATAAGAACATAAGAAAATATTTCTGCCTTTCTAATTTCCTAGCACATTGAGAGCCATGGGCCTCCACCATAGCAGAGAGCAGATTGCCACTCCATGTCCACTCACTGCTTGCATGTTCCACCTTTGCGACAATGATGATGCACCTGGACCACCTTTCTGAACCGACTACACTCTTGCGCCACACACTTGGCAACTAATCCAAGGCCGAGATGAGGATGTGTCATGCCATGGGAGACAATGGGAGGGCTTGCATCATTCTTCTAGTCCTTCTAGATGGGATACAAGCTTGTTTGATCCATTTGGAGACCTTGTGCCCCCCATAGCCACATGGGGGCACCACAGGTCATTTGCTTGGATATCAAGGGTCCACCCCCTTTATCACTATGTTTGGAGCTCATTCATTCATCTTGGCACACATTGGACTCCACTAGGCCTCTTTAACGACCCTTCAACCTATTGTATCTATCATTTTTCCCTCTTGAGAGGCTTATTTTTGTATTATGGAGCTATCTTGGTGGGATTGTCACCAAGTAATGTAATTTTGCACATTATTTTATTAGTTGGGGCATTATTAAGGCCTAATTAGGCAAATCGAACCCCTTAGGGTGGATAGATATTGATGTGATGATCATTTCATTTGATCATCACTTGGATTTGTAGCATTATCTCTTCTTGAGAATTTCGCTAAACCTATTGAAGGACGAATTGGATATCTTGATGCATTTTGATGTTTGGAAGGCTTGTCTTTAATCTTGGAGCTTCGATTTTTGTCTCTATTGATGATTGGATGATTTCACTATACTTGTAAGTGTCTTTTTCATGATCTATTTCTCATTTATGTCACATGTATAATGTATGGAAATTTTCGCTCATGAAGTTGGAATAGTTGCCCTAATGAAATGTGAATTTATTGAATCTTTGTGAGGGTTTTTCATATGTTTCATGCAAAGTATAGTGAATGAATGTCCTAGGGGTATATGATTATTCATAATTTCCTTGATAAGTCATCAATTGTAGCATCAAAGAAGTATAAATTTTCCTAGTAGCCTAATTGTTTCCCTTAAGGCCATGCAAAGTTGCTAGGGAACTCCGCCATTGGGTATAAGAATCTCTAAACATCAAATCTCATTTACTCCATTCTCCCAGTAGTCTAGGCTCTCCCAGTAGGATAGGCACGGGTCTAGTCCTAAGTGATCACCAAACGAAAATCTTTCTCAACTACTCTCTTTTTTTCTAAGCCCTAACGCGAGTGTCTCCTAAGGCATCATACAATATCTATTGTGGCCATCCAAAATTGATAAAATTTGGTCAAAAATTGCGTTGGTGTATCCTTGAGAGTCCACCAAATTTGAATCCATTCTGACGGTTGAATCTCAAGTTTTGCCAAGCCCTAGTTCAAAGGCCATTCTCCCTAGGTCTCACTTTCTTAGTAGCTTCTTCAAGGATCATTGCATTAAAGATTAAAGTCAAATATTATCTCTTTGATCCTTTTCTTGTCCCTATCTTGGTGAAGACCCTTTGTTTGAAGCTTCACCCCAAATCCTTGACCATGTTTGGGTCCACTAGGGCTTCTTTGTGGTCCCGCAACCTTGTCACTCCAATTTCAAAAGGATTGTTTAGAAACCTTATTCTTCTAGGATTCTTTGGTCTAGGGAACTTCACGTCAAGAAATACTCCTCAAACCTAAGTTTAGGTCTCCTTCTATTCCTCTTGGAAAGCCATTCATCTTGTTTCTAAAGCAAGTGATCCCTATCATTAGAGTCTCTCCGTTGAATAGGCTCTTGGAAACACTACCTACACACCATTGATATATTTCTCCTAGTGATTTCCCTAATATCGAGACTCCTCCCATCGATGAAAGTTCGTAAAGAGCAAGAAGCTTTAGCTAAGGTGACAGTGGGCTATCGCTCCATTATTGCCACTGACCTAGTAGTTTCTCTATAGGAACCCTCCTAGGACCATTGCTAGTTTGAGCGGTAACAAGTCCTTCAAGGTTTTCCCACATGCTTTCAATGATTAAACTAATAATTTTTCACTTGGGACTTTGTCCATGACTTTGGCTACAAAACCCACCACTTGGGTACATTGCCCATGAAGCTTCATTTTTATGGGTCACCTCCTCACAAACCAAATACCCCAGGAGTTGAGGGAGTACCTCCCAAGATAGACATTTCAATGCTCCCTCTTTGCAAGGGAGGTACTTCCACTGCTCGGAAGCATCTCTTCATCGTCAACAATAGTAGCCCAATCTTTGGCATTCATCACTACAACACACTATAGAATGAACCACACTATCCTCGATAGTGTCCCTACCTCAATCTTGTTAGGAACCTGAAGATGCAAGCTTCCATAGGGCAGCTAACAATCCTTCGCAGTCTCCCTCTAAAACTAGACTCCCTCTATTTCTACACAACCTCTATTAGCTCTCCTTGCTTTCCCTCCTAGAAAGTTCTGCTACTAAACTTGCCCTTCCAAGGTTAGTCTGAGTTGCAGCCGAACACAAGGTCTAATCACTCTAGACCACTGCAACTAAGCTTAGCAAGCGATCTCAACCTCCTGGATCAAACACCTCATGTGCACATGACTCCAATGTCTGATGTGAAACTTCACAACCCTATGAAGATACTAGTTTGCCATCATCTCGTCCTTCACATAGAGCTAACTCATTCATTCCAAAGCACCCGTTGAGTAGTCCCAACAATCTTTGACAAGTCATAAGAAGTCCATGATCTGCAATCTTCCACAAAACAAACTATTGTTCACCAAGTTCACCACAAATCCACCAGAACTCCCAGCCTATCTTGTCACCTAGTTAATCAAGACCGCATTTCCACATTCTAAGCCAAACCTTCTACATGTTTTTGACAATTTCACAACTCCCTTGTAAGTTGCTTCATTTTGCACACTTTGATTCAACAGTCTATTCAAAGTAACTTTGGTTCCACGTTGATTTTTCCTAAGTACTTCAAAATCAGATCTATGTCTAAAACACGATCACGAACACACTAAAATGCAACAACACAAGCACTTTCTACAATAGAAAATCGACAATAGTGAATCAATGTAGTACATAATAGATTTTTGCAAACCCAAAGATTTTTATATTATAACTTTAATACAACAAACATAGGGCTCTTGTACCAAGGATCATGGCCCTTACAATTAGCCCTGATACAAGGAAAAGAGTAGGGCTTGTCAACAACACATGACCATCAATCCGCCCATGAACAAGACATAGTTGACTTAGTGAAGGAGCACTCAACTCATCCCTTTCAATCAAATTACGTTGAACACCTGGTAGGTCGTTTGCCACCTCTCCTACTGCTCACAAGTGCTTCCACTGCTCCAGAATTGCTTGCATCTTCAACTGATCAAAACTTCCTTTTATCAATCCTCCTACTGCTCCAAGAAGACTAAACATAGGCTTCCCTATAAAAATCCTCTGATGCTCCAAAGGTTTCTTATTTTAGGGTCTTCAGCATGCTGCCCTCGTACTAATGAATTCCCTCCAGAACTCACTGAACTTAGGGAATATCAAATTTGCCCTCTAACTATCTCTTGGCTGCTCCAAAGATGACAAAGCCTATGCCTTCTCAATTTACCTTCTAACAACACCTTTACTACTCAAAGGATCATTGTCCAAAAGGCTTCATTTAGTAGTCCTCACATCAACGATATGCCATATCCACTCATTGAACTTAGGGCTTATCCAAGCAGCCCTCACACCACAGAACAACCACTTGAATTCATCGTACTTAGGGCTACTACAATCACTATCCAAAACTAGACTTACAACACTTCATCAACCAAGAAATCATGAACATAAAGACACGATCACATACCTGATATGAACTCAACAAGAACCCGGTCTAGGGTAGAAAACTTGATTGAGATTTTTGACACCATAGTTCAGACTTTTGTGGTCACTTCAATCACAAAAATTCTACCCTTTTCTTCCCTTATTGGCCCTTAAACTCCAGTGCATCAGTCTGAGGGAACTTGACCCTTATACCAGGTACATCACAGGCCTCTCGGCCTTCTTTATCAGTCACCTAAGGGTTTCGAACATCCTTGCTAGAGAAGTCTATACTTAGAATACATTAGAGAGAAAAATACAGATCCTTCTAGCCCAAAACCACATAAGGACATTGTCCTTCCTCCACAGAAAACTCAGCTACTTCACACGGGTAAGATCAACCTCTTTCAAAACTTAATAGCACAGAACAAACTTCGTTCATCCTCCTTCTCCAACTCGGCTATATTCTGAGGTAGACATCCTTCTTACGCTCTTCTTTTCATAGATGATTTCTCTTGTGATGTGACAAATGAACTTGAGCTCCTTTCTTCTTATAGTGATCCTAGGGGTGCACATTAACCACAAGGGTTGTGTCTTGTAGGCCAAGCCAACTTGAGCCTACGTATAGAAACCTTACTATCATTCGAAATAAATTCCTTTTCATTTGCCTTTTGCCACTCCATTGCAGCCCTAGGTGCCCCTTAGTCCTTCAAGGTTGCCCCACATGCTTTCAGTGATTAAACTATTAATTTTCCACTTGGGTCTTTGCCACTTTGGGTACAAAGCCCACCACTTGGGTACATTGCCGACAAAGCTTCATTTTCATGGGTCAAATCCTCACAAACCCAGTACCCCAGTACGAAGGCAAGTCCATGAGAATGAGGCTTCAGAGACCCAGAAGGACGGATTCATCAATGACGAAGATGGTTCAGATAAAGCACAACAATCCATGATTCAACAACCTATTGTTCAGCAAGCCTCTTTGGAGACACCTAGTTTGGCCTCAGTGGAGTTAGGCATGTCTAGTCTTGAAGACACTCTGAAGATAATATAATGGTCGACTAGATGGAGCATAGTTACATGATTTATATACGTATGATGCTAAGTTGCACGAAACGGGGAAACAGGTACGAGTTTCCGAAACAAGAAGCAATACGAAACGCGACCTCCCCAAATTTTGGAAACGGGGAAACGCGAATATATATATATTGAAAATATTTAAATATATATATATATATGTGCAATCATAAAGCATAAATGATACATTATAATTTATTACACTTAAACATTACGATTTAATTTACATCACATTTACTCATGAATGATCACATAATGAAAATAAAAATATCGGAATATCCAAAAGCAACCTTTATTATATATCCAAATCTCAAAATCAGCCTTTATTTATATTAATATATGAGGTTGCAAGTACAATAAAGACTATAAGGCTGCAAGAGAGAGATCCAAATCAAGATTTTCTGCATCCACATCCCATTCTTTAGAAGGACCACTATTGTATTGGGAGTCTCCTCCTACATAGTCGAACAACCTTAGTGCTAACTTGATTAAATACACGTTTCATACCCTAGTACCCTACATGATCTTGATTATTGGGAGTTTCCCCTGCATAGAGGGTTTGGTTCTCTTGATTAAATACAAGTTCCATACCCTAGTACATGATAAAATCCAATGGAAACATTGCAATCCCTCCAATCCTGAAATCCTGAAAAACAAAAAAGTCTGCTGGATTTTGAGTGAGATCTAAAATTCTACTTTCTCCATATGAAATCCAATGAGGGCGAAACCAATCTCAAACATCCTGAGTTATTTCATGGTAATGTTAAAAATTTAAGTAAAAGGATGAAAATGAAAAATAAAGGAGAATATCACTTTTACTTTAAGAATTTAACATTACCATGAATTGCATATCCCTAAATTCTAGAACATCCTGGAAACCCTAAAAAAAATTTAAAACAAATTAAAAAAAAAATTAAAAAACAACTGTTTTTTTTGGGGAAACGTGGCCCGTACGGCCTGGAAACGCGTTTCCGGCTGTACGGCCACGTTTCCGTTTCGGGAAATGTGGCCGTACAGCCGGAAACGCGTTTCCAGGCCGTACGGTATGGGGAAACGCGTTTCGTTTCGTTTCCCCTGGGGAAACGACCCCTAGGGCCACGTTTCCTGCAACTTAGGTATGATGTTCTAAGCTATGGAGCAAGACATCCATATTCGACATTGATATAAAACTTAGGGGGGGCAGTCCTCATAGAAAAAAAAAAGGAACATCTTTCAGGGAGTGTTGCAAAATGCAGACAGAGCAAGCACTCTTTGCTATTGATATCAAAGGGGGAGAGAATGCAGACGGAGAGAATGCCGAAAGGGTGAGCAGTTGTCAAAAAAAAGCAGATATGAAAGTATCACCATCAATAATAAAGGGATACATTGTTTAAAATGGTTGTTATTGACGTCAAAGGCTGTCCAAATGGAAGATAAAGTTACATAGTCAAATAGCATATTTTGATCCTTCCTGCAAATATTGCTTTTGTACCTTTTGATGTGCCATTTAGATACCCTATCTTTGAATGCAGTTTTACTCCAATTACCTAGCTCAAATGGAGGAATAATATATACAGTGGGAAAGCATATTTCGAGATCTTTCCAATGGTATATGGCACTCACTCTAACTCCTCACGATAGAAGAGAAATTATTGTTTGAATATTCATTATACAATCTGCGAAGTCAGCCCATCCAGTACACAAGTTAGCCCTAATTTTGGAGGTCAGACACACCATATATAGGCGTTATGTGGAGGAACCTAGGACTCACTCGATCAAGTCAATTCAGTTCTGTATACAGTCAAACTCTTCCTCTACATTGGTTAGTAACAACTAGTATTTCCAAGTCACCTCCCCTCAAGGATGAGTCATGCATGTTCTTTGAAGAATTGCTTATCCTCAAACAGCTTCAAATATTATGATTACAGAGATCCTTCGCTGATTCACTACCATTTTCTATTCTTTCTCTTCATTATCATTGTGCTATAAATGGTGTACCATTGAGGCCTACAATTTCTTGTCATTTGTTGACTTACAAAGACAGTCAGCTTCTAGTTTAGGGCATACTGAATAATATTTTTAATAATAAAGATGTTGATTACGGGAAATACTAACCAAAAAAGTCAACCAGGCCACCATAAATATTATTAAGCCCTATAAATATGAAAAGATAATGTACACAAAATAGGGTTAAAACTACACATCCATCTACGTGCAACACATTGTGTTTTGAAGAATTCAACACATTGTGTTTCGAAGAATTCCAATTATACCTTTTAATGGAATATATATTGCAACAGTCTGAATCTTTCCATACAATGGTTAGCAACAACTGCAATTTTTCAGTTCAATTGCAACAATGTTGTGCAGTTTGACTGACTTCCCCTTCAGGCTTAGTTGTCCTCGTACAGCTTAAAATATCCTATGATCACAGATATCCTTTGCTGATTCACTGGCATTTTTCATTCTGTGCTGTTCATTATCATTGTTCTATTATTGGTCTAAGCCATTCTACAATGTTACTTTTCCATGTAGCCTCTAGTATAGAGCAGCCAGACATAAAACATTGGACAGATGAGAAGCATGAATAGCAGTGCAACACTAGGATCACCAAGTGATATGAGGTTATCATAGTCAGAAACCAATAAACAGTTGATCTATAAGGTGTTCTTCATGGGAACATGCATCAAACAAGTGTGCCAAGACTGCAAAGTGCTCCTCCACATGGTCGAAGCTATTTTCTTTACCAAAATGGGTAAGAAACGACAGTATTACTTTACATAGATCACTAAGGCCTCATTTTTGTGCCTTTCACAACAAAGATAATAAATAAAATAATAGCATGACTTGAGAACAAGAACACTCAATGCACGACAGTAAAAGGAAGAAATAAATAAAGCTATGCAGAAATTAAACTGAGGTAAACCATCCAATGTACTGATGATTCTATTAGTGAAAACTCACTTCTTTGGAAATTTAAAGCATTTTTCTGGTGGAACGTTTGCAGCTGTGTCTTTTTCACTTGCATAGTCTCCAAACTCCTTCAGACATGTTAAAAATAATGTCATTGCTTTATCATAGTGAGTACTCCAGAACTGGTTTACCGGACCAAACCTGAAACCAAATATAATCCACCATCAAATTATCATAACTGATCAGCATATTAAATGGATGCTTACTTCATAAATGCTATCCAAGTTAATAAATTTTCTGCTTTTTTCTTCCTCCTAACCATTGCAACCTCTACCATAGCTTGATCTTCTCAAACTGTATCCCTTACTTCATAGATAATGATACCACTGTAAAGTTCCTCAAATACAAATCTGAAGTATATCTCAGCATTTCACTGCTAAACTAACAATATTTCATACTAAGATGATATAGAATTATTAGTCATCTTTAGTAAACAATTTATTGAAATATTATTTAAATAACAAAAGTATTTTCTTTACATTGCCAACCAACAGGATGTAGCATATAGATGATAGGAACTTAAGTGATAATTTCAACAGTTATGCAGAGGTGATTATGTGACCAACTAAGCATTAATTTTGTTCATTTGGCACCTATCATACTAAAGGACAGATGATAGACCATAATCTGAATCATTCTTATATGAAGATTCATTTTGTGGTGAGCATAGTTGAGGCATCGAATTTGATTTGCTGTTCCTATATTCCTACTTTGTTTCTTGTACTAATAAACATGTTCATGTGCTCCGCTTTTTTGCTCGCTGTGTTATAATTCTCTTACAAACTCTCCCGGTGATTCCCTTCTTTGTTGTCCTTGCCATCTTTTTGCACAAAGCTATAGCACACCCTCTGGAATACATTATTGCAATCCCTTTGTTAAGAGACAAACCATATTTGTATAAGCCTGTTGGCTCGAACAGTCACAGCATTGTAGTCAATGTGTTAGGCATACTATTATAGATATTATTCTTGGCCAACAAATAAGGGCACAGGAGTCAGAGCAGTTGTAAGTTGAGGAATTGGCAGTTTATCAATAATGCAAACAAAATATCAGGACGAGGTTGTTGCCTTTCATAACATCAAACTATAAGTCTTTGACACATAAAAGTGACTAGAGCCACTAGTGATTCCCCTTTTTGCCATTAATTGTTTTTGGAGAACTAAAAATCTGAAAGCCAACATGGGAATGGTCGGTCATACAACTGACAAAATCAAAAGTTCTCTCCACTCCATTAATCCTTTCATACATAATTTCTGGATGGAATACTTTGATATTTAAAGTTAGTTTGTTCACCTACATTTGATGTTTTACACTTTTAAGCTCCTCCATTTCAATATAGTCTATTTAGCACTTCACACCTTTAAAATGATTTCTGCTAAAAAAAACTTGATGAAACTTAATCTTTCTTCATACCATTAACAAGATGGATCTGTAAAAAAAACACCTACATGTTAAGAAATCTAGGGCAGTGAGATTAGATGATTTCTCTAGCTTATGACAACTACTTGTAAAGACTTATTACTTTTCTTAATTGGGTTCTTCTTTAGCTTGAATCTTGATTAATATTGTGTTCTCTTCATCAAACAGTTACCAAAACATAAAGAACAATGAAACAAAGAACACAAGATATAGGCCAGCCAAAACCTCTCCAAGCGAGAGAAAAACCCACAAGATTTCTTCTTCTTATAGAATCTTCAATTGACGAATTCCAAGAACTAGACCCTTGACCAAGAACCCCTCCAAGACCAAGCCTCAATTCTTTCCTTGAAGATGTTCTCTTCCTTCCAAGTCAATACTAGTCAAACTGATTGCTTCACCTCTAATTTCGGCTTCTTCAAATTCGGCCTTTATTACAAGCCTTCAATTTTCAGCCTCTTGTAATCACAAAAATTCTGCACATGTGGGTTGATTGGAGTAGGATTGGTGAGTCTCCTCTCCTTCGCTTGAAATAAACACTTTTCCTTGAGAATTTGGCTAGCAAGAATGTTTCTTTCTTGACTTGTATCTCGGCTTCTTTAAGGACTGTTGAAACCCTAGCTGCAGTCACACGTGTGAGTGGAGGGACCCAAAAAACAATAATAGAAGGCTTCGATCCTCTTCTTCTTCTCTTTGCTTCTCAAGAGGTCTTCTTCCTCCCTTATTCACACTCCTTCCTTTTTCGTGGATGTTTGATTGATGCTTCAAGTGAGGCCAAGTCCTCCTTTATATAGTCTTCCTTCCCATGCTAGTAGGCCGTTGCAAGAAAAAGAGGTTTCAAGTTCCCTCTAAGACTCCGTTTGATATTAACATTGAGACTGTTGGGAGGTTGAGAAAGGGAAATTTCTAAGAATCAATCTTACTGAGAGGAAGAGCTCAATTGCTCTTAAGTTTCTGGGCATGGAGCACCAAATTGCATCAATTGAGCCGTGTTGACCACTACGTGTCAACGACCCATAGTAGTACACCCCCTTTTTTCACAAAAGGGATAGCGCTTGATCAATGTGTTCTTGCCATCCAGTTATCATCATCAGCCCGAGGATCATGTTATAATGCAAACCCATTATGCATCCCATTATGCATGTGTATAATGTAAATAATCTCAGCAGATCCATGTCGTGTATATAATTAACTAGGTAAACCTACCTTTCTGGTGAAGATCTACATTCCGGGAGGTTTTTTGTCTCACCGATCCATTCTCGGATAGTCGGCAAAGTTTTCCTTCAGCCTTACCCCAAAGCTGGAATGGATTTTGTCACTGGGATCTTAGGGGAGTCCTAGTGTTCTAGATCGAATCTATGTAAAAGTGATTTGGGAATAATCCTAACTATTTGGTTAAGTTATTTTATTACAAATCGCTTGATCTGCTAAATTATATTTGTGTAGCAGAACTTGGTAGTCTGTGAGGGTCTATCACAAATGGGTTTTCCCCCTTGAAATGTAAGAAATGTAAAAATTACGATGTAAAGTGTCTTGAGGGTTGGAAAAATAATTTATCCCCTCATAGGTTAATTAATTAAATTTTCTAGCCAAAATTAATTAAAATCCTAAGCCATTAATTTGATTAATTCTAGGTCCTAGGTAAATTTAAATTCTCCAAAGGCATAATTCGTTGATCCTTAAAAAATTAAATTTTAAGAGGTCGAGGGACTAAGGTAAATTGATTATTTTGCTAAATTTTAAGCCTTTGGTCCCTGGGGTTAAGTCAAAGTCAAAATTTTGAGGAAATTAATTCAAAATTTTAATTTTTGAATTAATTAAAATGCATTTAATTGAAAAATTCGAATTTTGTAAATAATTTAAAATTTCGACGGATGAGATTAAAAGAATTTTTAATCCTCATCAACAATTGAAATTGCTTTGACGATGATCACTCGAACTAGCCGTTGGAGGATTTATCTTTAAATAGGAGGCCATTTGTTAGTCAGTTCATCCGATCTTTTGATCATGTGCTAAGCGAAAAGCTCTCTTGTAATCTTTTTATGAGCAATAAAGAAAGACTTTGGAGTTAATTTTTGTTGGTGTTACTCTTCATGGAAATATTGTAAGATGTGTCATTTTCATGCAGATTTTTTTTTAACCATTGATGATAGCTTTTTGAAGAGTGATTTGAGTACAGGTATCTTGCTCAAACGTTGGGGTTTGAATGATAATTTAAGTTTTGAATATAATAGCAGGTATCTCTATTTATCTTAATTTTATTATCGTTTTCTCGCTCTATGTTGATGGTCGAATTGAGTTTTGCAGGAAATTCTTGATTATTAAATCATTGCGCATTCGGGGAAGTTCTCGGTTGAACCAGCCAACTCTCGATCTGTGTTTTCTGAAGAGCCCAACTTAATTTGATCCCGGGCTTATCATAAGATATTTTTCATTGGTGATGCATGAAGGGTTTTGAGCTCAGTACCTCCTTTAAAATTCAAAAAATTTAATCTTTTTTTGTGCTAAATCGTTAGATCTGGCTGTTGAAAGCCTCAGATTATCAGATCTGGGAGTGCAGTTCGACTCACACTCCCTAGATCTGATAGATATGTCATTCATGTACATAGATCTATAATTATTTTCAGTTTTCTGACTTGGGTTTTCTGGGTTTTAGTTTTTTTTGGGTCATTGTATATATCGTTTGGGTGTTTTTCATTGTCTTGCAGCTACAAATCTGAAGGATAGAGTCTAGATCTAGGCCCTAGAGGGTAAGATCTGGATCTCTTGGGTTCGTCAAAATCATTTTCCAAGGATATTATTTAGATATTTTGCAGCCCAGGGTTTAAATTTATTTATTTTTATTGTCGGATCTTGAAACTTCGTGAGGGTTTCATTAATAAATCTGAGGCAGGTGGATTCCATATTTTTTTTTAATCTGGAGAATCTTCTTTTAAGGGTTTCATTAATAATTTTGAAGCAAAAAAAATTGACAATTTTTTTAGGATTGCTGAGGTTTTCTGGCTATCAATTGTCCAATTGATTTTTTTTAATCTGCTGCCTGGGTTCTGGGTTTTGGGGTTTGCCGCAAAATTCAAAATTTTTCTTTTAGCCCTCAAGCCTCTATCTGTGTTCTCTCATCGTTGTTTTCGCCTACAACATCCCTCTGCGACTACCTCTTCTGGCTCCCATCACTCATTTCCCTTTGCTCCACCTGCACAACAAACAAAACCCTTCTTTTCCTTTCACTGCCCAACGCCTTAAAACTGTGTTTTCTGTCCAAATCCGTGACTCCTCGCTCCCTCCTTGTTGCACCCGCATCCTTCTCAAAACCTTGTCGAGCTGCTCATTACCTCTCCACTGTCCCTGCTCATCAACCCGCAATTGCCTTACATTGCCATCCATTCGCTGCGTCCATCCACGTTGCTCCTCCAAATCGCGCATTCCTGTCATCTTTCCCCTCCATCCATCCATCGAGCAAAACACACTTTGACCTTTTTTTATTTAGGCTTGTATACATATAGGTTTAATTCTTATAAAAAAAATTATTATTATTATTTCTTCGATTTCTTTTTGGTTTTGTATTTTATCTTAGGGTTAGTTTCTTTTTATCGAAATTCTTTTTTTTTAGTTTGTATATAGTTAGCTTATGTGCATTCTTTTTAAGTTTCATTTGATTTCATTTAATAAAAAATCTAAAACGTTTTGAAAATATAATTTTATTTTTTTGTGACATTTGATTTTTTTTTTTATATTTTGATTCCTTATTTTTTACAAATTAAAAGTCATAAAAAATTTTAAAAAATTTAAAATCTAAAAAAATTAAAAAAAAAAAAAAAAATCTTAAACATAAAAAATTTTAAATTTTGGTAATTAAATGAGTTAGATCGAAGCAAAAACACATTAAAATTTTAATGTGGCCTATGGCCCATTAAAATTTTAATTTATTAACTCTTTTGATTTATTTTACTCCAATTCGTCTAAGGAATAATTAAAGTGATAATTTAAAATTCCTTGGTGTTTCTGATGTTAAATGCTAAATCTTAAGTTTTCATGACTCTTCTATGGTCAAGGTGCGATAAATGTGGTAGATTATATTGATTGTTCGAGAAAATTAATTAATTCTAGATCTGGGTCACTAGGGAAAATCATTTTAAATCTGGAATCTATTGCATGTTAAATTTTCGTGCGTTTATATTGATCATTCATGATTGTCTTTGTTCGTCACATATTGGAAAATTATTTTGGATGACTTGTTTTCTTACTTAATCTATGGTTTATTCAAATTAAAGGCACTGGTCTATAACTATCTCTAGTTAGTGATTGTGTCTTGATTACATTAGCGTTTAATCTATTCATCTGAGTTAAATAAAACCCCATTTAAATTCGTTAAGTTGTCCATCATTAAAATCTCCAATAGCCCGTGTTGCACAGGCTTTCTCATCCATTTACTTTAGGGACTACCCCCCTTGACTTGCCTAGGAGAGAGTCTAAATGGAGTGAGTAAGGATCAAGAGTGACAGCCCTTACTCTTAGCGTTGTCGCGGTGCCTAGACATTCTGTGCGACAACATTTTTTGGCGTCGTTGTCGGGGATATTTTCTTCTCCCCATTTCAACGACATTTCGTCATCATTCTTCTCATTTCTCATCTCTTCATTTGAGTGGGCAATGACAACATTTTTTGGCGCCATTGCGAGGGACCAATTTATTGGGCTTTGGCTTTATGACATTCATCATTCATCTTTCTCATCTCTCATTCAAGCCGACAAAGCCAACACTTCTTAGCATTGCCACCGGGGACAGAGTTTTTTATGTCCTTGGTTTCTTCGACATCGTTTTAATCATCTCATCTTTTTCGCCATTTAGCCTTTCAGGCGGCACAACATTTTTTGGTGTCATTTGATCTTTTCATCGCTTTATCTTTCGTCATCTTGTTAATCAATTCATCTGCACTTTTAGCACCTAAACACATTGGTTTGTTTCTTGTTTGGGTGGCGACTCCACTTATTCATCCATTTATTCTCAGACAAGAAGCCCTCCCTTATATCCAGTTGTTTTTTTCCTTTTGGATCTTAGAGCTAGATTCATGTTCAAGTGGCGACTCCACTTCTTTCATTTCTTACAAGAATTTCTACTAGAAGCTTGTTTCTTGTGGATCTCTTGATTTTCTTAAGCAGGGCTCTCTCTAACATCCATTTTGTCCTTCATTATTCCTTCAGGCAATTCATCACGGATGATTCGTTTACCCCGTGTCGTTTTGCTAATTTTCTCCATGATATTCCAGAAGTGGCCATTCATAAATTGTCTTTGTTCTCGAGTGGTGATTTAGTCGCCATTAGAAAGCATCTATGCATATTTACTCATACAATACTCAGATATTTTAGTTCTCCCAAGTATGATCATGAAGATGTCAAAATGCATCTATTTGTTTTTTCTTTAGAGGGTGATGCTTTGAATTGGTTTAATAATTGTCCTGAAGATTCTTTCGCTTCTTTACAAGACATCGTCAATGCTTTTACAGATAGATATGGTTATCAAGGTAGCTCGCCTTGTGCCCCTAAAATTATGCAGCAGAATGAAAGCGATCTTGTAAAGGATCCAACTGTCAATGAAAGATTTCAAGACAATTCCCCATATCAAGATGTGCCATCCACTTGTACCATTGCAAGACAAATCCATGATAGTGGAAAAGCAGAAACAAGTTATCAAATTAGTGTCGACAATGAAAGAGAAAATGATAAGCAAATTATAGAAAAACTAAAGCAGTTGGTTAAAGACATGCAGTTCAGTAAATATGGAGCTTAATCAAGAGAAATTTGTAAATGATTGCGTCAAGGATATGAGAACTTTATACACTCAACTGGAAAAACGTGATGAGGAGATGGAAATCATGAAAATTAAACACTCCGATCACATAACCACCGTAGTAGAAAATTGTGCTCAGAATATGGAGGATATGAGGACCGACGTGCAGAAGGCAATGGAAACCATGAAAACTAATCATGGCAGAGAAATTAATTCTACGCAAAGCAAGTTATTAAGATGAAGAAATGGCCATCATGAGATTCGATTATAATAATCAATTAGCTACCATGCAAGTAAATCATAAGAAAGAGATCAACTATATGCAAAACTATTTCATGGGCATGAAAGCAAAGAATGAAAAAGTAATAAAAGATGTGGAAGTTGGTCAAATATGTCTTTAGAATAAGTTATTGGCCATGGAGGAAAACCATGCCAAGTAAGTCAGTGCTATGAAGGTTGAACACTCTAGCCAAATGGATGCCATAACAATACAGGTACAGAAACTTCAACATCAGTCAGAGGACGAAAGAAATAAGGAAATGCCAACAAATCATAAGCCTCCTTATCTGCTACAAGAAGCCCCATCTTATTATGAGAAAGTCATTTGTTCCATTGAAAAGTGGTTAATTGAAGGTGACCCGGATAAAATTGAAATTGATAAGAATCAGGTTGACGCTCACATGGTTAATCCACCAATCATAGAAGATCAAGTTATAACTCATGACACCTGTGAGACTAATCCATCATTCTTGACAGAGCAGATGAAGAATGAAGAAAGACATGTCATGCATATCTTACATACTTCATCTGAGAGTTTTGAAGCAGAATGTTCCACATCATCAGTGATACAGTCTGCCACAAAGAAAAAACTCAAGGGAAAGAGAATGAGAAAGTGATTTGATGCATCAAATGGTTGCAAGCAGCTTGATTTTCGGATAGGAAAAAATCCTACCGTATGCAGGATTGGACATGGCACATCCGAGAAACAACCGACAGAGTTGCTTGAAAGCAGGCAAATGCTCAGTATGCACTATATTGAACACATTTGATGCCATGCGGCATCTTTGTATTGTATTTCTAACTTTATACCCTGTTATTTCAGTATTTCATTTTGTAGTTAGATGTGTTTTTCATATAATTAGACTAGTTAATAAATGAAGAGCTTATATCTTTCCTATGCTTAACATTATATGATGATTTTTGAATGGATGCTACTTATGTTGTGTGTTGCGTGTATGTAGATTTTGGATTCTCACATTCCTCCAGTGCAATAACATGTCCCCAAGTAGAGCCAGATGTTGACCACTACGTGTCAACGACCCATAGTAGTACACCCCATTTTTTTCGCAAAAGAGATAGCCCCTGATCGATATGTTCTTGCCATCCAGATATCATCATCAGCCTGAGGATCATGTTATAATGTAAACCCATTGTGCATGTGTATAATGTAAATAATCTCAGCAGACCTGTGTCGTGTATGTAATTACCTAGGTAAACCTAACTTTCTGGTGACGATCTACATTCCGAGAGGTTTTTTGTCTCACCGATCCATTCTCTGATGGTCGGCAAATTTTTCCTTCAACCTTACCCCAAAGCCGGAATGGATTTTGTCACTGGGATCTTACGGGAGTCCTAGTGTTCTAGATCGAGTCTATGTAAAAGTGATTTGGGAATAATCCTAACTATTTGGTTAGGTTATTTTATTATAAATTGTTTGATCTGCTAGATTATATTTGTGTCGCAGAACTGGGTAGTTTGTGAGAGTCTATCACAAATGGGTTTTCCCCCTTGAAATGTAAGAAATGTAAAAATCATGATGTAAAGTGTCTTGAGCATTGGAAAAATAATTTATCCCCTCATAGGTTAATTAATTAAATTTTCTGACCAAAATTAATTAAAATCCTCAGCCAGAAATTTGATTAATTCTAGGTCCTAGGTAATTTTAAATTCTCCAAAGGCAAAATTCGTTGGTCCTTAAAAAATTAAATTTTAAGAGGTCCATGGACTAAGGTAAATTGATTATTTTAAGCCTTTGGTCCCTGGGGTTAAGTCAAAATCAAAATTTGATGAAATTAATTCAAAATTTTAATTTTTGAATTAATTAAAATGCATTTAGTTGAAAATTTTGAATTTCCTACATAATTTAAAATTTCGACGGATGAGATAAAAAGAAATTTTAATCCTCATCAACGGTCAAGATTGCTTTAATGAGGATCACTCACACTAGCCATTGAAGGATTTATCTTTAAATAAGAGGTCATTTGTCAGTCAGTTTATCCGATCTTTTGATTGCGTGCTAAGCGAAAATCTCTCTTGTAATATTTTTATGAGCAAAAAAAAAAAGACTTTGGGGTTAATTTATGCTGGTGTTACTCTTCGTGGAAATACTGTAAGATGTGTCATTTTCATGCATAGATTTCTTTTTAGCTATTGATGATAGTTTTCTAAAGAGTGATTTGACTACATGTATCTTACTCAGTTGTTGGGGTTTGAATGATAATTTAAGTTTTGAATATAATAGCAAGTATCCCTATTTATCTGAATTTTATTATCGTTTTCTCGCTCTATGTTGATGATTGAATTGAGTTTTATAAGAAATTCTTGATTATTAGATCACCGGGCATTCGGGGAAGTTCTCGGTTGAACCAGCCAACTCTTGATCCGTGTTTTCTGAAGAGCCCAGCTTAATTTGATCCCAGGCTTATCATAAGATATTTTTTATGGGTGATGCATGAATGGTTTTGAGCTCAGTACCTCCTTTAAAATTCAAAAAATTTAATCTTTTTTTGTGTGCTAAATCGATAGATCTCGCTGTTGAGAACCTCAAATTATCAGATCTGGGAGCGAAGTTGGACTCACACTCCCTAGATCTATATCTGGAAGCAAAGTTGGACTCACACTCCCTGGATCTGATAGATCTGCCATTCATGTACATAGATCTGTAGTTATTTTCAGTTTTTTGACTTGCGTTTTCTGGGTTTTAGTTTTTTTGGGTCATTGTATATATTGTTTGGGTGTTTTTTGCTGTCTTGCAGCTACAAATCTCAAGGATAGAGTCCAAATCTAGGCCCTGGAGGGTAAGATATGGATCTCTTAGGTTTGTCAAAATCATTTTCCAAGGATATTATTAAGATATTTTGCAACCCAGGGTTTAAATTTATTTATTTTTTATTGTCGGATCTGGAAACTTCGTGAGGGTTTCATTAACAAATCTGAGGCAGGTGGATTCCATAAAAAAAAATTAAATCTAAAGAATCATTTTTTAATGGTTTCATTAATAATTTTGAAGCAGAAGAATTTGACAATTTTTTTAGGATTGCTGAGGTTTTCTGGCTATCATTTGTCCAATTGTATTTTTTTTTAATCTGCTGCCTTGGTTTTGGGGTTTACTGCAAAATTCAAAATTTTTCTTTTAGCCCTCAAGCCTCTATTTGCGTTCTCTCATTGTTGTTGTCACCTTCAAAATCCCTCTGCAGCTGCCTCATCTAGCTTCTATCGCTCATTTCCCTTTGCTCCACCTGCACAGCAAACAAAACCCTTCTTTTCCTTTTGCTGCCCAGCCCCTTAAAACTATGTTTTGTGTCCAGATCCGCGGCTCCTCCTCACTGCCTCCTTGCTGCACCCGTGTCCTTCTCAAAACCTCGTTGAGCTGCTCATTACCTCTCCACTGTCCCTCCTCGTCAACCCGCAGTTGCCTTACGTTTCCATCCATTTGCTGCGTCCATCCATGCTGTTCCTCCAAACTACGCGTTCCTGTCATCTTTCCCCTCCATCCATCTATCAGGCTGACCTGCAACTGCAAAACACACTTCGACCTTTTTTTATTTAGGCTTGTATACGTATAGTTTTAATTCTTATAATTTTTTTTATTATTTCTTCGATTTCTTTTTGGTTTTGTATTTTATCTTATGGTTAGTTTCTTTTTATCAAATTTCTTGTTTTTTAGTTTGTATATAGTTTTTTTTGTTTGTATATAGTTAGCTTAAGTGCATTCTTTTTAAGTTTCATTTGATTTCATTTAATAAAAAATCTAAAACATTTTGAAAAATTGTTTTTATTTTGTTTGACATTTGATTTTTTTTTTTTTTTATTTTGGTTCTTTATTTTTTACAAGATTAAAAGTTATAAAAATTTATAATTTATAAATTATAAAAATAAAAAAAATCTTAACAATAAAAGAATTTAAATTTTTGTAATTAGAGTTAGATCGAAAAGGGACTCGCGAAAACACATTAAAAATTTTAATGTGGCCTATGGCCCATTAAAATTTTAATTTATTAACTCTTTTGATTTATTTTACTCCTTCAATTCGTCTAAAGAATAATTAAAGTGATAATTTAAAATTCTTTGGTGTTTCTGATGTTAAATGCTAAATCTTAAGTTTTCATGATTCTTCTATGGTCAAGGTGCGATAAATGTGGTAAATTATGTTGATTGTTGGAGAAAATTAATTAATTCTAGATCTGGGTCATTAGCGAAAATCATTTTAGATCTGGAATTTATTGCATGTTAAAGTTTCGAGCATTTATATTGATCATTCATGATTGTCTCTGTTCGTCACATATTGGAAAATTATTCTGGATGACTTGTTCTTACTTAATCTATGGTTAATTCAAATTAAAAGGCACTAGTCTATAACTATCTCCAGTTGGTGGTCGTGTCTTGGTTACATTAGCATTTAATATATTCATCTGAGTTAAATCAAAACCCATTTAAATTTGTTAAGTTGTCCATCATTAAAATCTCCTAGAGCCCGTGTTCCACAGTTTTCTCATCCATTTACTTTAGGGATTACCCCCCTTGACTTGCCTAGGAGAGAATCTAAACAGAGAGAGTAAGGATCAAGAGTGACAGCCCTTACTCTGAGCGTTGTCGCGGTGCCTAGACATTCTGTGTGACAACAGGTCGCACTCTGGGACTGAGTACCTAGGTTGTACCCAGTTTAGCTGGGTGGTTTTGGTCTTTTGGTAATGGGAGCAGGAACGATAACCAAGAGCAAATTTTGAGGCATCTTCAACCACAGTAAGCTAGGTAAGTACTCAACAACAAATCAATGAAATTTTGATGTTATGAATTTTGTTAAGTTCATAAAATAGTTTCCATATTTTGTTAAAGGAAAATGTATGAGTAAATCAAAACCTTAAGTTCTTGTTGAATAAATTAAAGCTTTACATTCATGTATGAGTAAATTAGTGAACCTTACGAAGCATTAACAACTCTCGGACCTGCGAAAATGATGTTATACTTTGTGCTTTTATAGTCTGTATAAATGCGTTTTTTCTTCTTTTTTTACTATCACTGAATGTCGAGTTGAATTTTTTTTGAGTTGATGAATTGAACAGAAAAATAATCACATGTTCATTATGGGGTTATGAATGAGCTGGTCCGTTCGTCGAATGACTGCTCCATGTTTATATGTTTTGCTTTAAGTTAGGGCTTTTGATCCAGTAATTCGCCCCTTCACTTTGCGTGTCCGTTAACCTGGGTTTCCCTTGTCCACATATTTCAACTTTAAAATCATTATTTTTTAAAATTTGTTGCTCCTTAATTCAACACACTTCATGTTATAACAACAAAATCCAAAAACATTCGTTGTAATTTTCATAGACAATCTCTGCAGGTGTGATTTTATTGGTATTGGATATTCTGGAACGCAGTTTATGCTAAATTTAATGCTCGTATACTCCATAATTTACATGTTGTATTAGTCAATGACGCTGGAAACTTACTCATAGTGATATCTTATATACTGGTAGGAATATAGATACTCTAGGGCTTGGTTATATGAGATATTACACTTAAGAAATCACTAAAATTCTGGAACATAAATAGATCTTATTCTAACCGTGGAATCTTTGGGAATCCCAAGCCCTAGCTCTAGGATCGAATTTTGCCTATGCATCCCCAAGGCTAGACCTCAATAGGATCAATTCAACCTTTTGAAGTAAATATTCTTGTTTGGTCCTTTCCCCTAACCTTGTCTAGGATAGGAACATCATTGGTTGTTGCATTCCATCCCTAAACCTGGGCTGGGTCCACTTGGCCCCACGTGGTCCCACTTTTCCATAAAGACTATTTGTCAAGGACCATTTGGGAATCCAAGTTTCCGAAGATCATAGGGATTGAGAAACTCCTTTATAAGCCTATCCTTTCTCCCTCAACCCTTCAATCCTCACCCCTTACCCCTGGTGGACCAAGTCCCTTGCTTAAAGAGCAAGCAAATTCCATTCCTCACTCCATCCTTGGGAAAGCGTTTTCAGGGTCACTCACTTATCCATTTACTTTACAAAGTGATCCCCACACTATCGGGACTCCTCCCATTGGTGAAAGTCCTTAAAGAGAAGGGAGACCTAGCTGTGGTGACAGTGGGCTAAGCCTCGACCGTTGCCCTTGACCTAGCAGTTGCCCTTTTAGGAACCCCTTTTAGGTCCCCTACTGGTTTGAGTGGTAACATTTCCAACGTCGTTTTCGGGGACGAGACGTGTGCTTTTTTCCCCGTACAACATATTGACATATCATTATTGGCGACTCCATTAGAGGAACAAAGTTCTAGTTCCTCATTGAACTTCAAAGTCAATGCTTGTAGGGTGAAGCAAGCATTTGTGAAGGCATTTTAATTCACATTGGCGACTCTATTTTCGCATTGTATGTAAGATCATGAAAAATGTTGAAGAAAGTATCCACGACATTAGCCTCGAAGAAGAACAAGACCTATGGGAAAGATTGGATTCGTGGTCTAAGCTTTGTGATCATCTGATAGAGCACAAAAATGAGGACTTCATACTCAATTTTTATAACAAGAGCAGGTCCAACCTCGACAACATAAGGATTATGAAGAAGGGCCCACAAATTATCGCTTCTTGGAGTTTGCCTATTATACTGGTGCATTTAATTCCTTGTCTCACAAGATCAAGGAAAAATATGGCTCATTACCAGATGAGGATTTGGATGACCAAGATGACCAAAAGATGAGGATGATATGAAAATACCAATTATGGAATTGAGTGTGAATAGCAATGGACTGAAAAAATTCTCCTCTAAAGATGACAAAGAGTTGGATTCTGAAAGCCTCCAAATCACACAAGAAAGAATGGTCCAAATCACACAAGAAAGAATGGATGAATATAGCAGATCATGCAGGGAGGTAGTAAGGGAATATGATTCTAATGAAGTCTTCTCCTGCTTATATGATGAAGAAGTGAAGCTTCATAAGATGAGATGTAAATATAAGGAGAACCTGACTAATTCTCTCTTCCTAGAAGCATACTAACAAAATCATGTGAAAAATACCTCCGACATTGTTCTTCAAGAGAAGAGAGAAGAAGAAAGGTCCCGCTTTTCAACCAGCCAAGATGAAGATGAACTCAAGGACCTTAGTGATGAACAGGAAGATGAGTCCTCGTTGGGACTACAATATGGGCATGATGATTTTGAGGGCACATGTGCTCGGAAGGATGAATTTATGGAAAGTGAAATTGAGACAAACCCTACCTTTCTCAAGGATATTACTCCCGATGAATCCTCTTTTGTAAACCTTGAGAGAGATGACCCCATTAGCCCCTTGAAAAATAACATTGAAGATTATTTCCACATTGAAAGGGAGAAATGGGAAAATGTTGATCCTCAATTTGATTTTGCTCCCATTTATGACATCGACAAGAAGGATGAGGATGAGATTGGTCTTCCCTTCCCCTCAAGCGCTATTTATAATGACATACTCATTGATACCCTTGGCAAAGAGAATTATTATTTTCCCTTGCATAAACAAGGATAACCTTTGATGGAAGTGATTGACTCTCCTTTAAATGAAAGCCCAATCTTTGACTCTCCTTTTAATGAAAGACAAATCTCTGATACTTATAATGAGGAAAGTAGTGAGGCTCTTACCTACCCATCTTATGATTCTTTATTCGAATCACTTGAGCCTTTAGGATGTGGGGAAGGAAAACCCATTGAATATGATATTTCACCCTCCCCTTTGCCTTTTCCTCTTGTTCATCACCTTGAGTCTTCCTCAAGTAAGTCACTCATCCCTTTTGGTATCTCCTCGAGTGACCATGCCCTTTTTCCCTTTTCTAAATATGGTGTCAAGGAGGAAGCCTTCATTGAATATACTTTATCCCCTTTGACCCATCCTCAGGATTATGATCACTCTGCGACCTCACCTCCCTATCGTGACCATCACATTAAGAGACCTATTTGTTGCATTCCTTCTTTCTCTCACCCTTTTTTCCCCTCTCATCACAACCATGTGGCATCCTCAAAGCATGATATTACAAGCAATGATTGTGATGAGGAGTTCTTGAGAGTAATCATACATTCCTCCATTTCGTATCTAGAAGGGGAGCCCTAGACCTCTAGAATGACTAGTCTTCTTTCTCCAATGACCTCCCTCTACCTCAAATGGAGATCATGTTTTCGTGCCTCCCACCCACCTCATCCGCCATGTGATTATGTCCACATTCGATTTGGCGGTTGCTACATGAGTAATCATACTAGTAGGCATATGTATATTGATGTGATTATATATTAGTTGCACTGGCTTTATGATTACACTTAGTACTAACATTACTATATGCATGTTAGGGTAGGATGCATTGCATGATGATTTTTGCATTAGAACTAACCGCATATGATGTTTCTCATGATAGATTAGATTGCATATATAAAAAAATTAAAAATTAATTAAAAAATTAAAAAATCACATATTTTATTGGTTTATGGGCTAACATTAAGCATCGGTAATCATTAGACACCGTGAGAAAACATGTTGTCCCGTGGCTTTGATCTTTGACATGTGCAGATAACAGGTCTACAGTGACCAAGGGATTGTTGGAGTTCTCGTGACCTCTCGTCCGAGCAGCCTCGTCCACTTCTCCAAGAGATCATGTCCCAGTTGGAGCCAAATGTTACCCACCACTTTGTGGGTTATATCCCCGGGAGAAATTTTTCTCCATGATGAGCCTCAACTGACAGCCTCTTGATGCCTCCTACTAGCTCGTTGTGCCATTTCTCTGCCACCTGAGCCAACCATTTGGCCCCTCACCCACCTGCATTGATCGTATGTTGGAACATGGGCCTTGTGAATCTAAAGGTATCTCTTGTCATTTGATAATTGAGTATTGGGTTTACTTATCATGGATACTTCTAGGTATGGATTGATTTGTACTCCTGTCTCCTTGATCTCTTTTGGTAGTTACCATTGAATCTTAGTCTCGTGGGATCTCCTTTATTGATCATTTGGTTCTAGGGTGGTACTACTTGGAAAACCCCGACTTTGGGTGTGTAGTCCCACTCCTTTACCCGCATATATTACTCCCTTCCCACTCATTATACCCCCATTCATCATTTCTCCCACCTGGGTCTGCATTCCCATTCTGGGTCCACATAGGGCTAGCCTCCCTATCCCCTTGCCCCCACCTTGGGTCGGGCCTAGAATGATGCCCCGAAGGTTGAAGCAACTAAAAAAAAAGAGAAAGCACAATTGGCCACATTTAACAGGAAATTGTACCACAATGAAAAAGATCGTGGGACAAAAATAATTAGCAAATTTGTGGTGTACCTTGGAAGACAACCTCCGACTGAAGAGAGGTCAATGCGCAAGACATTTGTTTAAAACTGTGAAAAGATGAGTTTGTTTTCCCATTGTTCAAACCCCTTAAATTATAATTTAGAAAAGGAAAAACCTCTTGATCATCTAGCTGCACTGAGATTTAATTATAACCAAAAAAGAAAAGGCAATGCCTTTTGATCATATAGCTGCACTGAGATTTAATTATAACCAAAAAAGCCATCAATCATTGATAACATAGAAGATCCTATCACCTTTTGCAAAATGTGATCCATTCTAGGAAGAGGATAGTTATCCTTCGGTGATGCCCTGTTTAAATTCTAGAAATCAATACACAATCGAATCTCCCCATTCTTCAGGAAGAGGATAGTTATCCTTCAGTGATGCCCTATTTAAATTTTGGAAATCAATACACAATCAAATCTCCCCATTCTTCTTCCTCACAGATACTAGATTAGCCACCCACTCAGAATATCTTAGAGGAACAATTATTTTAGCTTGCAATAGTTTCTTGACTTCTTTCTCACTTGATGGCAACAATAAAGGATTTATCTGCCTCAACTTTTGCTTATATGGTTTAATCCCTAGCTTCAAAGGAATTTTATGTTGAATGATGCTAGTATCATATGTCTTCAAATCTTTGTAAGACCATGCAAATATATCAACATATTCCTTGAAAGATCCCATGCAAATATATCAACATATTCCTTGAAATGATCTACATACCTCTGTTTAAACTCCTTTGGAACATCTTTTTCCAATATCACCATCTTAGGCTGCTGCTCTATTCCAAGGTTGCAGTCTTCAAGGTCATCTTCTGAATCTGTTTTCTTAATATTGACAGCAACATCATTAGCATTAAATAATCTTTCCAAGGGTACCAAACCTTTAAGGATCACATTATTCTTCAACTGCATTATTTTCTGACCTCCTGTGGAATTCTTTAAAGGCAATTTTTTGTCTCATTATTCTTCTTGAAATTCTTCAGTTTCGTCGTATGTTGGCTAATTTCTCCATCTCCGGTCAAGCTTCATGTATAAAGGGAGCATAGGCATTTTCAGACCCTCCTGTTTGAAATAATATGATGTGGGTCATATGCCAACTTCATTTCTTCAAGTGCTTTCTGCACTTCTCCTACAACTTGCATGTTATTTACAATGAAAGGTCCCACTATCTTTGGCAATTTAAATAAATACCCCTTCTTTGCTGGTACAAAATGTACTTGATCTACATTCAAACTTTGTCTAATGAACTCCAATGAAAATAGTCTCATAGGCACAAAAGTTGGGAGTCTGTAAGGGGCAATTTTTGCTCCATATAATCTAATCTCTAAATAATCTTCAAATTGAAACCAATCACCTACTTTAACATCTTTATTGAGCTGAAGTAAAGACTGAGCCTTTGGTAGAAAACAAGGTGGAGGAGAACTGTTCAATATTGAATAAACAACTGATAGAAAAGAAGTAGCAAAATACATCAACCCTTGGTTACTTTCAGTGCTTCTTACCACATCAGTCCAAAATATCACTAATTGCTTGTTTTTATGAGGGTCCATGATATTCAACCCTAAGTGCATGAATCTTTCAACATGAGTGTACAAAAAGAGATAAGTAACAAGAGATGGAAATCTAAAGCAACTAGTGAGGGGAAGATCTGTTAATTGAGAATTAACCATTTTCTCCCAAAAAATAGGTATGTCAAAAATTGTTTTTGGGTTCATCATCAAACTAAACATTCCTAAAATGGCCTTGTCCACAGTATTTGTATCCTCCCTTCCTAAAAATTTGGTTAAAATTTTAGAACGGGTCTAACTTCTTCAACAAAAGTGTCTAGAGGAAAATGAGCAGGCTCCATAGGCAGCTACTTCCCAGTAGGCATCAAAAAGAAGGTCAATTGAGCATAATTGGAAGCAAACAAATCTTGAAAAGTGGAAAAAAAAGCTTCTTCTGAGAAAGGGGTGTAAGAACTTGCAGATGGAAAGCATAAGGCTTGTTGAATTAATAGGGAAGACACTTGAAAAACATTTTCCCCTAATTTATTCATGACAAAACACTTTTGAGGGTAGAGGGCAGAAACAAGCCAATATATGAACTCTGGGAAAATGTAAGTTTGAGGAATCATAGCAGCTAGGACACCTGACCTAACAGCAACAACATATACAAGAGACTCAGTTTGGTCAAGTAAAATTTGATGATAAATTTATGTATAATTAATTGAGCAAACTAGGTCAAAAATGTCTCTTTCAGTGTTCATCAATGGAATATGAAAAGTGGAACCTGTTACAACCATCTTCTTCGACATTTTGCTAATTCTAGAAGCCAATAGTTTGCGCAAATATCTGAACAATGGCAGGCGATGATGACTGGATTCACACCCTGTACTATTGAATTCTTTGAAAGCAGGAGCAAAGGAAAAAGGTGAGCTAAATGAATAATAAAACGAGATTTTATTGTGAAAAAGGAGCAATGGATGGGAAAACAGAATTAATGACAAATGTGGGAAATTCAAAAAAATGAGTTGGCGAAAAGACAAATGAGGTGATGGATGATGTGGACGATGAGGTGGTGGAAAGGTATGATGAGAAGTTATGATAATCAAATGACAGAATGGACAAACCATAGTCGCGCTCGCCTGCTAATGTAACATGCTCACTTACCGACATAATACAGGGGCAGACTCCAATATGGAAGAAACCCAACGAAGTCCCCCCGCAATCATTATTAGTCGTTGACCTATGGGCAAATGAGATGTTGAAAAGTCTTTACGAGTGGACTGGGAGAGCTAACTGTCGGGCATGTAGTGTCATCAAGTTTGATCGATCCCACGGGCCCCACTACCTTTCCTCATTGTGTTCAAAGACTTGTTCAACATTTAAGCTCCGACTTATTACTGCTGACTAGGGACCCACCTGCCTTTACATTTAATGCAACATTAAAATTTTAATTCACCATCATACATTAATTGTCTAACATCAAAATTATTTGTTTTGCTTTCCTTTTTCTTTTGATTTTTTTATAATTTTTTTACAACTACATATATAGATTGCTTCTTAACATAGATAAAACTAAAATGAGCTAAAACAGTGGGCAAAAGCCAACACATGAGCTCTACCCCAATCCATGGCCATCAGCCTGGTTCCATAGGCCCTAGATGAGCCTCCTTTATCATTCAAGAACCCATGATTGTCCCAACCCCTAGAGGGCAATGAACCGCCCTGCCTTAAAGGGAGTAATCACTGCTATATCTTACACATCATGCTCTTGTCCTTTGAGGACCAAGCAGTTAATTAAAGAAAATTCATAAAAGGCAAAAGGCATATAAAGAAGGGTGGAAAAATGAAGGTTGAGGCACCTCATGTACCACAACTGCTCCCTCCTACACATTACATACCCAAGCGTAGGCTTCCCCTTATCTAGCTACCATTATGCCCCAATATGTGGCCCAAGACTGCCATTCTCATTCCCTATTCTATCTCACTTATTTGTCACTTGCCACCCCCATTAGAGGGGTGTACCTTGGACATACTATCCCCTCTATGGGTTGAAACCACCTAATAAGGTACTTGGCTAACCCCCTTTGGAGCTTGGAGACACTAGCACATGCCAAAGCCCACTACGGAAGGGAATGCCATTATGAAGTGCCCGCTTTGTTATCCATGATTTGTAAGCTTTCCTACCTGATTATTTTAATGAGTGGTTGTATTGGAAGCCTAGGGGACGCATTGAATCTTATGCAGGATTGCAAGTGGTTTCCATTCGAGTTTGGTTTTCCTATATGGGATGCTAACCCCCAGAGGTCTACATTGGCACATGTAAGGTGTGCACAGAGAGCCATGGGCTTCCACAGTAGTAGACGGTACTCCACAGGTCTTCATGGATGTTCAACGATTACTTGCGATCCACTATTGGGATGATGGTGATATGCTTGGTACACTATGCCCAACAGGCCCCCACAGGAGCCCCACACGCTTGGCAAGTGTCCCAGCACTTGTACAATGTCATGCCAGTTTTCATTCCACCACTTGGACCATCACAAAGGATCTACAGGCATCTCCAATTCATATGGAGACCCATGGGGTCATTGATGTGCCCTCAGACCCACTAAGAGCACCACAGGTCTACTACTTGGAGAACAAGGGGCCACCCCCTTATCCCTCATATTCCAAGGAATTTATTTCTCAACATGACACTACAGGGTATTATTTAGCCTTTGGAGGGCCCTAGGATATGCACATATTATTATTTGGCCACCTGTGAGGCTTATTTTTACATTTGTGAGCTGATTTGGTGGGCTTGTCACCAATAGGGGTTTTATTTGCACATTATTTTATCATTATGGGCTAATGTAGGCCCATAGACTAATTTAAACTATTTAGGAGGCTATATATTGATGTTAGATACATTCATTTGTATCATCACTTGACTTGGGTTCTCTCTAATCATAGATGGCTTCGCATTTTGTCCATGGAGAATATTTTCTAGAGATGGATGAATTTTGATGTATGGATTTGGGCTATTTATCTTGTCTTGGAGCTTTGTCTTGTGAAAGAAATGTTGGTTGGATATACTCTATAACGTTGTAAGCGAATTTTGATGTTATTATTCTTGTTGCTGCATATTGCTAAAATTAGGGCTAGTTGCTAGCATAATTGAAATTTGAAATTGAGCATGTTTTAGTTTAATGTATGGGATAACGTTATAAGAATGAATGTCCTAGAGATTATTTGTCTCGATAAGCTTGCATCATTTTCTTTGAAGTATAAATGCTTGAAGGTCACTTTTCTTGTCTTTCCCTCAACATTGGATGAAGTTGACTCTCTAGGCCTCCTTGATTAAGAAACCAAGTTTTTACTCATTATCATCTTTGATTCCATTTCCCCAAGTGAATTAGGCATTGTAATGACCCATTTATAAATGTTAAGAAATAAATATATATAATAATTAACATAAAGTTATAAACCTTATATTTAAATTAATGAAACATCATATTTAAAATATATATGTAAATCATAATAAAAATATAAAAAACAAACTTTATAAATTAGATAACCAAAGTCTAATACATAAAACATAATAGAGTGAGCCATACAGCACGACAGGAGTAGCTTCTGGTCTGAGAGACGTGGACAGAAGCGTGGCAGCCGGGAGGAAGGCGGTGGTGTCATGCGGGAGGGCGGCCACCGCCAGACCCGCAGATAAAAACCGAAGGTCTGAACCGAGAAAGGGGCTGGAACAGGGGAATGAGAAACCAGGAGGAGGAAATTGAGCAGTGAAAGAGGTCTACCATTGGAAGAGCTTCAATCGGTCTGAGGATTCTGGGCACGGGGGTCAGTGGGCTTCTGTGAGAAGCTTACTGGATTGAGCAGCCAATCTCTGTTCAATCAGGCTAGGTGGAATTGGTCTCCCTGGGTAATTGGAGCGAAACAGCAGTAGCAGAGCAAAACAGCAGTAGCATCGTCAACTTCACGGAATCAGATTGCAGTTCAGGTAAGTGAAATTCATTTTTTTTGTGGTTCTCGCTTTCAATTTTATGATTACTACACATGGTATCAGAGCTAGTGTTCAAACCCTTTCGACCTTATGGACCCCGTCTGCGAATCATCTTCAAGGCGAAATCTCGGTGCCCTAGCGTTCCGCAAGATTCCTGGTGCCAGATTTGATGCCCGAAACCCTTATCTGCAAGATATTCCAAGTCTTCGTTAGAAGCTCTAGAAATAATGACGAAATCAGGTTCTGGTTTCTTGGTTGCGAATTTTTTTTAGAGGGAAAAGCTCGTTAGACGTCTGAGAAAATTAGTTGAAGGAATATCTGAATAAGTAAACGCGTTTAATTGCTCATAAATTCGGAACAGTTTGGAGTGCGGGCTTAAGCGACATGTTTTATTGTAGATTCTGTCGAAAACCTTGCCGATTTACCAAAATTCGTTAGAACCAAGACGCCTGGTAGAGATTTCTGCCATAATTCTTTAAAAAAAAAATGAAACTCTAGAATTGGCGGGTAGTAGCGGCGGTCATAATAAAATTGGGGAATATTTTGTCAGCAGGCACGTCGGATAGCCGGGAAATTTGTGGAATTAATTTTTCCATTGGTAACTTCTGTCAAATTACGCGATTTAACAGTATCATCGAGGGCGCATCCAAAATGCGTTATGAAGTTATTGTCAAACACGGCATTTGCAAGCGATGTGACAGTGTCTCAGCAGGACACGTGGAAATTCAAAGTCAATGCACAGGTCAGAGGTCAAACTAGCAGGTTTAGGGTCGAACTCGCGACATCTCACAACGCATCACGAAATCTTACCAAAGAACCATAGCTAATAATGTCCTGTTTCAACCGTATCCCTGTTGTCAAATAAAGATCGAGTCAATACACTGAAGTGGTATAATGATTAATCACGAACAAGATGTTGGTCTGTCGTTTTGTTAATTTGATAACTTAACTCTGGTGAGATTCGATTTTATTATATTTTGTTAATATCACCTCATCTGCTATTATATGCCCATTCCAATGGTAGACAATACCGAGCATGAGTCAGGGATTTTACCAAAAGTTCGTTGATACAATTTTCCTTTTTCATGAGAAATTCCGCATCACAGTTTAATCTCCTAAGTCTGACCGTTCATTTCTTTTTCTAATTCATAGCTGTTGGAACGTTCCTTTTCTAGACTGAACACTGGAAGCTTTATACAGTTTATACTCATATTTTGGCCATCTCGAAACTATAGTGAGTACTGTGGTGGTCAATCATAACTTTATTTTGAGGCTGTTTCATCTTTTAGCTTCAATTTTATGATTTCGTCCAACTTCTCATCTGAAAATTTCTAAATTTGAGTCGTTGATTTCTTTTCATGACTCAGCCCAAAAAAAAAAAAAAAGAAACCGATTGCTGCTCTAACTTCATTATTTCTTGTGCCTTATTTTTTCTTGAAGTAGTTGTCTACTCACAATTCCCATTGTGAGATTTTCCATTTGACTTCCAACAGAGGCCATTAAGTTCTTGTACAATACACGTGGGTTACTAATCAGAGCCATAACAATATCTTCCTTGGATAGTTTTGACTCTTGAGCCAACTGTCGCGTGTTGATAAACTATTGACCTGACATCACCTATAAGGGTAACTATCTCCTGCCATCCTCTGGTAGAAAGAATTTTTTTTTTTTTCAAAATAGAGACTTCTTTGCTCCATTAATTGTCTCAGACATGCTGCTCAGCATGTCCCGTGCATCTTTGGCAGATTCTGCATCACTTGTATGGAATAACCATGAGTCTTCATGATTCTAAAAACATTATAACAACCTCCTGTCTCTTGTAATCTCTATATCCCGGTGAACCTTACTTCAGTCCGATGGTCTGGAGTAACACTTTAAAAACTTCCCTGATTTTCTCTAGTTAATCATTTTCATCTCAAGTTTCGAATACTGAAATTTTCTCTCACATTTTGTCATGTTCTCAAAAACCTCAACACAATTTACAGAATCCAATTATATGCTTGGGTCAGATACCAATGTTAGAAAACTAACCTGGAAAGAGTAATTACAGAAAATATAGAGATGAATGGTATACTGCTAAACTGTATTTCTTCTAGATTTTAATCATGACATGTCTATGATAAATTTTTCGGCTAAAGGTAAATCTGATATGGAACCAAAGCAATCCGTCATTCATATAAATCTAATATGGAACTGAAGCAATCCTTCATTTATATATATTATAGCTTTAATCCCTATCTAAGTAATATATTCAAAATATAAATATGTATGCCTTTCTTTAAAGGTAATAGCTAGATTGGGGTATAACGGGTATGTTGCCGATGTTCATTGTAACGAGGCATTTTACCATTTTCATTTTGCGGATGTTAATAGGTAAATAAACTTTAGATGTCTTACCTTAGGAGCTAATAACCATACACTTCTGCATTATTCATATTAGGATAGAATACCCTGCATTAGGACAAGGAGGTCGCGAGACCACCCTCCTTGACCTCGGTACCAGTAAGATCCGCCTAGCGGGTAAAAATAGCAAAACTATACCCGTTTACGAATGTGAAGTTGTAAAAGAAAATTATGTGTTAAATTCGGTTGTCTACCTCAAAAATTTTATGGAAATTTTATTTCGTGTTTAGGAACCATTACAATGGTAAGGACGTATGAGCGACGACGACGTGACCAGGCAGCATCATCACCATTAATGCCGCCACCGTCGCCATCATCATCCCCATCACCTTCGTCACCACCAAGACCATTGTCAACATCAAACGCGCCAGCGCCAGAGTTGACTGTGATAATGAACTCTTTGGAAGCCTTATTGGAGACATTAAAGGAATCAACTAAGGCTAAAACCAAAGAGGAATTTCAGCATGTAGCCACCAGTTCAGCAGAACCAAAGAACTTTGAGCTCGCGAGACCGAAAGAAGACATTTCCAGGGAGCTTCAGAAAATTAGACTCCCAGAATTCTCAGGAGGTCGAGCAGGTGAACGCGCTGAAGCATGGTTAGAAGGAATGAACAGATGCTTTAGGTTAAGAGAATATTCTTCTTCGGCAAAAACAAAAATTGTTGTGTTTCAATTAAAGGAGAGTGCCTTAATTTGGTGGGGAAATCTGGAGAAGCAGCTGCACCTTACATCGGATAATGTCCCTTGGGAACTGTTTGAGGAAAGGTTCCGCGCAAAGTATTTACCTCCATACTTTCAGCAACAGCAAGCGAGAGCCTTTCATACATTAATTGAGGGAGATAAAACGGTGGAAGAGTACGAGATTAGGTTTATGGAGCTTGTAAAATACATTCACTACTTAGATTCTGATGAACGTCAAGTTGAACGCTTCATATTTGGGTTAAATCCTCGCATTAGAGCCTTGGTAAGCATGTGGAAACCGTCATCAGTAGCCGAGGCAGTTGAATGTGGTCGTTCTGCAGAAGAGCACCTTGGAATCAAAAAAGAGATAGGGCTAGCAGAACCTTTACAATCAGGATTTCCTGGAAAGACTCCTCGAAACTTTATCAACGGAGGTAGCTCAAGGCCACCTTACGATAACAAGTCTACCTCGAGAAATATAGTAACAAGAGCTCCCATGGCAGTAAACACTATAGCCTCGGAATCATCAAACGCTAGGTCATGGTCATCTCGAGGGACTGCCAGCAGAGGAAGAAATTCGAGAGAAATCAACATGAGAGGACGAAGCTCGTTCTCTAGAAATTCACGTCCTGAGTCAAGAGGATCAATGCCGCTAAATTGTTGGGGATGTGGGGGACCGCATTTTCAACGGGATTGCCCTGAAGCTTCGTCGAATATGTCGCATAGGACTGGAGAGGGACCAATATCAAACAATCAAGATAATCATAGAATTCATGCAGTAATCAGCAACGACCAAGCAGCGCATCAACCCACTATAGCGGGATCTTCAGGTATGGAACAAGGGAATCGTAACGGTCGAACCATTACGTATACTGGGACGTAGGGTTCGATAGTTGAGGAACCGCCTGGTGGACCAAGTTAGGGTCCAATGGGACAAGTATAGTCCTGGATCAGCAACTTGGGAAAATACAGAGGACATATGTCAAAGATACCCTAATCTATGTCAGTTTTGAAGAACTTTAAACTATGTTTAGTATATATTTACTTCACTACAATCAGAGACTCAGAAACTTTTTGAATGATTATGGATAAACGTGAAATTTTGTGGCATAATACATGTTTAATTCCTGCTGGTACATGGATACCAAAACAATATATATGGTTCATTTTACTAAATTATAGTTGTCGAAGTAAAGTTAAGACAGTTGAATGATTTTACTTCTGATAGAAATTAAGATATTATAGATCTGATTTATTTATACATGTCAATATGATCAATGGGATAGAAATCAGGAAGAGAATACATTCTAGATAAAAGTCAAAAGACATGCATGGAATAAGGAAAAATATGTTGTACTGTAGTATCATAAATGAATTAATAAGGGAATAATATGTGAGTTATTTTGAATATGCTGATGCACATTTTACCGATGCATGGATAAGTGTATGATTGCAGGTAATAGACAGTTACCGGGATGACCACGTGATGACAGAACCTCAGAACAATTGAAGCTCCAAGTGATTCTATGATAGGGTGTTAGCCCTGAGTTCTATTGGGAGGGGTGGAGGTGTTACCCACCGTTTATCCTCCAAACCTTGGAGTCATGGGAGGACTGTGCGAGTCACGCTCCCCTAGACGTGTGATGATGACTGCCAGATGCCTACTAGGGATCAGGTCGGTATAACCGACGCTATCACCTTAGAGTTTATGAATGGTCGGGTCAGTAGAATTGACGCCATGGCATACTCGAGTAGAGGACGGATAGGATGGGAGCAGAAGAGATTAGGAAGGACAGGTTGATTTTAGAATAGCTTGGGAACCTGGATGGAGCACGATATATCCATTAAAATCATAAACCTAAAATTCTAATTTTATTTTAAACTCTTAATAATAAAATAAAATTTTAAAACTAAGAGGGGGGTACTAATTACTATCATAAGTAATCAGATAAGATAAAAACTCTAACTTCGGGACGAAGTTTTCTGAAGGGGGAGTGTATGTAATGACCCATTTATAAATGTTAAGAAATAAATATATATAATAATTAACATAAAGTTATAAACCTTATATTTAAATTAATGAAACATCATATTTAAAATATATATGTAAATCATAATAAAAATATAAAAAAACAAACTTTATAAATTAGATAACCAAAGTCTAATACATAAAACGTAATAGAGTGAGCCATACAGCACGACAGGAGTAGCTTCTGGTCTGAGAGACGTGGACAGAAGTGTGGCAGCCGGGAGGAAGGCGGTGGTGTCATGCGGGAGGGCGGCCACCGCCAGGCCCACAGATAAAAACCGAAGGTCTGAACCGAGAAAGGGGCTGGAACAGGGGAATGAGAAACCAAGAGGAGGAAATTGAGCAGTGAAAGAGGTCTACCATTGGAAGAGCTTCAATCGGTCTGAGGATTCTGGGCACGGGGGTCAGTGGGCTTCTGTGAGAAGCTTGCTGGATTGAGCAGCCAATCTCTGTTCAATCAGGCTGGGTGGAATTGGTCTCCCTGGGTAATTGGAGCGAAACAGCAGTAGCATCGTCAACTTCACGGAATCAGATTGCAGTTCAGGTAAGTGAAATTCATTTTTTTTGTGGTTCCCGCTTTCAATTTTATGATTACTACAGGCACTGGTACCTTAAATGGGTGATCATTTTAACCTTCTTTTACTATTTTCCCCTTTTTCCCGAAGTCTAGCCAAATTATTTTACCTAGGACATCAATTTCTTGGGAATTGACCCAAGGAAAAACTTTGGTCTCCTATAGGCTACTACGCGGGTGCATCCCCTCCCTCACTCTAGAAAAAAACATTCAAGAGTGACTTCCCTAGTAATCAGGTCCCAAGGGTCCAAGTCTATTACATAAGCTCATCATGCTAGTGTCATTTATTACAATTCACCCGTAGTGGCAAGAAATTTGCATAGAGGAAGAGAGAGAAGATAGAGAGTGAAAAGGGGCAAAATGCCCTATTAGACTTCTGATATTCAAAAAAAATGCAGGTGTCCTATCCATTGGGCAATGGGGTCTTTGTTTCCTGTCATTTACATATGAGCAGATAACACTTCCCACACAACTTACAATTTAGATTTTATCTATTGAACCACCTCAGTTTCACCATATTCCCACATAGGATCCAAATTTCCCGACATTTGTAGTCTTGACTCTTCAATGTAATGATTGAGCCTAGGGCACAAAAGTTTTTTGAAAAGAATAAAAATCAACATTTTGACAATCAACATTCAAAATTAAAAAAAAAAAAATGCATTAAAAAAAAACAAATTTAATGACAAAATTTTGCAACAATAGAGGGGCATACCTATTAGCTGCAAATTGCCAAATGGCAAGGACACCAGTGGCTATAGGAAACTAGCCACCAATTGGGAAACCCTCTCCACTCAATAAATTGGTAATGGAAAAAGAAATCAATCTCCCCCTAGAAAATCCTGGAAAATAATGGGTGACTGAAACCCCAAGAAAAAATTCTAAAAAACAGAAAACAAAAATTGGACAAAAATTGATGCTCATACCTGCAAGTGCACCCATTGTTGACAAAAATTGATTCCCACTACAAAAATTGATAGTGATGGCCCTCCTCCAATCAGGAAACCCTATTGTCCTCTACTCTCCAAACAGGGCTCATTGTTTGCAAAATGAGTAAAAACAAAAGCAAAAAAACAAAAACCCACTTAAATTCAAAACTAGGCATAGTGGGCAGATTTTTTGCCCAGTGGTGCTACTTTTACAATTTTTCATGATATTTTTTTGCAGTGAAAGAAATGTCAACTTTTTCCGCTGAAAAAATCATGATTCAAGGAGTTTAGCACAATTTTTGGAACAAAAGTTTCCCATGCTGGTTCCATGGATTATGAGCAGACATATCAACTCATACAAGAGTAGGCATATGTACAACTGCGAAAAGGGGGTTTCCATGTTCAAGATACTACAAGAACTTTTTAGTTGTGGATGTCCTTAATATGTTGTTCTCATGTCTATAAAGATCCATTCAACAAGAAGGATAGGAACCTTGTGGTAGTGGGAAGGCCACAAAATTTTGAGTTCTAGACATATTCTATGAGCTCTCAGCCTCCCTTACTGAAATAGGTAGCTGTATGTTGTGAGTTCTAATATGTTTTTAGTTGTCATAATTTTTCTTTTCATATGTGTGTGCATGTGATGAAGGGCAGCCAAAGAGGGCACCAATATTTATACAAGTTCCAATTGAAGTCACCATAAAAAACTCTCTTGTTTACCAATTTGACAAAGAATAGAGACGAGCACTTATATGCCTGCAATACAAAAGACAACTATATTAGCCCTATCGATCTATGGATCAAAGAAGCCTATAGTAATATAGTTGAACCTTGGCACTTCTTCTACATCATGAGGATTCCACTATAGGATTTGTCTGAGCCATGAAGGAGGTTCCAACATTTATTTGTTGTAGGTTTAACATTTCATATTTTTGGTTGGCAACCAAACACAGAGTAAAATACATGGTAATTATGAATTAAGATGTTGGTTACATCGGAAGTGTGATTTTAACTAATATGTTTTGTTCGCTTGATTATATTAGGATAAGATGAGTAAGCTTTTTCGCATTAGCATTAGTTTATCTTACATGTTCTTTTATTTTAGTGCAATTGCTTGTCTTAGAATAGTTTGTTTTATTTAATTTATTGACTATCATTTCCATGTTTAGGTTAGATATGAAATTCCATTTTGATTTCTCTCTCTAAGGGATAAGACCTAGTATCCTATTCCCTCCTAATATTTTATGCAAAATCTAGCGAGATTGTTTTAAACATACAAGTGTCGAGATGTTGGGGTTCTCACATACTCCTTGGGATAGCATGTGTCCTCCAGTTGGCACCAATTGGTACCCTAGTATTTTTCATAACAACACCATTGTAATTCCAAAGAGATGCAAGTAAAAAAACTTATAGACCATGCGATGACTGTGTATTGTGGTAACCTAGGCCTATTATGGTTTGTTGTGCCTAATCTTTTTAGTCTCCACTCTTAAGTCCTTTCATCTTGAATAGGATTGGAAGCCTTGGGATGGATCTACTTGGACAGATGGTTTATAGAAACCATTGGTTTTGTAGGGGAGATCACACTATATAGGGTCTGTCAAACCCATGTCTTTAGTGCACCTATGGCTATTCCACATGGTCACGTGTCATAGAGTTTGTATGCATCTCATTTGGCCATGGTATACTATAATTCAATTTCTCCACATGGTAGTCTTCCAGTGCACAACATTCCAATTTTTATGGGGAACTACATAAATCCCAATGCATAAAGCTCTTGAGACCAAAAATTCAACAATGGCTCAAAATGTTCATCAAGAGACATACCTAACATGCCATGTTCAAACAATGTCTTAGGTCCAAATGGGGCAAGTGATAGCTCAGTGGAATCCTCATAATGTGTCCTACCTCCCTCAAGCAAAACATATACTCCTCCCTTTAGTTGTTGTTGAACTGTGAGATTATATGCCATTCAATAAAATTATTTTGTGGGTTGACTCTTCTATTTCTCTTCTTATTCTTATGCTACAATATTTCTTCATAGAATAGATACAAGCACTCCATATGAAGTCACAAGGCAACTGGGTTGATCCCTAATCACATTGAAAGGCAGATCAGGGTGCTAGACCTCATCTCACCTTTTATTGGCATCAAAACCCAATGAAACCCAAGTATTGGACAGACCCTTATCAGGGGTACTTTGAGTAAGGGTGAAAATCTAACTTGTTTTCATAGTTGGCCCTATGGTTGGAGACATCTCAAACTAGAATATCTTTCAATAGAATTTGGGAGCTAGTACAACTATTCTATACTAGAATTGAGTGCAATAGTTGCTAAACTCCAAATCCTTTCTATAATCTAAGGTGAATAGCTGACTTAAAGTGTGTTTTGATCGCAATCCCTCATTTGGAAGGTAAACAAGGCAATAAGCCTCAATCTAGAAACCAATCTCAAAACTTACAAAATTTCTCTTTCTTCTTCGTTTTATAAAAAATAAAAATTCAAGAAAACAAAAAATCCTAGCTTTGCTTTAATTTCCATCTTATTAGCTAGTAATCTTCAAGCTTTTGGAAATTAGCATATTTTTACATCCCAAGACAATTTTCTCTCTTGATTTCTGCAATAATATTTTATATGTCACGAGGGAATTAGAAGTATTTTGCAAATGTGCAATTTGCAACAGCCATATTCACAGAAAATTCAACAAAAATACACACCGGGGGCTTACCCAAGTAGGTGCCTTCAACGAAGAACCCCTTTACTTATTCCATATTTAATAACATGTTATATCGCAAGCCTCAATATAGAAACCAATCTCAAAACTTACAAAATTTCTCTTTCTTTTTCGTTTTATAAAAAATAAAAATTCAAGAAAACAAAAAATCCTAGCTTTGCTTTAATTTCCATCTCATTAGCTAGTAGATCTTCAAGCTTTTGGAAATTAGCATATTTTTACATCCCAAGACAATTTGCTCTCTTGATTTCTGCAATAATATTTTATATGTCACGAGGGAATTAGAAGTACTTTGCAAATGTGCAATTTGCAACAGCCATATTCACAGCAAATCCAACAAAAATACATACCGGGGGCTTACCCAAGTAAGTGCCTTCAACCAGGAACCCCTTTACTTATTCCATATTTAATGACAAGTTATATTGCAAAGTTTTCTTGGGAGTAAAAGTACACATTTTGCAACTGTCATAGAGTGAAATTTCTCGCTGAACTTTCCTAGGTCTTACATTTAGGGGGATTTGGCCCCTGTTTTCTGCAGGTAGTTTCCGGATTGTTGGAAACTGTAAAATAGTTGCAAATCTGAAGTGTTCAACAATTTTTATCAATATTAATTTCCTTCCCAAGCATTTCCACCCACAAATCCATCAATTTAGTGTGTTTCCACACTTGTGGATAGCTTGCAAAGGGCGTTTTACTTGTTGTTTTCTGTGTTTTTTCCCTACTTTTGCACGTCTAAAAAGTGCAAGACAGTGACATAGTTGTCCATTCTTAGCCAGATACCAAGAGGTAACTCAAGCAAAATCATTCCCCGAGGCTCAAGATCATATATCACTCAATTTTGTACTATTTCTAGAGTTAGTTTTTGAAGTTAGATTGATATTCTACTTCCTAGTGTACATTATTTCTGCATTTAATTTCATCCAAAGATCAGTAAAATTAAAACAATTAACTACTATCTTCACCTTAGATACGTATACTAGGCATTGCCCTCCCACAACCTTTTGTAGAGTTGGGCTTGAAGGGTAGAACTTGTGCCAAGATGACAATGGGAATTTGTTTTATGAGGTACCAACTAATCCTTCATAAGGACCTTCATGAGACCCCGCTAAATTCATCAGTAATAGGGGCCACGTGAAAAAAAGAGAATGTAACCTTTCTTATAGACACAAGAAACACACATAATTTTGATAAAAATATTAAATATATTTGTATATCCAACCACAGATATAATAGTGATGTGGAAAAAGAATTGACGGAGTCAAGAAGTGTAACAAAAGTCAAGCTACATATAGAAGACTACAAATTGGAGTCTAATTTCTACATAATGCCCTTGGGGGGAGTAGACATTGTCTTGGGAGTTGAAAGGCTACAAACATTGGGGACCTATTTCACAAATCATGTAATATCCCCAATTTTCCTAGGCCACTTAGGAAATATTACACTTTTCGAAAAATTTGGAATTAGTGGCCCTGTGGGTTAGCTCGAGTGGTTAAGTGCTGTGAATTACATGTGGGAGATCATAGGGTCAACTCCCTAGGGTGGTTTCCTTTCTGGATATCATTTGGCCTCACTCGATGTCCCCATTGGGTTAGGTTGCCAAAACTGCAACCACATGTTTACCCTGGGTACCCATCCTCAAAATGAGTGCAATTGCTGCTAGGGTTTCCCCAAGATGTGTATTCCATTTGGAAAAAAGTAAGTAACACCAGAAAATAAAAATCAAGTTAGGCATTCAGTCTTGGAACAGCAGCAGTCCTTTTGAGCATTAAGGAGCAGCTTGCAATATTCCTATCATCCACAAAAGCAGAACACAGAATAGCAGGTGCACCATCATGCAACACAGTCTGGTTGAACTTTTGAAGTAGTTCTTGAAGATCTCAGACCACAACAGATGCCAGCAAGACCACTAAATTGCAAAAAATCAAAATTCAATCCAGCTCTCCAATAATCCAGTTTAACACTATATTGAAGAGGAGGTCCAGAACAAACAGTTGTTGAAGTACTGAAGATCCAGTTGCAGATATACGTGCAAAGCATTTATAAAGACATTTTTTTACTATTCAGAGAGTTGTGATGTCAAAGAAAAGAAAACGGTCATTACAGTGAAATTTGCATTCCAACATAAACACATGTATTATTTGGAAAAGTGGATATCATGAACCTCTTTTCACCTAAAATATGTTCAATTCTTAAATATTGATTTACTACTTTCAACCAAAAGTAAACTATAACACCAACCAGCAGTGACAAAAAGAAAGTTTTAATACAAACTTCACATTCTGAACTAATTGTCAAATCGAATTAATGTGACTGAGTTAATGAAACTGTCAAGTGATAGATCCCTTACAGTTCATATTTATTATTTTGACTGTCAACAATAGTTGGATAACTTCCCATTGGAATGATTCGATATCTTTCATAATTGAATCAAGGAAGAACTGCAAAGCTATATTCCAAATTCTTTATTTTGGGAAAAACGCATGGTACAAATTCTTTACACAATTCTCTGTAAAACATGTCATATGGAGATAGCCAACAATGGAAAGAATAAAAGGATGAGAAAAAGTATAAGTTAGAAGAAACATGATTGATCAGAAACATGACATCAACAACTGGCTTTATATTGTAATATACATAAAATAGGAGAGCTTTCTACATATTGCCATAGCATTAGCATTAACTGAAGCAGATTAAAAGGGCATTTGAAAGTAAATTAATATGGTGCACTAAATGAGATAAATAAAGAGGAAAATTTTAATCAACATGATAAAACCAACCAACATGTTCCATGCAAGCCAAATATTCCAAATCAACTAAATGCATTTTGATAATACAAGAAGACGAAAGATGAGCACTTACCACTTCTGCATGGTTTTAAGAGTAAACTTATATCCCTAAAAAGTTAGGTGGAAACAATAAACCACTAAATAATAACCTCTTTCTAAAAATTCCTAAGATGCTGCATGAGAAGGCAAAAACAGTATTTTGAATTGAGTGACATTATGTTTGCAAAGCTCTTGTAGGAACAAAAGAAGGGGTTCAGTAACGAGGTGGGAAGGGAACTTCTTATCTAATTGTGACAGTTGACTATCCAAATCGAAGGTGTTACCTGATAGATGTACCTAACAAAGAAAGGAAGAAGACCCATCAAAGTTGGACAACGCACTGGTCAAAGTTTAAAGTCCAGAAGTCCTGCAAGGCAATTTTGCGCCTTCTACTCTCTTTTTCACTCTTTGTTAAGTTTAGGTATGTTCTACGCTTAGAGCAATTTATTTCAATTTTCACGGTTAGCTCAATCTTTCCCAAATTAGCAATCACATCAACATTAAAGTAAACTGTAGATAGAACATAAACATAAATCGCAGAAGACAAGCTAAGACAATAGGACACAAGATGTGGCGCTAGCCAGGGACAAACCCCAATGTGGGGAAACCCTTGATCAATTCTTCTTATATGTTCTTCAATAGTTCAACAGAGAGAGAGAGAGAGAGATAGTACATTTACAACATAATTCAACACTTTGACTTATCTAGATAAGAGCATAGATCATCTCTAAGAAGATGATACATGAGATCAATTGAAGACAAGCTGCTTCAACTGATTCTCCAGGGTGACTCCTTCACCTATCATCGTGCTGCATCTCGTCATCATGTTGCACCTCACCGTGTTGCACCATGTTGCACCCATCATCACAGTGCTGGACCTAATGACCATTCTGTGCACTTCATGTTGCTGCCCCTGTCACTGTGCTGCTCCAATCACTGAGCTGCTCTCATCACGAATCTGCACCCAATGTTGCACTCATCACTGATCTGCACCCAATGCTGCACTAATCATGCAGCATTCATTACTGCATCCAATATGCTACTTTACACTCACCAGTCTTAGCTGCTTGTTATGGCTTACAACCTAGCAGAGCAGCTAGACTCGTCCAAAGTGCAGTCAACTAACAGTCACAATGTCTTCCTTGATTTGTCTGCAATTGTCCTCTAAGGGAAGGTTGTCACTGCCTTCCACAAGACTGTCCTCCATTTATTACAGCATGTATATATCTAACATGCCATACATCAGACTGAAGATGTCATTGTCATGTGTTCACTAGATAACATACAACCTAGAGCGCAAACTTCACTGTTTCTTCTTTATGACAGTGAATTCACAGTCGTTAACTCATGCCTTGTAACTGTTTTATCGACAACACTCTATTGTCACCTACAGCACACCTAGGCACCTATAGCACTTAGTTCATGTTGTCATCTCCAGCACACTTAGGCACCTACAGCACTTAGACATGTTGTCACCTACAACATACATTAGGCCTCCTTGTGCTATTGATAAGGGTTGCGTATTGTAGACAAAACAGCAACTAGATATCCTTGATTAGACTACAGATTAGGGCCTTTGTTTGCTGTTCGTTAGGCCTCCTTAGACTGTGGCTAGGGCACCTTATTGGACTGTGGATTAGGGCATTTGTTTGTTGTTCATTAGGCCTCCTTAGACTGCGGCTAGGGCACTTTATTGGACTGCGGATTATCTCCTCCTTAATCTTGCTAGAGCTCTCCTTTCACTGCGGCCAATTCTCTCCCTTGCCTGCGGCTAAGGCTAGAACATGTGGCTAGGGCTGCGTATTAGGGAAGCATGTATGGAAGCTTCCTTACTGCTGTTAGGGTATCCCTTTTACTGCTTCTAAGGGTTGTCCAAAACCCTTCCAGAACAACATATATATTAGGGCATGATAAGCTGCATTAGAGTCTGCTGTTTAGGCTTCCTTCACCATGCTAGATCTCCCTTCCTTCCTACTTCTAGGGCTTCTTCATTAGGGAAGCGTTATCCCTTAGGACCTCTCCTCCTACTAAAACCCAAAGACAAGTAGAGAGGAAGAGATCCGAAGTGTGTAGAAATGACTTGAAGGCCACCTCTATTTATACTAAAACGTTGAGCACATGCGGGGTTTTTTTGGCTGTTGGCTGACCTTGACGAATTGTCCCATAACACAAATAAATTCATATCTCCATGAATACTTATCGGAATCGGATGATCTTTAGATCAATCCTACACCTCTCGATGAGAGGGATCCAAGAAAAATATCAGCTGCCATTAATAAGATGACCCACATGGATTTTGGCCCTAGTTGCCAATTTTAACACTCCCTCTCAACTAGGGAGAGCTTCATCCGCTAATCCATATGTCCGACTGTACTATCTGTTGACCTCTACTGGTCAACAACCCATGTAGTGCATCCCGTTTTTCTTGACAGAAAGAAGCAGCACCTGATCAGCATGTCCGTGCCATCCTACCATCATCAGCAGCTTGATCATTTTTGTTGTAAACCTAGTCTACATGTATGAATTGTAAATAATCTAAGCAAATCAGAGTCATGTATGTAAAATTGCCTAGGCGGACCTAACTTTCTATGATAATCTATGTCCCGGAAGGTTTTTCGTCTCACCGATCCATGGATCGGCAGAGTTTTCCTTCAAACCTGACCCCAAAGCCGGGATGCATTTTGTCATTAGAACTTTAGGAGAATCCTAGTGTGTTGATCTGCTAGATTATCGTTGTGTCGCAGAGCTGGGTGATTTGTGAGGGTCTGTATTAAAGGGGTTTTCCCCCTTAAGATGTAAATTTGTAAAAGTCATCATGAAATGTGTCTTGAGGGTCGAAAAATGTTTTGAATCCCCTCATGAGTCCTAAGTCCTAGGTCCTAGGTGATGTTTCCGAAGGCTTAGTTCAGTGATCCATTTTAAAATGAATTAAAAAATTAAAAAATGAATAAAAATAATAAAATAAATAAAAAAATTTAAAAATTTTAAAAATTTAATAAAAAAATAATAAAAAATTTAAAAATTTAAAAAATAATAATAAAAAATTAAGTGAATAAATCGACGGATGAGATCAAGAGATGTCTTGATCCTCATCAACGGTCGAGATCATTTCTACGTGGATCACTCGAACTAGCCGTTGGGATCATTTCCTTTAAATAGGGTGCTAGGGGTCATTTCAGGGATCTGATCTGTGAGTCAAAGACTGAAGAAGCTCTCTTGTAAATTTGTTTCTGGTTAATAAAGGAGACTTTGGGGTCCATATCTTGCTGGTGTTACTCTCTTGAAATGCTGTGAGATTGTTTTAATTTTCTGCATGTGTTATTTTCAGCTGTTAATAATAGCTTTTGTAGAGTATTGTGGGTACAGGTATCTTGCTCACTTGCTAGGGTTTGGGTGTTGTTAGGGTTTCTGAAGTAATGGCAGGTATCTCCATTATTTCCTGAGATCTAGCAGCATTCTTGCCCTCTTTACTGATGGTTGTTTCTGAGCTGTGCAGAAAAACCCTTGCTGAAGAAGATTTGGTGGGCGTTAGGGGAAGTTCTCGGCTGAACCAGCCAACTCCCACATGCATTTTCTGCTGAGCCCAGTGGATTTGATCCTGGGTCTATCATTCGGTTTTATTTCTCTGATCTGCATGAGAGAATTTCTGAAGTTTTTTATTTCACAGTGACAATCTGAAATTTCTTTTCTTAAAAAAATTTCTGGTTCTTATTGTTAAATCTGGCTGTGAAGGGGCTAAATCTGTACATTAAATTAGCTGATCTAGGGTTTCAAAATTTTCTGATCCAGGGTTTCATTTTCAGTTTTGCTTAGGACAGGTTTATTTAGGGTTTTGATTTTTTGTTTTTATGTACATATTTTGGGTGATTTCAGGTGGCAGAAGCAAACACCAGATATTGATTGGAGGGCCGACCCATAAACGCAGCCATCATCTATCACTCACGTTTCATGAACATTTCATCCTTCCGCGCGGGTGCTGCCTCAACACTGCTCTGTCTGTCAACTGTGGGAGGTGTCATTTTGGTTGTTTAAAGTGCTACAGCTTCCATCGAAACCGTCGACGTATATCTGCGTGGGCATCAAAAAAAAATTTTCTTGTTTTACGCCGGCAGCAGGAGGAAAGCTGAAGGAGCATACAACGTATATCCTTTGACGGCTTGAGCGAGTATCTCTGAGTGTTAAGCCAGGAAAACATCGAACCGCTTCAAATATTTTCTGTCCGCCCGCAGCATGAGTGCATTCCCTTCATTACACAGATGATCGACGCTCAGATTGTATTTCACGCAGGCACGTTGACTGAAACTCCTCAAGTTTAAACGTTTATTCTGCCGTCGAAGAGCCTCAGGTAAAAACGTGAATCGTTATTCAAATTCTGCTGAGAGATAATCGTTGTGCGGTTTGCGTCTACAGTTCTGGTCATTCCGCGCAGTGATGTCTATTCTGCTAGGGTTTCACCGTAACATTCGTTCCCATCTTTGACTTTTGATGCGTTTTGATTTTGTTTCATAGCATAGGTTAGCGTAATTTTGTTTCTGAGTTTTAGAATTTAAGATTTGTTTTATGATTTCTTATAGTTGTTTAATATTTAGACTTTAGATTTAGGATATTTTGTCACATTTAGATTTTATGAACAGTAAAAATAAAAAATGCGATTTTCCCTTTTTTTCATTTTTTTTTAGATTTAACTTTTCTTAGTTTTAATTAGATTTTGATTTAATTTTTTTTGTTTTATTTAGATTTGTTTAATGTGTTATGTTAGCCTTAGTTATATTTTGTTAGATTTAATTTAATAAAAAAAATATATATATAAAATAAAAATGTTTTTGTTAGATTTTTTTAATTTTAATTTAAGTTTTTGTTTAGTTTAGTTTTAAAATTAGATTAATTTTAGAATTTTAAATTTTTGTAGATTTATTTTTAATTTCCATAACATTGAAAAATAAAAATTGAAAAAAGATTTAAAAAAAATTTGAAAATAAAAAATAAAGTTTTGTGGAAAATCATTTTGCCAGTTTCAGTTGCTTTCGCGATATATCTTTCATGCTGAGATCTGAAATTTTCAAGTCGAAACACGAAATCCAATGTCTGGTTAATAATTCATGATGCTCATGGTGGTTTAAGGCATTTATCTCTTCAAAGCTTTCAGTTGCCGGATATCGTTTTGATCACATGATTTAGCTGATGATAGATGGTTGCTGTTCATGGTCCATGTTTTCTTATCATTTAAAAAGTAATCATTTAAACATTGACTCCACAAGGCACTGGTCTATTAAATCTCTAAATCCATCTAGTGCTTATCATATCGTGTATCGTGTCTCCCACCCAACTGTTTGGCAGTTGGTCTTCACTATCTCGCAGGGTCTACCCCCCTTAGCCGCGGGAGACGGGCTTAAACGGAGGGATCGGGGATCAGAGTGACAGCCCCCGGTCCGAGCGTTGTCGTGCCAATCTGCGCGACAACATTTTTGGCGCCGTTGCCGGGGACAGAGTTTTTCTGTTCTTGGGGTTTCATCGACATTCAGCTTCTCATCTTCTCATCTCTCATTTGAGCTGGCAGATTCAAATATTTTGGCATCTTTTCATCACATATCAGCAGCATCTCTTCGGTTTTGTTTCTTGTTTGGGTGGCGACTCCATTTTTCTCATTTTTCCCAGACAAGAAGCTTTCCTCATATCTGCTTGTGTTTACTTTTTGGATCCTAGAATCAGATTCGTTGTTCAAGTGGTGACTCCACTTCTTAATTTTCTTGAGCAGAAATCTCTTTCTATCATCCATTTCATCCCCTGTTGTTCATCATGGATTATTCATGTAAACCATGTCATTTTACTAATAATCTCCATGATCTTCCGAAAGAGGCCATTTCTAAATTATTTAAGTTCTCGGGTGATGATCCGGTCGCTGTTAAACATCATTTAAACATGTTCACTTGTGTAAAGATCTTATATTGCAGATTTCCTCAATATAATCATGAAGATTTCAAGATGCGTCTATTTGTCCATTCTTTAGAGGGTGATACCTTGAATTGGTTTAATAATTTTCCTAATGATTTTTTCACTTCTTTACAAGACATTCTCGATGCTTTTAAAGATAGATATAATAGTCCAAACAGCTTGCCTTCTACCTCTAAAATTGTGCAAAAAGAAGAAAGTAATCATATTAAAGGTCAAGCTGTTGAAGAAAGAGTTCAAGATCAGAATATGTCATCAGCCGGAAATATTGCAGTTCATGATAGTGAAAAATCAGGGACAAATAATAGTGAAAGGGAAGAACAAAAGCAAATTATACAAGATCTAATGATGCTGGTAAGAAACATGGAAAGCAATCAAACTAGTCTTATCAATGATGTTAAAACTTTAGGCACCCACCTGGAAAAACGTAATAGGGAGTTGGAGGTTACGCAAAATCAGCATGCTAAGGAAATTGAGGCCATGAAAATTAAATATGAAACAGAAATTAGAAGCATGCAAAGCAAGATGTCAGTCCTAGAGGAGAATATGGTGACCATGAAAGCTGATCATGATAGGGAAATTGACTCTATGACATTCAATCATAACAATCAGTTGGCTGACATGCAAGCGAATCATAAAGAAGAAATAAATTTCATGCAACATTGCTTGATGGACATAGAGGAAAAGAATGATAAAGTAATAAAACACATGCAAGAGCACCATGCCATGCAAATCAGTGCTATAAGGGATGAATGCTCTAGTCAGATGGATGCCATTAGAATACAAGTTCAAAAGACTCAACAATGGTCAGATGATAAGAGAAACCAGGAGCCTTCTCATTTGCTGCAACAAGTTCCATCTTACTATGAGGAGGTCATTAGGTGGATAATTGAAGGTGATCCAGATAAGCTTAAAAACGATAAAAATCAGATGCAAGACACAAAAGGACTTAGCATGCATATCTTACACACTTCATCTGATAGTTTCGAAACAGAAAGTTTCAGATCATCAGTAATTCATCCTGCCAGAAAGAAGAAGCGCAAGAGGAAGAAGATTAGACGAAGATTTGATGCATCAGACGGCCGTGAGCAGCTTGATTTTCGGATAGGAAAGAGTCCTACCATATGCAAAATTGGACATGGCACATCCGACAAGCAGCCGACAGATTTGCCTGAAAGCAGGCAAATGCTCAGTATGCACTATATTGAACACATCTGATGCCGTAGGGCATCCTTTGTAGCGTATTTCTAACCCTACTCCTTGTTTTTTCCGCATTTTCATTTCTGCTTTAGATAGTTAATAAATGAAGAGCTTTTATCTTTCCTGTGCTTAATGTATATGCTGATTTTTTGGGATGGACGCTACTTATTTTTGTGTTGTATGGATGCAGATTCTGGATTCTCACATTCCTGCAAGCAGCAACGTGTCCCCAAGTAGAGCCAGATGTTGACCTCTACTGGTCAACAACCCATGTAGTGCATCCCGTTTTTCTTGACAGAAAGAAGCAGCACCTGATCAGCATGTCCGTGCCATCCTACCATCATCAGCAGCTTGATCATTTTTGTTGTAAACCCAGTCTGCATGTATGAATTGTAAATAATCTAAGCAGATCAGAGTCATGTATGTAAAATTGCCTAGGCGGACCTAACTTTCTATGATAATCTATGTCCCGGAAGGTTTTTCGTCTCACCGATCCATGGATCGGCAGAGTTTTCCTTCAAACCTGACCCCAAAGCCGGGATGCATTTTGTCATTAGAACTTTAGGAGAATCCTAGTGTGTTGATCTGCTAGATTATCGTTGTGTCGCAGAGCTGGGTGATTTGTGAGGGTCTGTATTAAAAGGGTTTTCCCCCTTAAGATGTCAATTTGTAAAAGTCATCATGAAATGTGTCTTGAGGGTCGAAAAATGTTTTGAATCCCCTCATGAGCCCTAAGTCCTAGGTCCTAGGTGATGTTTCCGAAGGCTTAGTTCAGTGATCCATTTTAAAATGAATTAAAAAATTAAAAAATGAATAAAAATAATAAAATAAATAAAAAATTTTAAAAATAAAATTTAATAAAAAAATAATAAAAAATTTAAAAATTTAAAAAATAATAATAAAAAATTAAGTGAATAAATCGACGGATGAGATCAAGAGATGTCTTGATCCTCATCAACGGTCGAGATCATTTCTACGTGGATCACTCGAACTAGCCGTTGGGATCATTTCCTTTAAATAGGGTGCTAGGGGTCATTTTAGGGATCTGATCTGTGAGTCAAAGACTGAAGAAGCTCTCTTGTAAATTTGTTTCTGGTTAATAAAGAAGACTTTGGGGTCCATATCTTGCTGGTGTTACTCTCTTGAAATGCTGTGAGATTGTTTTAATTTTCTGCATGTGTTATTTTCAGCTGTTAATAATAGCTTTTGTAGAGTATTGTGGGTACAGGTATCTTGCTCACTTGCTAGGGTTTGGGTGCTGTTAGGGTTTCTGAAGTAATGGCAGGTATCTCCATTATTTCCTGAGATCTAGCAGCATTCTTGCCCTCTTTACTGATGGTTGTTTCTGAGCTGTGCAGAAAAACCCTTGCTGAAGAAGATTTGGTGGGCGTTAGGGGAAGTTCTCGGCTGAACCAGCCAACTCCCACATGCATTTTCTGCTGAGCCCAGTGGATTTGATCCTGGGTCTATCATTCGGTTTTATTTCACTGATCTGCATGAGAGAATTTCTGAAGTTTTTTTTTCACAGTGACAATCTAAAATTTCTTTTCTTAAAAATTTTTCCGGTTCTTATTGTTAAATCTGGCTGTGAAGGGGCTAAATCTGTACATTAAATTAGCTGATCTAGGGTTTCAAAATTTTCTCATCCAGGGTTTCATTTTCAGTTTCGCTTAGGACAGGTTTATTTAGGGTTTTGATTTTTTGTTTTTATGTACATATTTTGGGTGATTTCAGGTGGCAGAAGCAAACACCAGATATTGATCGGAGGGCCGACCCATAAACGCAGCCGTCATCTATCACTCACGTTTCATGAACATTTCATCCTTCTGCGCGGGTGCTGCCTCAACACTGCTCTGTCTGTCGACTGTGGGAGGTGTCATTTTGGTTGTTTAAAGTGCTACAGCTTCCATCGAAACCGTCGGCGTATATCTGCGTGGGCATCAAAAAAAAAATTTATTGTTTTACGCCGGCAACAGGAGGAAAGCTGAAGGAGCATACAGCGTATATCCTTTGATGGCTTGAGCGAGTATCTCTGAGTGTTAAGCCAGGAAAACATCGAACCGCTTCAAATATTTTTTGTCCGCCCGCAGCATGAGTGCATTCCCTTCATTACGCAGATGATCGATGCTCAGATTGTATTTCACGCAGGCACGTTGACTGAAACTCCTCAAGTTTAAACGTTTATTCTGCCGTCGAAGAGCCTCAGGTAAAAACGTGAATCGTTATTCAAATTCTGCTGAGAGATAATCGTTGTGCGGTTTGCGTCTACGGTTCTGGTCATTCCGCGCAGTGATGTCTATTCTGCTAGGGTTTCACCGTAACATTCGTTCCCATCTTTGACTTTTGATGCGTTTTGATTTTGTTTCATAGCATAGGTTAGCGTAATTTTGTTTCTGAGTTTTAGAATTTAAGATTTGTTTTATGATTTCTTATAGTTGTTTAATATTTAGACTTTAGATTTAGGATATTTTGTCACATTTAGATTTTATGAACAGTAAAAATAAAAAATGCGATTTTCCCTTTTTTCATTTTTTTTAGATTTAACTTTTCTTAGTTTTAATTAGATTTTGATTTAATTTTTTTTGTTTTATTTAGATTTGTTTAATGTGTTATGTTAGCCTTAGTTATATTTTGTTAGATTTAATTTAATAATAAAAAAAATATATATAAAATAAAAATGTTTTTGTTAGATTTTTTTAATTTTAATTTAAGTTTTGTTTAGTTTAGTTTTAAAATTAGATTAATTTTAGAATTTTAAATTTTTGTAGATTTATTTTTAATTTCCATAACATTGAAAAATAAAAATTGAAAAAAGATTTAAAAAAAAATTTGAAAATAAAAAATAAAGTTTTGTGGAAAATCATTTTGCCAGTTTCAGTTGCTTTCGCGATATATCTTTCATGCTGAGATCTGAAATTTTCAAGTCGAAACACGAAATCCAATGTCTGGTTAATAATTCATGATGCTCATGGTGGTTTAAGGCATTTATCTCTTCAAAGCTTTCAGTTGCCGGATATCGTTTTGATCACATGATTTAGCTGATGATAGATGGTTGCTGTTCATGGTCCATGTTTTCTTATCATTTAAAAAGTAATCATTTAAACATTGACTCCACAAGGCACTGGTCTATTAAATCTCTAAATCCATCTAGTGCTTATCATATCGTGTATCGTGTCTCCCACCCAACTGTTTGGCAGTTGGTCTTCACTATCTCGCAAGGTCTACCCCCCTTAGGCGCGGGAGACGGGCTTAAACGGAGGGATCGGGGATCAGAGTGACAGCCCCCGGTCCGAGCGTTGTCGTGCCAATCTGCGCGACAACGCTATCTCTGCCATCAGTGCCCTGCACTGCTTTGCTCTGCTCTACTCTGTTCTGCTGAACCATGAAGAATAAGAATTGATCGAGAATGTCTCATACCATTCTCTACTGACCCGAAGTCAGTTTCATCTGAAGAGAGTGTTTCATATCACTCTTACTGACCCGAAGTCAGTTTATTGATCCCAGATCAATATCACAAGAGAGTGTCTCAAACCACTCATACTGATCCCAGATCAATGGAGGTCATCCTAGCATAGGGAGTACAATAGATACAATGATGCATCCATCAATAGTACTACTATGGTCCCTAACCCCATTTCCCTGCTCATTGATCAGATGAGAGGTACTTCCCATGAGTCCCAGACTGCATGGGTAGTATGCCTTAACAGGAGAACTAATCATCCTGTCCCAAAGTCGCTTAGGGGTATCACAGGGGAAGGTTGAGCCATTCAACCTATACATAGTGCACCATTAGGGGAGGGTGAGTCGCCCTATGGTCGTGTGTTGCTTCAGTAAGTACCCCAAGTCCCCCAAAGCTCCCAGAGCTCAATGCATGCAACATGCAGGACCCTTATAAGAAGCTCTCTCAACGTCTCCAAGTCGTTCAGGAAAGTCACAGATTTGACTTTTCCCCAGGGCTTTGACAAAATGCCTACGACCTATACATCAGTCTCAATGTAATGGATGCTCCTCGCTCATGGACTTACCATATCCCAGATAAGGTAGTATCCGATGTCTATCTGCTGGAGCAATCATCGAATACAGGATTCCTCAACAATCGAATCCCCCTTGGTTGTCCTAGAGGATCACAGTGGTATTCATCATGTGTACAAACAACTCACTGAAGAGCTTCCAAAACCAGGCAGCTTCATACGAGATCATACTCATAGCTATCTATTCGGTCTCGGTGGTGCTTATAGCAACCGACTTCTGCTTCCTGCTCATCCATGATATCAAAGCAAAACCCAAAGAGAACTAGCACTGAGAAGTGCTCTAGTGATCCTCCACACTACCTGCCCAATCAGCGTTCAAATAATCATGCAACTTCATATTTCCGACAGTGTATCTCAATCCATGAGAGAATGCACCTCGAAGATATCTCAGAAGATTCTAGGCACCAATCTAGTGAGGCTCAACAAAATATGAGCTCACCATCCTAACTGCAAAACATATATCCGGACAGAAGTTCACCAAGAACATCACTGCAAATGAGTTTATGAGACTTAGAGGCATTTCCCAAATCTGGTCCAGCATCACCACCATATAACTTCTGAAAGTTAAGATCCTCGAGGTAGTCAGAGGCTTGCAGTTTACCATTCCACATCTGAAATCCAACTCCCTCTTACTTCTGCAAATGAGAGGGTCTGCACCTGTTAGAAATTGGTCAACCTCAGAAGGTGCCGGTATGAGAGGTCTATCATCCACAACCTTTGAGCAATGGTTTGGATTGGTTTCACTTCTAGTGAATCTCAGCTTCATCAAACAGTTTATCAATCCTCTCATACTAAGCGCGGGGTGTTTTGCCTTAAGCCATAGAGGGCTTTCTTCCACTTGCACACATGAGATTCCCGATCATGAATCTCAAACCTCTTTGGGTTTTTCCAAACCTGTGGACCTGCTACATGAGGGGAATGGTCCCCTTGTAAGATTTTCCTTTAGTACATCTCAGACATGTACCTTCATGCTCCTTTTGAATTCAGGAATCCTAGTCACCATCTGACTCGCATCGGGTAGGGCCCCATAAGTAGACCTCCGGTGTTATAGATGAGATATGTCAATTGACATGATCCTCAATGGACCATCCTGCAACTTGATACAAATTCCAACCCTGAACCCATGAGAAAAAGCATCTTTGAAAATTCTATTTACATACCTTTCCATTGATGAATGCCACCTTGAAACCTTTGTCTTCCATTGCCCAAATGGACACCAGGTTCTTGCGATCAGGTACATAAAAGAGATTCTTGTAAATGAATCGAGTTACCCTCATTCAATTGAGGGGTAACATTCCCTACACCCTTTTCGGGATAGGTGGCATCGGCTCCAAGTATAATCCCACGATTGTTTCTATCTCTACCAAATTAGAGAGAGCACCCTTCTATTTGATGAAGTGCCTTGAAGCACTACAATCAATAAGCCAGATTCACCAAGAATTTGAAGGAGAGGGCCAATACAAGATAACACTTCTTTATCTTATCAGAAACAACATTGGATTCTTCATACTTGGGGTTCCTTGCTTTCTCTGAAGAGTCTGTCATTTCCTTGATGACCTACATTACCTGTCATTCCTATGATCATTGAAGATGTCCCAGGAATGATTATTATCATCATCAACTGATTTGTCCCTGCCATTCGGAAACTCCTTCACATAATGGTCGAACTAGTTATATGCCTTTCCTTCCACCCTGAGATACGATCTTCCCAATGAAGTGATCTTTAGGTAGGCCATTAGAAAGCTTCCGTTGCGCCATTTTGATAATATTCTCTACTTCGATTTCACCATCGGTGAGTTTGAATAGGGATGAGGAATCCATTGATCCTTTTTCCCTTTCCCAATTGTCTTCGGTGATTTCTCTTTCACTCTTGCTTGGGCATTGTCTTCACCTCACCTCTGATAGCATGTTAAGTTTAGGTATGTTCTATGCTTAGAGAAATTTATTTCAATTTTCACAGTTAGCTCAATATCTTTTCCATGTTAGCAATCACATTAGCATTAAAGTAAAATGCAGATAGAACATAAACATAAGTCGCAGAAGACAAGCTAAGACAACAGGACACAAGATGTGGCGCTAGCCAAGGACAAACCCCAATGTGGGGAAACCCTTGATCAATTCTTCTTATATGTTCTTCAATAGTTTAGCACGGAGAGAGAGAGAGAGTAGATTTACAACAGAAGTCAACACTTTGACTTATCTAGATAAGAGCATAGATCATCTCTAAGAAGATGATACATGAGATCAGTTGAAGACAAGTTGCTTCAACTGATTCTCCAAGGTGACTCCTTCACCTATCACCATGCTAAATCTCATCATCATGTTGCACCTCACCATGCTACACCATGTTGCACCCATCATCACAGTGCTGGACCTAATGACCATGCTATGCACTTCATGTTGTTGCCCCTGACACTGCGCTGCTCCAATCACTAAGTTGCTCTAAAAACAGATCTGCACCCAATGTTGTACTCATCACTGATCTGCACCCAATGCTACACTCATCATGTTGCATTCATTACTGCATCCAATATGCTACTTTACACTTGCCAGTCTTAGCTGCTTGCTATGGCTTACAGCCTAGCAAAGCAAGTAGACTCCTCCAAAGTGCAGTCAACTAACAGTCACAATGTCTGCCTTGATTTGTCTGCAATTGTCCTCTAAGGGAAGGTTGTCACTGCCTTCCACAAGAATGTCCTCCATTTATCAGCATGTATATATCTGACATGCCATACATTAGACTGAAGATGTCATTTTCATGTGTTCACTAGATAACATACAAGCTAGAGAGAAGACTTCAATGTTTCTTCTTTAGGACAGTGAATTCCCAATCCTTAACTCATGCCTTGTAACTGTTTTATCTACAACACTATGCCGTCACCTACAACACACCTAGGCACCTATAGCACTTAGTCCATGTTGTCATCTCTAGCACAATAGGCACCTACATCACTTAGACGTGCTGCCACCTACATCATATATTAGGCCTCCTTGTGCTGTTGATAAGCACTGTGTATTGTAGACGAAACAGCAGCTAGATATCCTTGATTAGACTGCAGATTAACGCCTTTGTTTGTTGTTCATTAGGCCTCCTTAGATTGCGGCTAGGGCACCTTATTGGACAGCAGATTAGGGCCTTTGTTCGCTGTTCGTTAGGTCTCCTTAGACTGCGGCTAGGGCACCTTATTGGACTGTGGATTATCTCCTCCTTAATGCTACTAGAGCTCTCCTTTGACTGCGGCCAATTCTCTCCCTTGCCTACGACTAAGGCTAGAACATGTGGCTAGGACTGCGTATTGGGGCCGTGTTTATGGAAGCTTCTTTACTGCTGTTAGGGTATCCCTTTTGTTGCTTCTAAGGATTGTCCCAAACCCTTCCAGAACAACGTATATATTAGGGCATGATAGGTTGCATTAGAGTTTGTTGTTTAGGCTTCCTTCACCATGCTAGATCTCCCTTCCTTCCTGCGTCTAGGGCTTCTTCATTAGGGCAGCGTAGATCCTTTCTCCATTAGGGCAGCGTTATCCCTTAGGATCTCTCCTCCTACTAAAACCCAAAGACAAGTAGAGAGGAAGAGATCCCAAGTGTGTAGAAATGACTTGAAGGCCACCTCTATTTATACTAAAACGTTGAGCACATGTGGGGTTTATTTGGTTGCTGGCCGACCTTGACGAATTGTCCCATAACACAAATAAATTCATATCTCCATGAATACTTATCGGAATTGGATGATCTTTAGATCAATCCTACACCTCTCGATGAGAGGGATCCAAGAAAAATATCAGCTTCCATTAATAAGATGACCCACATGGAGTTTGGCCCTAGTTGCCAATTTTAACATTCTTCTTTCTCTAAGCAATTTTCGTACCCCATGGGGGAATTGTGAAAAATGTTACTAGCATGATGAACTTACGTAAAACGCTTAGCCTGTTGGGATCTAGCTACTAAGGAAGTTGCTCCAGAGTGTTTTTTTCACTTCGTTAATTATTATTTTCTTTTTAGTGATTAATAATTAATAGAATTTTTTCACTCACATACTCCAAAGCTATAGTCTGCTTAATAACTAGGCCCCAAAGGTGTTGTCTAAGTCTTGGGTCAAAGGTGTTGTTTAAGTCTTGGGTCAATGTAAATAACTATGCTAGGCATTATCTCCAATCCCACGGAATTGCATTAGGTTTTTATAGGATTTTTAATAATTAAAAATTTCCCGCTTTGTTATTTTTCATCTAACAAATAAGAAAGTGGGACCAGAAAGTTTCATATGGCATGTGGACACTTGTTTTTCATCCTACCTTAGTACCCCCTTTCATGAAAATCAATTATTTACTCAAAAAGGTGAATAAAACAGCTCCCTATGTTTTAGGAGACATGTTTTTACTTATCTCCAGTCTTCCTGAATTGGAGGTCGAGTTAGCTCATGACTTGGGCGATAGCTCACTAAAGAGGCTAAGTTAAGATGCCAAGACAAGGCCCACAAGTCAAGGGATGAGTTGAGGCCAAGTTGATGCGAAGTTGGGTTCGCAAATTTGTTAGGCCATGTTAAGTGAGTTGTAGGAGTTAACTAGAGCATTGGGAGTTCACTCCCTCTTCATGCCTACTCACTCCCCCTTCAAGCCTACGCACTCACTCCTTGAGCCTACGCACTTCCTCTTGATGGATACACATGCCCTCTTGGAGCTACACATGCCATTCTTGTGGACTCGTGCTCTTCCTTGGGATTCTCGTTTTTCTTGGGATCAAGTGTTCTTCCTTGGGATCTCCTCCCCTTTCCTATAAATCAAAGCAACCCCCTCTCTTGTGAGCTAGTATTAGTAGTTGGTCTGGTTGGGGAAGCTTTGTTGCTAATGTAATTGCTCTATTATTTTGGAATAAAAAGGCTTTGGAGGCTAAATGGTGTCTTTGATTTGTGTGGTTGCTTGAATCTCATGTGAGGTAATCTTGTTCTTTTTAATGCATTTCTTTGAAAATTGTTATTATAGACTTTTATAGGGGCATTGTTGTCCATAGGAGGAGATAAACAAAGTCAGTTGATTTCTTGTTGTTTTGCATTTTGAAAGTGAAAGATACATGTGCTTCTAGTTTGATTGTCATGTCCTTTCCACATTTCTTATCCAAAATTTCACCTATTTAACTATTTTCTTGGCAAAAATTTTTGAAAAGTTATAGGTGCCTCAAAATTGAAGGATTGGATCCTCCTTGGGTGGAGTATCCATTCTTCTTCAACACACTTGAAGCTACATTCCCACCATGCACCAAGTCTAGTCTCTATTTGCCGGAAGATTCCACCGCAATATATCTCCCTTCTCTTCTTACTCACAAACTCAATAAAATTTCTCAAAATTCTTGGTTCGTTCATTAAATATTATTGTCAAATCTAGCATTCTAAAGGCTAATTTTTCTGTTGTCCTAACAGCAACAAAATTAGCTAAGAAAAGTTGATTAAACTTGGCATTTCTTGGTTGTTTGAGAGTAGGAATTTACTTCTTTCTTAAGCAAATTTCACTTGGAATTTTTTGGTATTTTTCTATTAACAATTGCAAGTGTTGTAGACTATTTTGGGGCATCTTTCACCATTTTTGCATGCTGGTTTTTGCAGGTCCACAAAAATATAAGAGGAGGTACTTCCCGATTTTCATCAAATTGGACCATTCAAGCACCCAGAAGGAACCCATAACATTTCTCTTTGCAAAAAAGGGATTATTACAACCATTGTAACTGTTGAAATTCCCTTGCACTCTAGGTCTGGTCTCTGACTAGACTAGCAGTGCTCAACAATGAACAACTTTGCACAATTAAATATAACAGTAGTGAAATCAACAAAAGTACACAAGATTTATATGTCCCACAACATTCCTTATCATTCCATCAATAATAAATTCATAGGGCTCTCCTACCAAGGTTCATGGCCCTTTAGAAACCCTGATACAGATGTTATAATACTACAAAATGTTGATTTGCGGTAGCATCGGATGTGCTCTAGCCATGAAAATTGGTGGAGAGGCTAAAGCACATGAGATCTCAAGGACCCAAAAATGGTTTGGACATATTGTACCTGGTTTGGGAGATATTAAAATAATTAATATTTTTAATGAAGTTCCTAAGTTTAAACTCACGAAAAATAAAATATTAATGGATATTAATATAAAACTAGGTTAGAAGGTTCCAAAAGTCATGGATCAATCCAAATCTAATCTTAGCCATTGATTAGAGATGTAATCTCGGTTGTTGAAGGACCAACAAGAAAAGTAGAAGAAGAGGCTTGAGGGTCAATTGGAGAACACACCAGAGTGATTAGTCATTCATGCTAGTGCAGGGTTGCTAAGCGAAAATGAATCAGTGATCAGCAGCGAGGGGCAGTGAGTACTCGACAAAGAGGTAGAGACAGTACTGAGAGACCAACGCAAAAGCAGAGAGAGCGAGAGTAGCAACCAGTTCAGGCCACGCAGAGCCTAGCAGAGACAACGCAGAGGCCAGAGGGACTATGTCATCCACGCAGAGGCTGCTGGAGTGACGCAGAGGACCCCAGAGGCTGCGCAGTGCCTCAGAGGGCTGACGCAAAGGGTCCTAGGGCTGACACAGGTCAACAGGAAGCTGACACAGAGGCTAGCAGGGCCAATGTTAAGCTTCAGGATCGCCGAAGAGGGTTTCATGGGACAAGTTTTCTGAATACCTGTTTTCGAATATAGAGGTATTGTTGCCATGTATTTTTCTCTGTCGGGTGAGCCGGTTAGGCACCTAGTTATACTCAAGGAAAGATTACATAATAATAAACCCTAAGAATAGCTGCACCGTTTTTCCTGCATTGCGTTTTTTTCGGGGACATTTGTCCAAAAATAACAGTGTCACTTGTGTGTTTGTTTTCTTTCAGCTGATGATTTGTAGATGGTGTGATTGTATTGTGTTTATTTCGGTATGTAAATGTTTTAAATAACTTGTTCAAAATTTACAAGTAGAAGAAATAAACCAGCAAAATACAAATTAATTTTCTAACGGATAGAATTAGAAAATTCAACATGGTATCAGAGTTTGGTTGCAGATCACAGGAAAGCTGAAGGCATCAGCTAAGCATAGCATTTGCAGCAAATTCAGTTGTCCCGAGTGACAGAGCTAATCCTTGCAGAAAGCGACAGAGGAAGGGTTGACGTAGGGGAACTGTGTCATCAGTCTAGGCCAAACAAATGTAGCGCAGAGGCTAAGGAGGGCGGAAATAGGCTCACGCAAAGGCCAGGAGGGCTGACGCAGTTGGCTGAGGGAGCTATTTTGTCAGTGTTGGGATTGTGCAGAGCCAAGAGGCTCAATCCTTTAGTTGCTGGGGTGAAGGTAGCTGTGGGCAGTTTGTGGGAGTGAAGCTAGTGGGGTACTGTGGTCAAAACAGTACCTAACAAGGCAAAACCAAGGTAGAGGGAGTTTTTGCTGAGGCGGATTTCTAGCCAAGGAATCTGGATCCTTGTTGCAATTGCACAGACGATCGGAGAGGGGAAACTTGACAGTTGGCAAAAAGATTTCCAGGAGGGAAATCGAGACTCAGAGGGAGTCCAGAAGAGAACTTCCAGACGAGAGGTAGAGAGACTCAACATGAGTCAAACCGAGAACTTCCAGGTGGGAAGTAGAAAGACTCAAAGGAGTCGACAAAGAAGAGTAGAGAGATGGTCATGAATGGGCTGAGAGATCAGGACAGGTTGGACAGAGCGTCCAACTTTGTGGTTTGGAAGGGCAAGATCTTGTCCATTCTAGACAGACATCGTATCAAGGGCTTCGCCTTGAGAGTAATGGCTATCCTAGTTGACCCGGTAGCTAATGAAAGGTACGAGGAGGCAATGGCTAAGGCAAAGTGCATCATCCTTGATGGGATAAAGGATCATGTGGTCCAACATATTGCCGAGAAGGAAATGGCAAAGGAGGTGTGGGACACTTTGAAGACATTGTACCAGCATTCTTTCGTGCAGAGGAAGATGCTCCTAGAGAAACAGCTAAGGTCATACCAGATGCAAAAGGGAGAGAAGATAGATCTCTTCCTCAATCGGTTGAAGGAGATCCGAGACCAACTGACTTCCATAGGGGCCATCCCGGATCAAGAGTTGATGGTGAGGACCACACTTAACGCAGTCTTTGGGGAGTGGGAGACATTTGTCTAGAGCATACTAGGCAAGGCAAGTCTTCCAAATTAGGAAGAACTGTGGGCAGCTCTTCGCCAAGAGGAGATCAGACGGCTAACCAAGATGGGAAGTAGCAGCAAAAGAGTCTGGATCATGAAGGAAGAGGAAGAGGATGCAGCTCTAGCTTCTGTAGGAAAGCATGAGAAGAAGAAGAAGAAGGACCTCTCCAAGGTCAAGTGCTTCCATTGTGGGGAACTGGATCACTATGCGAACCAGTGTCCGTGGAAGAAGAGTAAGGGAGAGGCTTCTAACTCTAAGGCAGTGCCAGTGAAGGCAGAGAAATAAGTCGAGGAGGATGACGATTGTGCCATGAGTGCTCATGTGCCACTTGAGAAGAAGTGGGGAGACATCGAGCTATAGTCAGGAGGACTATAGGCGACGAGGGGCAGGATCCTTGAGGTACCCAACCTCTTGGATTATACCTTGCTACGGGAGCCCGAAGAAGAGTAGCAGGACTGACAGATGTAGGTAGAGACGGATGCAGATGGAGCGACAGAGAGCGCTACAGTGCAGGAGTCCCCGGACAACACGAGGCTAGCAGGCTGCAACAGTGCGAGAGGCACAGGAGTGTTGCACCAGTGCAGGATGGCACAGAGAGGTGTGCAACGGTGCGAGATACAGGGAGTTGTTGCAGCAACATAGAGGTCAATAGAGGGAGCACTTGTTAGCGGCAGAGAGAGCTTTAGCATCGGAGTGTTTCTAGTCTGACAGGGATGTCAGATGTTGGGTGGATTAATTACTTACTTCTCAGTAACTGAGTTGCAGTGTTGTAGCAGTATGCAGTAGCATGATGCAACTAGATGAGAGGGGGTTGCAGTGCAGATGCAGTGCCGGGAGGATGGACCAGCAGCAGCACAGAGGCAAAGGGAGCTGTCGTACGAATGCAGCAGTGGCGGTCGCAGGGCCATGGGAAGGAGTACAGGATGCAACAGTGCAGAGGATGTTGGGCAGGGAGGCCTAGCATTAGCACAAGTACCGGTGCCAAATAATCAGTGTGATGCTCAGTGTGGAGTATTACTAGAGCATAGTTCTCGCTAAGAGGAAGTGTTGATTTGTGGCAGCATCGGATGTGCTCTAGCCATGAAAATTGGTGGAGAGGCTAAGGCACATGAGATCTCCAAGACCTAGAAATGGTTTGGACAGATTGTACTCGGTTTGGGAGATATTAAAATAATTAATATTTTTAATGGAGCTCCAAAGTTTAAACTTAGGAAAATAAAATATTAATGGATATTAATATAAAACTAGGTTAGAAGGTTCCAAAAGCCATGGATCAAGCCAAATCTAATCTTAGTCGTTGATTAGAAATGTAATCTCGACTGTTTGACGAACCAACGAGAAAAGTATAAGAGAAGGCTTGATGGTCAGTTGGAGAATACACCAAAGTGATTAGTCATTCATTTTGCTAGAGCGGGGTTGCTAAGCAAAAGTGAATCAATGATCAGCAACGAGGGGTAGTGAGTACTAGACAGAGAGGCAAAGACAGTACTGAGAGACCAACGTAGAAGCAGAGAGAGCGAGAGCAGCAGCCAGGTTAGGCTAGGCAGAGCCCAACAGAGACAATGCAGAGGCCAAAAGGGCTGTGTCATCCACGCAGAGGCTACTGGAGAGACGCAGAGGGTCCCAGAGGCTGCACAATGCCTCAGAGGGTCCTAGGGCTGACGCCAGCACGAGGCTAACACAGAGGCCATAAGGGCCAGCGTTGAGCTTCAGAGCCACCGGAGAGGGTTTCGTGGGACAAGTTTTCTGAATACATGTTTCCAAATATAGAGGTATTGTTGTTGTTTATTTTTCTCTGTCTAGTGAGCCAATTAGGCACCCAGTTGTACTCAAGGAAATACTACATAATAATAAACCCTGAGAATAGCTGCAGCAGTTTCTCGCATTGGGATTTTTCTAGCGACATTTGTCCAAAAATAACGGTGTCACTTGTGTTTTTGTTTTCTTTCAGCTGATGATCTGTAGATGTTGTGACTATATTGTGTTTATTTCGGCATTTAAATGTTTTAAATAACTTGTTTAAAATTTACAAGTAGAAGAAATAAACCAGTAGAATACAGATTAATTTTTTAACGGATAGACTTAGAAAATTCAACACAAAATACAATCTGTCCTTTAACTGTTACAACTAGGTTTGAAGTCTTATCCTTCGGACCCTTGTCTGCCCATAAAACAAAAACAAAACAATCTCAACTTGTTCTCTACTGTCCTTTGCAGGAAGTCCTTTCAGTCCTCTTGTCCATAGAAATCAACTCCTTTAGACCTCTATCCACAGGTTGTAGCTTCCAACAACTACTCCTTCAGTCTACTGCTCATAACAACTACTATTATACCCTCTTTAGCAGCCTTGCTCTTGTTGTCAACATCCTAGGTCTGCTTCTCTAGGGTTTGGTTTAGCCATTACACAACCATAGTCCAATCTATACTCGACCTCGATCCTCCTCAATACCCTCGACCTACTTGACCTTTATTTCTAAGGCCCTTGGCTTGCCTTAACCACTCTACAGTCCAACTTCTAGGGTTGTTACAAGTCTGTGACCAACAATGGCCTTCCTACGACCCTTTCAGCTATATATCACTCCTCCAAACCACAAAAGGAACCTCCAAACTAGGCCTTATACAGACACAGAAATTGACCTTCCAACTAGCCTTTGTTGCAGCCTCTATTGCAAACTTTAGACATCCTTCCTATTGCTCCTACGTTGTCCTTCTAGGTTGTGGCTCTTGAGGTAAAATGTTCTCCACAAGATGTAGTCCTTCACTCTTGTGACTAGCCTCTGAATTGGCCCTCTATATTATCTCTCTAATAGGTGCCTTAGGAGCCCTCTTTATCCATTAAGAGCCTCCTCAACATCCAATTAGAATATAATAATAGTTTCCTTGGGTGCCAAGCCCACATCTTTAGGTCCTATTACTACAGAAACTAACAGGCCTTGAAAAGAGACAAAAATTAGAGGGCACAACAACACTTAGGACAAAGGCCCACTGTCACCACAACCGAAGTCCCCTACTCTTCTCGGATTTTCACCGACGGGAGGATTCACAGAATTACTCACTTGTAATATATGTTTCTATAATAGGTTTGAAGTGAGGCAAGGTGGGTCATTCAATGGAAAGGTTCAACAAAAGCATTGGCTTTGGGAGAACCTATTAATGACTTTCCACGAAAAACCCCTTGGAAAAAAGAGACTACACAAGACCTAGGGTTGAAATTTGACAGAGTACATCTGTATCCAAGGTCAAGGTAGGAGAGAGAAAAGGCAATGAATGATTTACTTCACCAAGTACTAAAGAGATTTCCTTCAAAGAATCCCTAAGTTGAAGGATTAGGTTCTAGGGTTCCCTCTTGATGTGACAACTAGGGGATCAAAATTTATGGAAAATTCATTGTAGGAATTTCACCAAAACTTGAGCACCCCTAGAGGAGGCACGAAAGAAAATATCTATCCAAACGAAATCTGAAAATTCCTCCAAACGATTTTGCACCAAGCCCTGGGGAAGCCTCCTTATCCTTGAAGGGACGAAATTTAGAGAAAGAAAGGAGGAAATTTTATGGATTAAATCCAAGTTTTGAGCACCAAGAGACTTGATCAATGCTAGGACCATTGGGAGTATGGAGTCATGTGTTGAAAATGTAGCAAGAAAATCTAGTTTTTACTTTGCCTTGGTCAAACTAGATTAAAATTCGAATTTCAATATCAATACTTGGAGGTAGTTAACTGAGGTGACATGGAACTTGTCACCCTGTTAACTCAGTTAATTCAAGTTGGAGACACTTGAGTTCAATTCAGTATGATTGATTTCTAATTTCTAGCAATCTGATTCAGTTAATTTGAGTTATTGTCAGTTTAACCAGTTCTAACCGTTCCCGAAGAAAAAACTAGTTCTAACCGTTAGAAGATTAAAATTCGAATTTCAATTTTAATACTTGGCGGTAGTTAACTGAGGTGACATGGAACTTGTCACTCGGTTAACTCAGTTAATTCGAGTTTGAGACACTTGAGTTCAGTTCAGTATGATTGACTGCTAATTTCTAGCAATCTATTTCAGTTAATTTGAGTTATTGTCAGTTTAACTAGTTCTAACCGTTAGAAGAACTAGTGGAGGTCAAGTTGTGGAAGTGGAACTTCAACCACACTAAGTGATCAACTAGTTAACTGACTAGTCAACCCAAAATAATTGTTGCATGCAGAGAATTTGAGTTACCCAATTGAGATGGAGATTCCAAGGTAGTGTACTATAAGTTGTAGCATATTCCCATGTGAGTTCATTTCAGTATGATTGATTGCTAATTTCTAGCAATCTATTTCAGTTAATTTGAGTTATTGTCAGTTTAACTAGTTCTAACCGTTAGAAGAACTAGTGGAGGTCAAGTTGTGGAAGTGGAACTTCAACCACACTAAGTGATCAACTAGTTAACTGACCAGTGAGCCCAAAATAATTGTTGCATGCAGAGAATTTGAGTTACCCAATTGAGATGGAGATTCCAAGGTAATGTACTATAAGTTGTAGCATATTCCCACGTGTACAGGTGGTGTATGAAATCAAAGATTGACCTAAGGCTATTGCGCAATTCCTTGGTGTGAAATTCCTAAAAAATAGGAGCAATTTCCCAAGGGAACGACAAGGAAACAGGGGGTTGGCAGGCTGATAAATCGACTAAGTGTTGGCCAGGTTCAACCAATCAAGCAGAGGGATGGACTATAAACTTGCAAAGGTTGCTCAAGCTTGAGCAAGCATTGTATTTGTTCTCTATTCTTTGATTAATGCAATACAGATAGTAAGGGGTTTTGAGCAGTTGCTTTCCCCTAGATAAATCTCTGTGTATGTGTGTTAAAACTTTGTGCATGTTTATGATATGTGGTATCGATCGTGAAATTCTTTCCGCTGATGAGCAGAGTAGATTTCAATCTTATGATTTAGTAAATTTCATGAGAAGTTTCAGATCTACATAGAATTTCTACATGGTATCAGAGGTGGAAGTTGTCATTGCAAGAGATTTGAAGTTGAAGATCAGTGGTGCAGGTTTTCTTCAGGACTGAGAAGATGCATTTCAATGGACTAAGGCTTGAGTATGCCCTTGAGAGAAGCTCGAATTATGTTGCAAGGAAGGACTGCATGGAGGCAGTACTGGAGGATAATGGGTTGAAGGAATTCATTGATAATGATATTCCAAAACTAGCAGCATCTGATGCTAAGGATCTAGTAGAATGGAAGAAGTGTGTTGTCAAGGCGAGGAGAATCATAATGGAGGGAGTACGAGACCATATTGTCTCAAATCTCCATGGGAAAGAGACTCCATATGCAATGTGGCAAGCATTGACAGATCTATTCCAGAACAGTAGTGACCACAACAAGCTGGCACTCAAGGACAAGCTTCGGAATATCAAGATGCCAAAGGGCAACACAAGACCACAGTACCTCAGCAGGTTCACACAATGTTGTGATGAACTTGGTCAAGTTGGTGTTACTGTATCAAAGGATGATCTGGTAAGCCTAGCACTTCTTGGCCTTCCCAAGAGCCGGCACAACAACCAGAATTCAGTAAATGGGAGGGAGAAGCTACCAACTGGGAATGCCTTTGGTCCGATTTGGTACAGGAGGAGATAAGGCAGAGCATGAGAGACGGAACCTCATCCAAGTGTGATGATGAGGAGAATTGTGCCTTGGCTGAAAAGGCAAAGAAGGGGAAGGGAAGAAATCACAAACCAAAGTAGAATCTGGTCAAGGGGGCAAGAAGAAAGACTTGTTCAAAATCAAGTGCTTTCACTGTCATGAACTGGGACACTATGCCACAAAGTGTCCACACAAGAAGGCGGGCAAGAAGCCCTCAAGAGGAGCGGAAAATGAAGCTTTGGCTTCATAATTCGAGTTGGACTTCACCCTCATTGCATGCATGGCAATCATAGTGATGGGTAGTGTGTGGTATATGGATAGATGGGAGATGATGGAAGGTATAGTGCGACCGATATTGGTACAATCACTTTTTAGAGGGAGTCTGGCTCCCCTGTCAAGCTCAAGGATGTGATGCATTTGTATCATATCTATGTTCAAATTTCTAAATCTAACAAATCAGAAATCCTACTGCAGCTAAACTGATTTGCATTACCTACTTGTGTTCATCATTTTAACAAGTTATTTTCAGAACTATTCAGAAAATATTAATGCAAATACACTACAGCCTACTCCAATATATAAATCAAGTAATGAAAAATAAACGAAACAACCACACAAAGGAAACGCTTATTTTTGGACTAAACATCCCCGGAAAAACCCAATGTGAGAAAATCGGTGCAGTAGATATGAGGGTGTTATTATTAAGCAGATTTCTGAATGCAACTAGGGTGCCAAATCTGGCTCACCCAACAAAGAATAAACCTGGTAGAAGTACCTCTATCCGAAGACAGATATTTTGGCGAATCTAGCAACTGGATGAAGAAACCCCATAGATGACTATGTTGTCCCCAGTGTTGTGCAGCGATGGTTGCTCCCAACTCTGTGCTAGAACTGCGTCACCTCCTCTAGGAGCCGCCTCACCCTCCCAGTGAACCTTCCCAGCTCAATAATTCGATATGTTGAACCGTTGCTTGATCTGCCTCACAGAAACCCCAATGTTGCCTCTAAGTGACTGTGTCAGCTCCTCTAGCCTCTGTGTCACCCTTTCTGGATCTGAGTTGTCTCTCTTGTTGTTGCTCTGCCTCTCTGCTATGTATTCTCGGCCTTGCAATTCAATCCCTTTGCCGAACTTCCCCTCTCTACTAAAGATCTCCTCAATCAATTTTTCTCCTGAAAACTTCTCACTTCAGAAAATCGATTTTCTCTCTCTCTCTGTGTGTCTTCTCCAATTGACCCTAAGCCTTCATTTATACTTTTTCTATTGAGAAATCAATGGCTTAGATTAAGTCTCTAATCAACGGCTAAGATTAAATTAGAGTTCATCCTTGTCTCTTAGAAGCTTCTCACCCATATTTTCATTAATACCCGTTAATATTTTAATTTTCCTAAGTTTAGACTTAGGAACCCCATTAAAAATATTAATTATTTTAATAAAACACAATTCAGGTGGAATTTCACCAAATGATTTCTGGGTCTTGGAGATCTCATGTGTTCTAGCCCCTCAACAAAATTTCAAAGCTAGATCACATCCGATACTACCCAAAAATCAACTCCCTCTTAGCGAGGAATGTGCTCTAGCAATACTTCTCAGCAGAAGTATCACACTGATCCACGACATCGATCCTTTGCACTCCTGATGCTCAGCCTGCTTCCCTTCATCCACTACGTTGCTGCAATCTGTAATGTTTCCCATGACATTGCCACTGTCACTGCTGCATCTGTACTGCAACTCCCTCTCAATATGCTGCATCATGCTGCCCATAGCACTACCACTACTAACTGTTGCATTGCAACTCAGTTGCTGAGAAGTAAGCAACTCAAAAGTCAGCCAAAAGCTGACATGCTAATCAGTCGGGGTGTCCCTGGATGTTGAAGCTAGCTCTGTTGCTAATCTGTGTTGACCCTCTAATACTAATGCGTTGTTATTGTATCTACTTTGTGCCTCACACACTGCTGCAACACTCCACTGCGTTGCTCCATACTTTTGCACTCTAGCTCTTCCACTATTGCTCCATCATCCCTTACACCAACTGACTCCCGTCATTCTCCTACTGTCATTAAGGGCTCCCGTAGCCGTATGTGATCCAAGAGTTTGGGATCCTCAAGGATCCTACCCCTTTGTGTAGTCCTCTCGACTACAACTCAATATTGCCCCACCTCTTCTCTAGAGGTGCATGAGTACTCATGGTGCAATCCTCTTCGTCCTCCTTGTGAGCTTGGGCTAGAGCAGCCTTTGAGTCAAACTTGTCTTCTTTGCCCTTCTTCTGAGGGTACTGCATTGCGAAATGACCCATTTCTCCACATCTGAAGTATTTGACTTTAGATATGTCCTTTTTCTTTCTCTTTCGTTGTCCCGCTGATGCGAGAGCTGCATCCTCCTCTTCCTCCTTCTTGACTCTGATCCATTTGTTGTTGCTTCCCCCCTTGGTCAACCGCATGATCTCTTCCTGTTGAACAGCTGCCCACATCTCCTCCCAACTGGGAAGAGAAGCCCTGCCCAAGATGCTTTGGACAAAGGTTTCCCAGTCTTCAGTGACTGCATTCAAGGCAGTCCTGACCAAAATTCAAGATCTCGTGATCCCTTGCAACCTGAGAAGGAAGGGATGGATTTCTTCTCCCTTCTGCATCTGAAACTGTCTTCGCTGACTCTCAAGCAACATCTTCTGTTCAATGGAAGTTTCCTCATACAATGTGGTCAAGCCCTCCCACATTTCCCTTGTTGTGTCTTTCTCAGCAATATGTGATATCACATGATCTTTGACCCTTTCCAAGATCATGCACTTTGCTTTAGCCTAAGCCTCGTTGTACTTCTTGAAAGGATGAGCATCAACCGGAACAACAATCGCCTTCAGGGCATAATTTTTGATGCGATTTTTATCCAAAACTGCCAGGATCTTGGCCTTCCAGATGACAGAGTTGGATGCTCCATCCAACCTGTCCTGGTCCCTCAATCCGTTAACAACCATCTCTGCTCAAATGAGTGTCGAATTGGTTCTCTTCTCCCTCTTTTCCTGCTACCCCAACAAAACTTGGATCTAGATTTCTTTGGCGCTAGAAATTCTCTACGGAACAAGCTCCCTCTGAATTTTGATTTCCTTCACGAAAATCCTTCTGCCAACCACCGTCGAACCACCCCTCTGATCTCTCTTCGCTGCTACTCAGCACTAGATCTAGATTTCTTGGCAAGAAATATTCCGAGGAACTAATTCCCTCTACTTTGCCTCTACCCCACTAGGCATTATTTTGCACCAACAAAATCAACACCCCACCAGCAACTCCAGATGAAGTCTGTGCTACACCTTTAGCCTCGGCAACCGGAAAAACAAGACTCAGTAGTCTCCCCGCTGGCCCAGTAATCACTATGTTTCCCTCTACAGCAGCAACATCACCCAATCAGGCTAATGCAGGCTCTGCATGAGCCTCCCTTGTTGAGTATGTCACCCCTCCTCTGCTCTCTCGACCAAAAACTGCACTGTCTCTCGAGACAGCTCCCTTCGCACACAGATTTTCTTCTGTTCTTTTGCTAATGGCTTCAATCCTCCTCGATCTGCAATCGCTCTGATATCATGTGAAAATTTCTGAATCTAACAAATCAGAAATCCTACTGAACCTAAAATGATTTGCATTACCTACTTGTGTTCATCATTTTAACAAGTTATTTTCATAATTATTCAGAAAATATTAATGCAAATGCACTGCAGCCTACACCAATATACAAATCAAGTACTGAAAAATAAATGAGACAACCACACAAAGGACACAGTTATTTTTGGACTAAAAGTCCCCAAAAAGACCCAATGCGGGAAAACTGGTGCAGTAGATATGAGGGTGTCATTATTAAGTAGATTTTTGAATACAACTAGGGTGCCAAATCTGACTCACCCAACAAAGAATAAAGCTGGCAGAAGTACCTCTATCCAGAGACAGATATTTTGGCAAATCCAACAACTGGATGAACAAACCCCACAGGTGACTATGATGTCCCCAGTGTTGTGCAGCCATGGTTGCTCCCAGCCCTACGTTGGAACTGTGTCACCTCCTCTAGGAGCTGTGTCACCCTCCCAGTGAGCCTTCCCGGCTCAGAAATTCAATATGTTAAACTGTTGCTTAATCTGCCCCACAAAAATCCCAGCGTTGCCTCTAAGTGACTGTGTCAGCTCCTCTAGCCTCTATGTCACCCTTTCTGGAGCTGCGTTGTCTCTCCTAGTGCTGCTCTGCCTCTTTGCTATGTATTCTAGGCCTTGGACTGAAGTCCCTCTGCCGAACTTCCCCTCTCCACTAGAGATCTCCTCAATCGATTTTCCTCCTGAGAACTTCTCACTTCAAAAAATCGATTTTCTCTCTCTCTCTGTGTCTTCTCCAACTGACCCTAAGCCCTCATTTATACTTTTCCCGTTGAGAAATCAACGGCCGAGATTAAGTCTCTAATCAACAGCTAAGATTAAATTAGACTTATCCTCATCTCTTAGAAGCTTCTCACCCATATATTCATTAATACCCATTAATATCTTAATTTTCCAAAGTTTAGACTTAGGAATCCCATTAAAATATTAATTATTTTAATAAAATACAATCTAGGTGGAATTTCACCAAATGATTTATGGGGCTTGGAGATCTCATGTGTTCTAGCCTCTCCACAAAATTCCGGAGCTAGAGCACATCCGATGCTACCCAAAGATCAATAGTCTAAAGAAGAATCTAGTTTTCGTAACTGTGTTGGAAGATTGTGGCTACGATGTGATATTCAACAAAGGAAAGGCATTCCTGAGACACATCGCCACGGGACAAGTGAAGCAGATCGGGGTTCCACTGAAGAACCTCTACACATTGAGCACAAAAGCAGAGAAGGTGCAAAGTTGAGATATCGACGAATTATGGCATAGAAGACTTGGCCATTTGCATCATGGCACTTTGAAGATCATGCAACAAATTTCTACAGGCCTCCCCAAAGGAGCACTAGAGCAGTGGGATACATGCAAAGGGTGTACATTGGGGAAGTACACAAAATCCACCTTCAATGATTGGGATAGAAAAGTGCATGCAGCGCTTGAAAGGATCCATTCTAATGTCTGTGGACCTTTCTCGACAGCCTCCACTGCCAAGCACAGGTATTATGTTATATTTGTAGATGATTTCTCACGGAAGTGTTGGATCTACTTCATGTAGAAGAAAGACCAGACATTCTCCAAATTTGTTGAATTTAAAGCACTTGTTGAGAAAGAAACTGGCAAGAAAGTGAAGGCTCTCAAGAGCAATAACAGAAGTGAGTACATGTCGAATGAGTTTAAAAATTTATGTGCAAAGGAAGGCATTCGACGGGAGTTGACAGCACCCCATAACCCACAACAAAATGGGGTGGCTGAGAGGAAGAACAAAAGTATTGTGGGAGAAGCAAGGGCGATGTTGCATGACCAAGGCCTACCACTGCACTTGTGGGTTGAAGCATGCAACACAACGATCTATTTGTAGAACAGGAGTCCTCACAAGATTCTTGGCATGAGTATACCGAAGGAATATTTTTCAGAGAAGAAACAAGATGTGTCACACTTTATGATCTTTGGATCATTAGTTTACTGTCATGTTTCCAAGGAAGCAAGGAAAAAGCTAGAGCCAACAGTAGAGTTGGGCATATTTGTGCAGTACACAAAAACACCTCACAACTATCGTGTTGCCATCCCTTAAGATGACAGTCGTCAGAAAGGATGTGAAATTTGATGAGGAGATGGCAATGAGATATTCTCTTGAGAGAGAGCTTCAGTTGCAGCCTAATCAAGAGATTTTGGCTCCAAAGGAAGAACCTCAAGAAGTTGTGGAGCAGCCAGAGGAGCAGAGACTGGAGACATCCACTCAAGCAAAGACACCCAGAGAAGAAAGCAAGCGAACCAGGGAAGCTGACAAATTATTGCATGATGCCAGAGAGAATGTGGGAGCACCCACATCACAGAGCAGGAAGAGGAAGTCACCAGATCGATACACTAGGTACATGGCTCTGATGAGTGAGATTGTAGAGACTGAGCCATCCTCATTCGAGGAAGTTGTAGAGCAACCAATATGGGTTGATGCTATGGTAGAGGAATATGATTCTATTGTCAAAAAAGTGTTTGGGAAGTGCACCCAATACCAACCGACAATCAGCGGTTGGTTCAAGATGGCTTTACAAGGTAAATCATGCAGTAAACGAAAGAATAGACAAAAACAAGGCTAGATTTGTGGCCCAGGATTTCTTAGGTTGAGGGAATTGACTATGAGGATACCTTTGCTCCAATAGCAAGGTACTCATCCATTAAGTCAATTCTAGTACTGTAAGCGCAGATGGGGTGGAAGATCCACCCGATGGATGACAAGGCAACATTCCTCAATGGAGTTATTGAGGAGGAGGCGTATATTGAGCAGCTGGAGGGGTTTGAGACCTTTGAAAGAGAGTCAGATGTGTGCAGACTCAAGCAAGCACCATGTGCTTGGTACACCAAGATCGACGCCTATCTCACCGAGTTGCGCTTCACGAAAAGTGAAGCAAATGCAAAGCTTTATCATATTGTGGTTTTATGTAAATTATTGATTATTGGGTTGTACGTCGATGATTTAATTTTAACTGGTGATGAGAAGTTTATCAGATCTTGCAAAGAGGATTTTGCAAGAGAATTCTAGATGAAGGACATGGGACTCATGCATTACTTTCTTGGTTTGGACGTATCGCAAGGAGATGGGGAACTATTTGTCTCTCAAGGCAAGTATGCCAATGAGATACTGAATAAGTTCCACTTGGAGAAGAGAAAACCCATGGATACTCCTCTAGCAGGAAACTAGAGGAAAGAGGATGCTACTTTAGGTGTAGTGGAGGCTGTGAAAATTCTATCACAGCAACATCTGATTTACTTTTCCTACTTATTCTTCAATAACTTATTTATGAAATTCCTTAAATAAACATTAAAATAAATTCTGTTGCAGATATCACACTGTAATACAGAAACAAACACATGTACAAGAATTAACACATTGACACAGATATTTTGGACAATAGTCCCCGGAAAAACCCAATGTGGGAAAACCGGTGCAACAAGGGAGGATTTTATTATTCAGCAATTCTTCAGTACAACAGGGTGTCAAATTGGGTTACCCACAGAGAGAAAAATTCTCCAACACTTCTCCTAGTCCCAGTGTCAGCTTGGCTGACCTCTGCGTGGCTCCCAGACACTCTGCCTCAACCCTGGGCCTCTCTACGTCCCCCACGCAGGCCCTCTAGTGACTGCGCAGTCTCCCACTGCCTCTTTTACCTGAAATACCCTACGTCTACCTCTCTTGCCTCAGTGCTAGTCTCCAATGGCTTATCCCTTCTCGCTGTTCCATACTTGCTGCCTCCTGACTGCTCACCAAACCACTAGTTCGAATTTTTCAGCTAACCTCGCTCCAAAAATTGAACTGACTGGTCTCCCTAAGTGTATTCTCCAAGTGACCCTCAAGCCTCCTCTTACACTTTTCTCGTTGACAAATCAACGGCCGCGATTAAGCCCCTAATCAACGGCTAAGATTAACTCTGGCTTGATCCATGACTTTTGTACCCTTCTAACATAGTTTTATATTAATTCACATTAATATTTTATTTTCCCTAAGTTTAGACTTAGGGACTTATTAAAAATATTAATTATTTTAATATCTCCCAAACTGTTTAGAATTTTCCCAAACCATTTCTAGGTATTAGAGATCTCATGTGCTTTAGCCTCTCCACCAATTTTCGTGGCTAGAGCACATCCAATGCTACCCCAAATCAACACTCCCTCTTAGTGAGGATTGTGCTCTAGTAATACTCCTCACTGAGGATCACCCTGATCATCCGGCATCGGTCCCTGTGCTGATGCTAAGCCTCCCTGCCCAACATCCCACGCACTGTTGCATCCTGTAATGCTGCCCATGGCTCTGCCACTGCCACTGCTACATCTGTACGACAACTCCTTATGCATCCGTGCAGCTGCTAGTCCTTTCTCCCAAACACTGCATCCGCACTGCAACTCCCTCTGCATCCGTGTTATCACTCCCACTTCTGCTACTGAAACGGGTTCCTTACCATCCCCATCTTTTCCCTGAAGCAGTCAAACTTTGTCCTTCCAAGGGCCTTGGTGAGGATGTCCGCCACCTGTTCTCCTATAGGAGTGTAGCTCAACTGTACAACTCCTCGTTGGACACAATCCTTGACAAAGTGACACCAGATATCAATATGCTTTGACCTATCATGAAACACTTGATTCTGAGAGAGCTTGATGCAACTCTGATTATCGCACATGATCCTAGTCGCCTCCATATTCCTTCTGAGTAGGTTCACAAGAAGTTTTCTAAACCATATGGCCTCACACAAGGTTGTGTTTACCGCCATATATTCTGCCTCAGATGAGCGTTCACAAGAAGTTTTCTAAACCATATGGCCTCACACAAGGCTGTGTTTACCGCCATATATTCTGCCTCAGATGAGCGTTCACAAGAAGTTTTCTAAACCATATGGCCTCACACAAGGCTGTGTTTACCGCCATATATTCTGCCTCAGATGAGCTCAGAGCCACGGAATTTTGTTTCCTACTGCACTAGGAGGCCATTCCTGATCCAATGTTGAAACAATACCCAGAGGTACTTTTCTGATCCACTGAACTTCCTGCCCAATCTGCATCAGTAAATCCACTCAATCTGATATCCTTACTCCTGGTGTACAAGAGTCCATAATCGACTATTCCCTGTAAATACCTGAGAACATGTTTGGCTATTGCCCAACGTGCCCTCTTCGGTTCCACCATGAACTGACTGAGGGTGTTGAAAGCGTAGCAAATGTCTGGCCTGGTATTGATCAGATACATCAACGACCCTATGAGCTGCCTATATAAGGTGGGATCAACATCCTTGTCTTCTGATGCATCAATCTTCTTCCAGCCGGTGATCATTGGAGTAGCCATGGGTCTACAGTCCTCCATGCTGAATCTCTTCAGGATTTCTGTAGCATATTTCCCTTTCCCAAGGAAGATCTCTCCCTTTTGCTGCCAAACTTCCAACCCTAGGAAATAATGCATTCGTCCCAAATCCTTCATATCGAATTCTGTGGCTAGATTCTTCTTGCAGTCCCCGATGAGCCTGGATGATCCTTTCAAAAAGAAATCATCTACATATAATACTAAGATTAGCGGCTCATTCTCTACAACCAGATAGTAGAGATTTGGATCTGCGTCACTCTTGACAAATCCCATATTCTGCAAGTAGCCATCAATTCGACCATACCATGCTCTAGGTACCTGTTTCAGCCCATACAAGGCTTTCTTCAACCTGCATACATGAGACTTCTTCTCATGTGTCTCAAAGCCCTCTGGTTGTTCAATGTATACCTCTTCTTCTATTACCCCGTTTAGAAAAGTCGTTTTGACATCCATCTGATTAATCTCCCATCCCATCTGAGCTGCAAGAGATATCACGATCATAATAGACGTATACCTGGCTCCCAGGGCAAAGCTCTCCTCGTAGTCAATTCCTTCCTTTTGAGCATACCCTTTAACCACAAACCTGGCCTTGTATTTCTCAACACTTCCGTCTGCAACGTATTTGATCTTGTAGATCCATCTCGAACCTACCACTGATCTGTCTTGAGGCCTTGGCACTACCTCCCAAACATCGTTCAACATTATGGAGTTGTACTCCTCTACCATCGCGTCTAGCCAAACCTAATGTTGAGTTACCTCCTTGAAATTGGCAGGCTCCCCATCCTGAGCTACTAATCCCTGATATCTATCTCGTTGTTTTCGATCCCTCTTATTGTTTCTTGGCACAACGATGAAGTCCACTACATCTTGCAAAATATGACGAAGTTCCCTGCTAGTTCTTCCTCTGCCAACAGGTGCTTCTGTTACCTCCTCCTCCTCATCCCGAGAATCTTCCAGACCCGAGGAAGAATTTTTTACTTCCGTTGGTTGAAGAGGCTTAACCAGCGGCTTCTCTTTTGACTGATCCTCAGAAGGCATCTCACGAGATTTTTTGAAAGCCCTGTCCTCCATGAACTCTACATCTCGTTGAACTACTACCTTCCTGTTCCCTGGAAGGTATATTCTGTATGCCTTAGCGTTCTCACTATATCCCACCAAATATCCCTTTTCTGCAATTCAACCCAACTTCCTCCTCTTTTCCTCTGGTATGCGACAATATGTTAAACTCCCAAATATCCTGAAATGACTGACTTCAGGTGTCTTCCCTGTGAAAACTTTCTCTGGAGTAATCTTGCCCAATGCCCGATGAGGAGTCTTGTTCTGAACATAGACTGTTGTGTTGCATGCTTTCGCCCATAGGAATTTCGGCATATCCTGATCATACATCACGGCCCTAGCTGCTTCTACAATAATCCCATTCTTTCTTTCTGCTACTCCATTCTGCTCCGAATTGTTAGGAGTTGTCCACTCTTTTCTGATGCCCTCCTCAGCGCAAAATTTAGTGAAGTCCTTATCGACATACTCTCCACCATTATCTGAGCACAAAACTTTTATTTTTTTCCCAGTCAGATTCTCCACCAGAGCCTTGAACTCTTTGAACCGACAGAAAACCTCGTCCTTGGTTTTTAGAAAATAAATCCAAGTTTTCCTTGAGTGGTAATCAATGAAGGTAAGGAAATGCTCGGCACCACTAAGAGCTTTGACGAACATAGGTCCGCAGATATCTGAGTGTATCAATCCTAGTACACTCTTGGCTCTGTGTTTGCTCCTAAGAAATGTTGCCTTGGCATACTTTCCTAGAGTACATCCTCTACATACATCATCTTGTTCTGTACTCAGATCCGGAACACCTGTTACAGTGCTCCTAAGAATTCTAAGAGCTCCATGGTGCAAATGACCCATACTTCTATGCCATAGTTAATTCAAGTCCTTGTCTCCATGACTGCCTATTAGTGCCTTTGGTTATTCTAGTTGTAATCTATACAACCTGTTACTTTTGATCCCGATCTGCACTTTCTTTTTCCAGCTCGGGTGTTTGACATATACCTTCTTCTTGATGAAGTAGATATCATAGCCCTTGCCTTGAAGTTGCGACACTAAAAGTAAGTTCATCCCCAATCCTAGTACATGCAGCACATTTGTAGCATGGAACCGTTCTCCCGATTCTGTTTGAAAAACCATGGTACCCTTCCCTACTGGAGTACACTTTGCCTTGTTCCCCATGGTGATCTGAAAGTTCATCTTCTCTTCTCGATATTCTGAGAAACATTCCCTGATTCCAGTCATATGCCACGAGGCTCCACTGTCTATATACCACACTTCTGATGATGCAGAACTAGTCATACAAGCCACTTCTTCTTCCAGCCTGGAAGCCAACATAGAGAAATCAAAGTCTTTTTCTCTTGTGCAATCTTCTGAAAATCTGTGTGAGTCCCCTGATGTGGATGCCTCTGCATCGTGGTCTCGACCCATAGCTCATTTTCCCTTCCTGTCTCTGATTACTCGCTCTGATACCATGTGAAAATTCTATCACTACAACATCTGATTTACTTTTCCTACTTATTCTTCAATAAGTTATTTATGAAATTCCTTCAATAAACATTAAAATAAATTTTGTTGCGGATATCACATTGTAATACAGAAACAAACACATGTACAAGCATCAACACATTGACAAATATTTTGGACAATAGTCCCCAGAAAAACCCAATGTGGGAAAACCGGTGCAGCAAGGGAGGATTTTATTATTCAGCAATTCTTCAGTATAACAGGGTGCCAAACTAGCTTACCCATAGAGAGAAAAATTCTCCAGCACTTCTCCTCATCCCAACGTCATCTTGGCTGACCTCTGCGTGGCTCCCAGATACTCTACGTCAGCCCCTACTTAATTGCGTCAGCCTTGGGCCTCTCTGCGTCACCCACACAGGCCCTCTAATAACTACGTAGTTACCCACAGAGAGAAAACTTCTCCAGCACTTCTCCTAGTCCCAGTGTCACCTTGGTTGACCTCTGCATGGCTCCCAAACACTCTGTGTCAGCCCCTGCTTAACTGCGTCAGCCCTGGGCCTCTTTGTGTCACCCACGCAAGCCCTCTAGTGACTGCGCAGTCTCATGCTGCCTCTGTGTCTGCCTCTCTTGCCTCAGCGCTGATCTCTAGTGGCTGATCCCTTCTCTCTGTACCATACTTGCTGCAACCTGACTGCTCACTAGACCACTAGTTCGAATTTCTCAGCTAACCCCACTCAAGAAATTGAACTGACTGGTCTCCCTAAGTGTATTCTCCAAGTGACCCTCAAGCCTCCTCTGATACTTTTCTCGTTGACAAATCAACGACTGAGATTAAGTCCCTAATCAACGGCTAAGATTAACTCTGGCTTGATCCATGACTTTTAGACCCTTCTAACACAATTTTATATTAATTCACATTAATATTTTATTTTCCCTAAGTTTAGACTTAGGGACTTCATTAAAAATATTAATTACTTTAATATCTCCCAAACTGTTAAAATTTTCCCAAACCATTTTTGGGTATTGGAGATCTCATGTGCTTTAGCCTCTCCACCAATTTTCGTGGCTAGAGCACATCCGATGCTACCCCAAATTAACACTCCCTCTTAACGAGGATTGTGCTCTAGTAATACTCCTCACTGAGTATCACCCTGATCATCCGGCTTCGATCCCTGTGCTGATGCTAACCCTCCCTACCCAACATCCTATGCATTGTTGCATCCTGTAATGTTGCCCATGGCTCTGCTATTGCCACTGCTGCATGTGTACGACAACTCCTTCTGCATCTGTACTATTGCTGGTCCTTTGTCCCAAACACTACATCCGCACTGCAACTCCCTCTGCATCTGTGTTGTTATCACTCCCATTTCTGCTACTGAAATGGGTTCTTTACCATCCCCATCTTTTCCCTGAAGTAGTCAAACTTTGTCCTTCCAAGGGCCTTGGTGAGGATGTCCGCCACCTGTTCTCTTGTAGGAGTGTAGCTCAACTGTACAGTTCTTTGTTGGACACAGTCCCTAACAAAGTGACACCAAATATCAATATGCTTTGACCTATCATGAAACAGTTGATTCTGAGAGAGCTTGATGCAACTCTGATTATCACACATGATCCTGGTCGCCTCCGTATTCCTTCTGAATAGGTTCACAAGAAGTTTTCTAAACCATATGGCCTCACACGAAGCTGTGCTTGCCGCCATATATTCTGCCTCAGATGAGCTCAGAGCCACGGAATTTTGTTTCCTACTGCACTAGGAGGCCATTCCTGATCCAATGTTGAAACGATACCCAGAGGTACTTTTCCGATCCACTAAACTTCCTGCCCAATCTGCATCAGTAAATCCACTCAATCTGATATCCTTACTCCTGGTGTACAAGAGTCCATAATCGACTATTCCCTGTAAATACCTAAGAACATGTTTGGCTATTGCCCAGTGCGCCCTCTTCGGTTCCACCATGAACTGACTGAGGGTGTTGAAAGCGTAGCAAATGTCTAGCATGGTATTGACTAGATACATCAAGGACCCTGTGAGCTACCTATATAAGGTGGGATCAACATCCTTGTCTTCTAATGCATCAATCTTCTTCCAGCCAGTGATCATTGGAGTAGCCATGGGTCTACAGTCCTCCATCCTGAATCTCTTCAAGATTTCTGTAGCATATCTCCCTTGCCCAAGGATGATCTCTCCCTTTTGTTGCCAAACTTCCAACCCTAGGAAATAATGCATTCGTCCCAAATCCTTCATATCGAATTTTGTGGCTAGATTCTTCTTGCAGTCCTCGATGAGCCTGGATGATCCTTTCAAAAAGAGATCATCTACATACAATACTAAGATTAGCGACTCATTCTCTACAACCAGATAGTAGAGATTTGGATCTGCATCACTCCTAACAAATCCCATATTCTGCAAGTAGCCATCGATTCGACCATACCATGCTCTAGGTGCCTGTTTCAGCCCATACAAGGCTTTCTTCAACCTGCATACATGAGACTTCTTCTCATGTGTCTCAAAGCCCTCTGGTTGTTCAATGTATACCTCTTCTTCTATTACCCCCTTCAAAAAAGTGATTTTGACATCCATCTGATGAATCTCCCATCCCATCTGAGCTGCAAGAGATTTCATGGTCATAATAGACGTATACTTGGCTACCGAAGCGAAGGTCTCCTCGTAGTCAATTCCTTCCTTTTGAGAATACCCCTTAGCCACAAACCTGGCCTTGTATTTATCAACACTTCCATCTGCAACGTATTTGATCTTGTAGATCCATCTCGAACCTACCACTGATCTGTCTTGAGGCCTTGGCACTACCTCCCAGACATCATTCAGCATTATGGAGTTGTACTCCTCTACCATCGCGTCTAGCCAAACCTGATGTTGAGTTGCATCCTTGAAATTGGCAAACACCCCATCCTGAGCTACTAATGCCTGATATCTATCTGGTTGTTTTCAATCCCTCTTATTGTATCTTGGCGCACCGATGAAGTCCTCTAGATCTCGCAAAATCTGACGAAGTTCCCTGCTAGTTCTTCCTCTGCCAACAGGTGCTTCTTTTAGCTCCTCCTCATCTTGAGAATCTTCCTGACCCGAGGAAGAATTTTTTACTTCCATTGGTTGAAGAGGCTTAACCAACGGCTCCTCTTTTGACTGATCCTCGAAAGGCATCTCACAAGATTTTTTGAAAGCCCTGTCCTCCATGAACTTTACAGCTCATCGAACTACTATCTTCCTGCTCCCTGGAAGGTAGATTCTGTATGTCTTAGCATTCTCGCTATATCCCACCAGATATCCCTTTTCCGAAATTCGATCCAGCGTCCTCCTCATTTCCTCTGGTATGCGGCAATATGTTAAACTCCCAAATATCCTAAAATGACTGAATACAGGTGTCTTCCCTATGAAAACTTTCTCTAAAGTAATCTTGCCCTATGCCTGATGAGGAGTCCTGTTCTAAACATCCACTGTTGTGTTGCATGCTTCCGCCCACGGGAATTTCGACATATCCTGATCATACATCATGGCCCTAGCTGCTTCTACAATAGTCCCGTTCTTTCTTTCTGCTACTGCATTCTACTCCGGATTGTAGGGAGCTGTCCACTCTCTTCTTATGCCCTCCCTTAACACAAAAATTAGTGAAGTCCTTATCGACATACTCTCCACCATTATCTGAGTGCAAAACTTTATTTTCTTCCCAATCAGATTCTCCACCAGAGCCTTGAACTCTTTGAACCGACAGAAAACCTCATCCTTGGTTTTTAGAAAATAAATCCAAGTTTTCCTTGAGTGGTCATTAATGAAGGTAAGGAAATGCTCGGCACCACTGAGAGCTTTGACGAACATAGGTCCGCAGATATCTAAGTGTATCAATCCTTGTACTCTCTTGGCCCTGTGTTTGCTCTTAGGAAATGTTGCCTTGGCATACTTTCCTAGAGTGCATCCTCTACATACATCATCTTGTTCCTTACTCAGATCTGGAACTCCTGTTACAGTGTTCCCAAGAATTCTTAGAGCTCCATGGCGCAAATGACCCATTCTTCTATGCCATAGTTAATTCAAGTCCTTGTCTCCATGACTGCCTATTAGTGCCATCGATGATTCTAGTTGTAATCTATACAACCTGTTACTTTTGATCCCGATCTGCACTTTCTTTTTCCAGCTCGGGTGTTTGACATATACCTTCTTCTTGATGAAGTAGATATCATAGCCCTTGCCTTGAAGTTGCGACACTAAAAGTAAGTTCATCCCCAATCCTAGTACATGCAGCACATTTGTAGCACAAAACCGTTCTCCCGATTCTGTTTGAAAAACCATGGTACCCTTCCCTACTGGAGTACACTTTGCCTTGTTCCCCATGGTGATCTGAAAGTTCATCTTCTCTTCTCGATATTCTGAGAAACATTCCCTGATTCCAGTCATATGCCACAAGGCTCCACTGTCTATATACCACACTTCTGATGATGCAAAACTAGTCATACAAGCCACTTCTTCTTCCAGCCTGGAAGCCAGCATAAAGAAATTGAAGTCTCTTTCTCTTGTGCAATCTTCTGAAAATCTGTGTGAGTCCCCTGACGTGGATGCCTCTGCATCGTGGTCTCGATCCATAACTGATTTTCCCTTCCTGTCTCTGATCACTCGCTCTCATACCATGTGAAAATTCTATCATTGCAACATCTGATTTACTTTTGCTACTTATTCTTCAATAAGTTATTTATGAAATTCCTTCAATAAACATTAAAATAAATTTTGTTGCAGATATCACACTGTAATACAGAAACAAACACATGTACAAGAATCAATACATTGACACAAATATTTTGGACAATAGTCCCCGGAAAAACCCTATGTGGGAAAACCGGTGCATCAAGGGAGGATTTTATTATTCAACAATTCTTCAATACAACAGGGTGCCAAACTAGCTTACCCATAGAGAGAAAAATTCTCCATCACTTCCCCTAGTCCTAGCATCATCTTGGCTGACCTCTGCATGGCTCCCAGACACTACGTCAGCCCCTGCTTAACTGCGTCAGCCTTTGGCCTCTCTGCGCCACCCACGCAAGTCCTCTAGTGACTGCATAGTTACCCAAAGAGAGAAATTCTCTAGCACTTCTCCTAGTCCCAGCGTCATCTTGGCTGACCTCTGCATGGCTCCCAGACACTCTACGTCAGCCCCTGCTTAACTGCGTCAACCTTGGGCCTCTCTGTGTCACCCACGCAAGCCCTCTAGTAACTGTGCAATCTCCTACTACCTCTACGTCTACCAGAAATACCCTGCGTCTGCCTCTCCTGCCTCAGCGCTTGTCTCCAGTGGCTGATCCCTTCTCTCTGTTCCGTACTTCCTGCCTCCTAATTGCTCACCAGGCAACTAGTTCGAATTTCTCAGCTAACCTACTCTAGAAATTGAACTGACTGGTCTCCCTAAATGTATTCTCCAAGTGACCCTCAAGCCTCCTCTGATACTTTTCTCGTTGACAAATCAACCACTGAGATTAAGTCCCTAATCAACGGCTAAGATTAACTCTGGCTTGATCCATGACTTTTAGACGCTTCTAACACAATTTTATATTAATTCACATTAATATTTTATTTTCCCTAAGTTTAGACTTAGGGACTTCATTAAAAATACTAATTACTTTAATATTTCCCCAACTATTTAGAATCTGCCTAAATCATTTCTGGATATTGGAGATCTCATGCTCTTTAGCTTCTCCACCAATTTTTGTGGCAACAAATCAACAGAGGCTACCATTTACAAGCAACTTGTGGGTTCACTTATGTATTTGGTGAACACACGACCAAACATGCCTTATGCAGTTAACCAATTTAGTCAAGCAATGACTAAGCCAACCAAATTGTATTGGAAGCCAGCAAAGCATGTGTTGAAATACCTCAAAGGCACTACTCATATACCTTCTTCTTGATGAAGTAGATGTCATAGCCCTTGCCTTCAAGTTGCGACACTAAAAGTAAGTTCATCCCCAATCCTGGTACATGCAGCACATTTGTAGCACAAAACTGTTCTCCCAATTCTGTTTGAAAAACTATGGTACCCTTCCCTACTGGAGTACACTTTGCCTTGTTCCCCATGGTGATCTGAAAGTTCATCTTCTCTTCTCGATATTCTGAGAAACATTCCCTGATTCCAGTCATATGCCACGAGACTCCACTGTCTATATACCACACTTCTGATGATGCAAAACTAGTCATACAAGCCACTTCTTCTTCCAACCTGGAAGCCAACATAGAGAAATCGAAGTCTCTTTCTCTTGTGCAATCTTCTGAAAATCTGTGCGAGTCCCCTAACATGGATGCCTCTATATTATAGTCTCGATCCATAACTGATTTTCCCTTCCTGTCTCTGATTACTCGCTCTGATACCATCTGAAAATTCTATCACTGCAACATCTGATTTACTTTTCCTACTTATTCTTCAATAAGTTATTTATGAAATTCCTTCAACAAACATTAAAATAAATTTTGTTGCAGATATCACAGTAATACAGAAACAAACACATGTACAAGAATCAACACATTGACACAAATATTTTGGACAATAGTCCCCGGAAAAACCCTATGTGGGAAAACCAGTGCAGCAAGGGAGGATTTTATTATTCAACAATTCTTCAGTACAACAGGGTGCCAAACTAGCTTACCCATAGAGAGAAAAATTTTGCAGCACTTCTCCTAGTCCCAGCGTCATCTTGGCTGACCTCTCCATGGCTCCCAGACACTCTACATCAGCCCCTGCTTAACTGCGTCAGCCTTGGGCCTCTCTGCGCCACCCACGCAGGTCCTCTAGTGACTGCGCAGTTACCTAAAGAGAGAAATTCTCCAGCACTTCTCCTAGTCCCAGCGTCATCTTCGCTGACCTCTGCATGGCTCCCAGACACTCTACGTCAGCCCCTACTTAACTGCGTCAGCCCTGGGCCTCTCTGTGTCACCCACACAGGCCCTCTAGTAACTGCGCAATCTCCTGCTGCCTCTGCGTCTACTTGAAATACCCTGCGTCTACCTCTCCTACCTCAGCGCTGTTCTCCAGTGGCTGATCCCTTCTCTCTGTTCCGTACTTGCTGCCTCCTAATTGCTCACCAGACCACTAGTTCAAATTTCTCAGCTAACCCTACTCTAGAAATTGAACTGACTGGTCTCCCTAAATGTATTCTCCAAGTGACCCTCAAGCCTCCTCTGATACTTTTCTCGTTAAAATCAAAGACCGAGATTAAGTCCCTAATCAACGGCTAAGATTAACTCTGGCTTGATCCATGACTTGTAGATGCTTCTAACACAATTTTATATTAATTCACATTAATATTTTATTTTCCCTAAGTTTAGACTTAGGGACTTCATTAAAAATATTAATTACTTTAATATCTCCCCAACTATTTAGAATCTGCCCAAACCATTTCTGGGTATTGGAGATCTCATGCTCTTTAGCTTCTCCACCAATTTTTGTGGCAACAAATCAACAAAGGCTACCATTTACAGCAACTTGTGGGTTCACTTATGTATTTGGTGAACACACGACCAAACATGCCTTATGCAGTTAACCAGTTTAGTCAAGCAATGACTAAGCCAACCAAATTGAATTGGAAGGTAGCAAAGCATGTGTTGAAATACCTCAAAGGCACTACTCAGTTTGGTCTTTGGTACAGACAGACAGAGGGAGTGAAGATGCAAGGCTTCACAGATGCAAATTGGGTGGGGAGTCCATCAAACAGGATGAGCACATCAGGAGGAATTTTCAGTGCTGGGTCAACAGCGATTTCTTTGGTACAACAAGAAGAAGAAATCTGTGGCACTTAGCTCAACAGAAGCAGAGTATATGGCTACAAGTCAAGCATCATGTGAGGCAATCTGGATGAGAAAGATTCTTATTGGGTTATTTGGTCAGATGATGGATCCTACTTTGATTTACTGTGATAATCTGAGTTGTATCAAACTCTCTGAGAATCATGTATTTCATGATTGATCCAAGCATATCAACATTCGGTATCAACATCTATGGAATTGTGTGCGAAGGCGGATTATGTTGTTGCAGTACATTCCGACATTCCAACAGAGGAACAAGATGCATATATTTTGACAGAGGCTTTGTCAAGAGGAAAATTCGAGTTCCACAAATTCCTAATAGGGGTGGTTGATAATCCCTTTCTTACTGAGAGGGAGTGTTGAAAATACAGCAAGAAAATCTAGTTTTGACTTTGCCTTGGTCAAACTAGATTAAAATTTCAATTTCAATTTCAGCAAAATACATGGAGGTAGTTAACTAAGGTGATATGGCACTTGTCACTCAATTAAATAAGTTAATTCGAGTTGGAGACACTTGAGTTCAGTTCAGTATGATTGATTGCTAATTTCTAGCAATCTATTTCAGCTACTTTGAGTTATTTCCAGTTTAACTAGTTCTAACTATCAAAAGAACTAATGGAGGTCAAGTTGTGGAAGTGGAACTTCAACCACACTCAGTGATCGATCAACGCAAAATAATTGTTGTATGCATAGAATTCGAGATACCCAGTTGAGATGGAGATTCCAAGGTAGTGTATTATCAATTGTAGCATATTCCCATGTGTACAGGTGGTGCATGCAGTCATAGATTGACCTAACTCTATTGCGTAATTCCTTGGTGTGAAATTCCTAAAAAATAGGGGCAATTTACCAAGGGAATAGTGCAAGGAAATGGGATCTTGGCAAGTTGAGAAATTTGCTAAGTGTTGGCCAGGGTCAATCAGTCAAAGAGAGGGACAGACTATCCACTTGCAGAGGTTGCTCAGACTTGAGAAAGCATTGTATTTCTTCTGTATTCTTTGATTAATGCAATAAAGAGAGTAAGGGGTTTTGAGCAGTTGCTTTCCCCTATAAATCTCTATGAATGTGGGTTAAAACTTTGTGCAGTTTCAAATCTACATAGAATTTCTACATCATGGGTACTTATAATTGGAAAAATTGACCTTCAAGGATGCTAAAAGAGGAAGCCCTAGTTACCCCTTACAACAATTACCCTCTTTAGCATTAGTTAATGGAGTTTCATGGATTAAATGCAATCATTATCGATTAGGAACATTCTTTCCACGTCATCAATGAGTAACACATGCAAAACTTACCAAGATTATAATTTTGTAAGATCTTCAACAAAACAAAGTGAGAATTCTTATCATGAGAAAAAAATCCATGAATTGGACAATATTTGCAAAATAATTTCACCATAAAGAAACACTTACAAAGAAAGTAGAGTATATCCATCCATCAACAATACATTGGAGGCTCCAAAAATTTGCAATAAAGATCCAAACATCAAAGTTCATCCCAAGCTCATCCAAAAATCTCCTCTAATTGCAGGTCTGAAATCTCTAATGAGGCATACAAAAATCCCAAGTGTGATGGTTTGACATGAGAATCGGTCTCATCTATTTATACAAGTGTTATGAGTTCAAATTATAAATGAAAAATCCCCTCTACATGTCTAATGTGCAAAGTAACCCCTCAAGGTTACAAGCCAACCATGAGAGCTTTTAAAATTATTTAATCTCTCTCCAAAGCCCACGCAAGGCTGATATCATGCATGTGTGGAGGACTAGAGAGGTAGCGTCAAGGCCTCTTGTCATCGAAATGTGGGAGAGGGCCTCAATAATCATGACGAAGAGGGTGATGCCCTCTGTATGCTGCAAAATATCTCCGGGGCCCTATTTTGGGTTTGGGGCTCCAAAATGGGTCTCATGGGTCTCCAAATGCCTCAAAATCAAGTTGATTCTCCATTAATCAGCGCTAGAAGATGACACATGCCCTCCCATGTCTCCCTAGGAAAGACATAACCTCTTTTGGGCCTTGGATCAACTACCAAGTGTCGAGTGCAATGTGTAGTCGGTTGGGGCATCCTAGTCCAAGTGCATCATCATCTCAAATAACTGAGGAAACGAACAAGAAAATAGTGGTACTAAAGAAGCCCATGATGTGGCAATCACTGCTCTACATGAATGAAGGCCCATGGCTCTCAACACTCACCCTACAAATGCTATTGTGATCCTCTCAAGAGCTTGGATCCCGTGTCGAGAGGCCAAGCCCAAGATGAAAACCCACCTGCAATCTTGTATAAGATCCAATGTGTCTCCTCACCTTCAAATGAAATGATTCATTAGTGCAATTGAGTAAATAAGCTTGTTAATCAAGAGCAAAAATGAGAACTTCATAGTGGGTTTCCCTTCAAAATTCAGGGCTTTGAACATGTAATAGTGTTACCTCCCTGGATAGGAGTGGTTAATAAAAGACCTTAGTAGGAGGTTTCAACCTTTAAGGGAATGACAGATCCAAGGTACATCCTTCAAATGGCAGATGTCATGTGAAATAATGATGGAACGAAGTGGGGACAAAGGGAAGGCTCCAAGCCACATGCCATGGTACAAAGGTAGTTATAACGAGGAAAACCCACACCTTGGGTATATGAATGTAGGAGGGAGCAATCATGGTGCATGAGTTACCCGGGCCTTTGTTTTTCCACCCTTCTTCATTTGTCTTTCTTTGATACATGTGACAATTAATGTTGCATTAAGCTCTAGGAGAATTCAGTGTTTCATGATCGCTCCAAGCACATTGAGATCACCTACCATCATCACAGGAACTGTGTGCAGAAATGGATAGTAAAGCTATCGTACATTCCAACAAATGAGTAGGTTGTGAATATCTTGACGAAGGCCTTCGTCAAAGGCAAGTTCATGTTTTTGAGAGAAAAGTTGGTAGTTGTACAGAATCCCTTCCTCTCTAAGAGGTATTGTTGAAAATGTAGTGATGGAAGGTCTTCTGGCTTGTGCCTTAGCCAGTGAAGACTTTGAATTAGTCTCTATCACATGATTGCAAATTCATGAGATAGAATTCAGTTATGATGAGTTGATTTCCAGTTTTACTAGTATGGTCATCAAGTTTGCATGCGTAGTGTTGGAGCTTCAATTCGTTGGACTCTTCTTCAATTACACTACAGGATGACGTGGCAGTGACAAGTTGAGTTAGAACAAGTTAAAACTTCAATGTTGATTGGAGAGAGAACGAATTGTGTTCTCAGTTAACTCGCAATCACAACTAGAGTAAATCAAGGAGGAACTTGAGCTCATTCACTAAGAGCTAGTCCAACTGTAACTAGAACTTGCTTCGATCAACTAGCAAAGGAAACTCATGACACTAGTGTGAATTGATATTCGACTAAGCCTCCTTGCATGCATCGATTTCTATCTATAAAAAGAAGAATGAAAGCACAAGAACATAGATCATTCTTTATGTGGAGTGTGTGCATAATCGAGGAAAAATAGTGCGCATAATTAAGAAGAAATAGTGCGCATAGATTTAGGAGCCCAAGTGTGCAAGGATTTAGGAGCAAGAAGTGCGCACGGATTATGGAGCAAGGGATCAGGATACATAGAGCAGGTCGAGACTATCTTTAACAGAGAACAATTGTGCAAGGCCAAGATCAAGATTAGGGTTGAGAACAATTGCATAGCTGAGAATAGTGAGAAGAAGCCTAGCATTTTCTCAGATACAGATTGTAGGCAGCGTGAATTGTAATAGATCCATTTGCTCAAAGAACAATCAATAAAGTACCACAACAAAGTAAGTAGGTTTTCCCCGTTTTGGGTTTCCTGGGTAAAACAAGCATGTGAAAGTAAAATTCGTTTTAGTTTTCAGTTTCCTTGTTTTCAGTAATTCATCTAAGTAGTGTGCAAGTTTCAACAAGTTTAACATTCAACATATTATTATTTTTATCCTAAATGGGTTACTTAATATTCCAAATATTTTGAATATTTAACTATGAGCCAGGTTTGACTATCACATTTAACTCGTGGGGATGAGATTGGAAAAAAGCCAAAATGAATGTCAAAGGCAAATTGAGGAAATAAAACTCAATCATAACATGTGCTTCTCTATGAATGAATAGAGCTCCATAGTCAGATCTCAAAACCAACTCAGCGTATTAAAGCATAACTTCCATCACTAAAATGGAAGTCCTTCCTTCAGTTCTTGATGTGCTTCGAGATGGATGAGTGTTCCATGCTATCTATCTAATTTCACTGGTATGATATGTGTGTTGAGAAATCAATAGGGCTACAGTTGAAGTGACTTCTCTTAGGCTTGATAATTGCCTGTGATATTTTTTATTTATCTTTATTATTAGCTTCTCCTTATCTTATTATTATGTTGTTCTTATCATCAAAGAGCTACCAAAACATGAAGATCAATAGTACACAAGGACACAAGATATAGGTCGCTAGCCACGGCCAAAACCTCTCCTAGAGAGGAAAGCCCACAAAAACATCTTTTCTTATAGATTCTTCAAATATCGAATTCCAACACCTCTACACCAATACCCTTCCAAGACCAGGTCAAACCTTCTTGAGGATGTGATTCTTCTTACCAATTCAAGTCAAGTCAAATCTCTTCCAAGTGCAAAACTTTGACACCCAGCTTTAGATTTCGGTACTTACTGCAGGTCTGAAATTTCTGGCCCCCTGCAACAATCTGCAACTTCGCACGTGTGGGTGAATAAGGGTTATTTAGGCTTCCTTCTTCCTTTGCTTGGGTTGCTACCTCTTCAAAGGCTTGTAGGTGACCAAATAGGCTTCCTTTCTTCCAATTTCGGCCCTTCTTTGATGACTTAAAGACTTCGATCTTGTAGTTGCAAAAACCATACACGTCTTCGCACGTGAGAGAGAGTGTGTAAAAAACAAAAAAATTTGTCTCTCTTCTTACTTCTAGATCTTCGTTTGCCTTCTTCCTTCTTGTTCTTGCTTCCTTTAGTGAATGAGCGAGTGATATTCAAATGAGGCCAAATGGTGTCTTACATAGCCTTTCAAGGAGGACGAATAGCCCTAATTAGGCTGACTTCTTCACTCCCAGAACGACTTGGTCTTGGAGGGGTAATTTGACACTTTGACTCAAATTAGTTATTTTGACTTGTTACAAGATGCCCAATGGGGTATTATACATATGACAATGACTCCATTGAAACCTAGAAGCACACAATGGGTGCTTGACCTAAAATAAATTGACCTTGAGCATGAAACCCATGCTATACAAAGTAATAATAATATTTTTTTTCCTTTTTATAATATACAAGAATCAAGAGTACATTACATATTATGAAGACCAAACCTAGTTACATATTTCAACACTCCCTCTTAACTAGGGAGGTATTCATAATGGTACAAGGACATTCTCATACTGAAGAGATATCATAAGAAGAGTCAGATTGGTAAGCCATCTCATAAGCTATCTTTTCAGCTTATATCAGTGCATCTCATCATATCAACCAACATTGTCATATAGCAAGGCCTTGACTAACAGCTCTATCTCTCCACTAGATTAGAGCACAATGATGGGGAGACAATGATTTATACACACCTTCATCATTCTCTCAAGGCACATACCCCATCTGAATGTTCACAAGGCATGTCCTTTTAGGACCATTCCTATCTTGGATTTACACATCCTCAAGGAATTTCCTCAGATTAGTAATCCATCTCATAGGCTATCTTTTCAACTTATATCAGTGCATCTTGTCAATCAACCAACATTGTCATATAGCAAGGCCTTGACTAACAGCTCTATCTCTCCACTAGATTAGAGCACAATGCTGGGGAGACAATGATTTATACACACCTTCATCATTGTCTCTCAAGGCACATAGCCCATCCGAATGTTCACAAGGTATGTCCTTTTAGGACCATTCCTATCTTAGATTTACACATCCTCAAGGAATTTCCTCTCAGACTACTCTTACCTATTGGATGCCTTACCTCATCCTCAGAGAGTATCAGAATTCAGATGCTTACCCAATTCTCCATTCTTTCTTCATAATGTGAAGACAAGAATGATGTGCCTATTGTGAAAATTCCAATACGAAAAGACAATGATTTATACACACCTTCATCATTGTCTCTCAAGGCACATAGCCCATCCGAATGTTCACAAGGTATGTCCTTTTAGGACCATTCCTATCTTAGATTTACACATCCTCAAGGAATTTCCTCTCAGACTACTCTTACCTATTGGATGCCTTACCTCATCCTCAGAGAGTATCAGAATTCAGATGCTTACCCAATTCTCCATTCTTTCTTCATAATGTGAAGACAAGAATGATGTGCCTATTGTGAAAATTCCAATACGAAATCCTATTGCAGCAACTAGAAATTATTCTCTTAATTGTTAATTTAATTTAACAATTTATTTACTGTTTGCTACATTAAATACTAAATAAATCACACTACAATCTACACAAATTAAATTGCGAAAGAATAAATGCTGGAAGAAATGTTAGAAGTCCCCGAAAAAACCCAACTTGGAAAAACCGATGCAGCAGCTGAGGGTTTTTGTAACAACCTATTTATAAAAGTAATATTAAATAAATTTTAATAAATAAATTATATTAATCAATTAATAAAATAATAAAAATAAACTAATGATAAAATATTTTAATATAAGTCTAACCTTTATCAGAAAAAGGAAAGCTAATTAAAAAAAATCGAATATACCCTTTTTTTAAAAAGAATGTATATGACACGACATGGGAAGGGTGTCATGAGGAAATGAAGCGGTGGGTGCTAGAGGAAGGACGACCAACACCAAGAATTAGTTTATAAACCAGAAGGAAGAGTTTGGGCAGGGGATTTGGGAGGAAGAAGGAAGAACGAAGGGGATACGGTAGAAACAAACTTGGAGTTACTTACGGAAGAAGAGAACGGAAGAAGAGCTGGTTGTTCTAAGGTTTCTGCGCATGGGGGAACAGTCTGCTTCAACTAAGAAGCTTACTACACTAAGTAGCGAGGTTATGCTCAGTTTCGCTGGGTGGTTTCTGTCTTTTGGTAAATGGGAGCAAACTGGAGGAGTTTTGAAACATTTTCATCCGCAACAGACATTCACAGCAGACCAAGTGAGTACTTATCATTGAATCAAGTAATTAGTCATATGAAGTTTTGCATAAATTTAGAACAGAAATTTTCTTAAAGTTTCATACTCTGCTTAAAATAGATAGCTCTACAAAAACTCCTTACAATATTTACAGTTCAATAAACCGTTATAGTTTCAGAAATGGACCTTTACATCAGCTCAATCCTTACATTTGGTATCAGAGCACAGGTTAGAACCCTGTGAGACCTTACAGGCCCATTAAATCTCGTTTTCAAGCTTCTTTATTTTAACCAGCCCCAATTATTTTGTTTCTAATTTATGAAATTCAATTATGTAGTGACTTCATAATTTTCATCTTAACGCATATGGCTACATTTCCTTGTTTGGAATGTTTATCAAAGAGGAGGACCGTATATAGAATTGTTGAAATTTCTCTGACATCTCAACTAGAATTATCAGAACTTCCCTGTATATACCCGTTGGGCATGTAATAAGAAAATTTATATCGTCAATAAAGAAGCTTAGCTTTGGGAAGTGACCTTCTTCTATGTGACCAACTTACCAGAAACAAGAAACAAGCAAAGAATGGGAAATCATAACTCTGAAGTTTCACAATAAGCAACATTTTAGGGTTTTTTTAATACACATGCAAGAATAAATTAAAAATTGCAAATCATTCAAATTTATATTATTGAAATGAGACAGCGTATTCATATTTACAACATTATTCATATCCACAACAGACAGTCTTCAACTATGCAAATATCAAAATGTTCACTATTCAGTTTATGAAGGATCTCATCTGCTAGCTCTTTTGAAGCCTTGGAGTGAAAAAGCGAGAGGCACTGCCTTGACCTGGATCAGTGGAATTACGATTGAGACTTTCAAACAGTAGAAATCCATTTAGAAACTTTCACACCGAGAAAAGGGATAGGAATCCGGACCTACAGCTACAATAGCATAAACCTATGAAAATCAATATACGTTTGTAAAGTAAATTAACACAACATGTCGAGCATAAAACCCCAAGGAATCTTACGTAAATGATGGGTATTGTAGAATAATGCTTTTCTACTCTAAAAGTTGTACATTAAATCTGTGGCATATTTCTAAGAAGTCCTCGGTTATACGTACAGATGTTTATTCATTTGCCAAGGTAGGCCAACCCACAATCGATTCAAGGTCTCAAGGCCACCGAAAGGACTCTTCAACTGTGCTCACGTGGCTAATTGAACACACTACATATTTTCTGAAGGCTACCGGAATAACTGACCTATCTTAACATACTGCTCCGCCTATAAAATAGGAATGTGGAATGGAGACACAGGGTAAAGAGGAAATGGAATTAGGATTTCATCGCTGTCAGTCATATCAGATGGCATGCCTACGTTTCAGAAGCAGCTCTCCACGCGTGAAGCCACTCTCCACTCGTCAAATGCTCATAAATAATAATCAAATTCTCGTTTCAGAAACAGCGCTCCACGCGTCAAACACTCATGAATAAGTTAGGTAAGATTCTTAGTGTTTTCAAAACCTCCCCGCAGTCTTCCAAATGAGTTTTAAAATGTTCTCGAAAAGAAATCTCTCATCTTCTTTCTTTTTGGGCGGGGTCTTTAATGATTTTATTGTTATTTTCTCTCTTCTATAAAAAAAAATTTAATAATATTTCTATAGGAAGTTATATTTATTATAATTTATTTAGGAATTAAGAGTAAAAATAATTTTTTTAGTGAACGAATATAGAAAATTGTCAACATTGATGTAACAAAATAAATTCGGCCTCTTGACGATTTCAGCTAACTCATAATTTTTTTGTATGGAATTTATTAATATTGGCATAATGTCTTGTATAATAAAATCTATATATATTTTATTTTAACACGGTGATTTTGATTGTTTGATTATTTGGGGATTTTGATTTATGCCTAACTAAATAAAAACATAGTATAATCTGATATGCGAGTTAGTGGAGAATGTTTACTAAGAGAATGAATATTATGAATGAAACTTACCAACAAAAAAAAAAATTGTGGTTTATAAAAATGCATGCATTAAGATAAGTACTATTACGCATTAGGATAGAAAAACCCTGCATTAGGACAAGGAGGTTGCGAGACCACCCTCCTTGACCTCGGTACCAGTAAGATCTGCGTAGCAGATAAAAATAGCAAAAAGAACTATACCCGTTTATAAATGTGAAATTGCAAAAACTATATGTTAAATACGAATGTATACCTCAAATGTTTATAAAATTTTATTATGTATACAGGAAAAAATACAATGGTAAGGACATATGAGCGACAGCAATGTGATCGGGCAGCATCACCGTCATTAATGCCACCACCGTCGTCATCATCATCTCCATCACCACCACCATCATCATCATCTCCATTGAGACCATCATCAACACCAACAGCTCCAGCATCGGAGTTGACCGTGATAATGAACTCATTGGAAGCCTTATTGGAAACATTAAAAGGGTCAACTATGGCTAAGACTAAAGAAGAACTTCAACCCTTAGCAACCAATCCAGTGGAACCAAAGAATTTTGAGTATAAAAGATCAAAGGAAGATATTTCTAAGGAGCTTCAGAAAATTAAACTCCTAGAATTTTCAGGAGGTCGAGCTGGAGAACGTGTTGAGGCATGGTTAGAAGGAACGAACATATGCTTTAAATTAAGAGAATATTCTTCTTCTGCAAAAACAAAAATCGTTGTATTTCAATTAAAGGAAAGCGCCTTGATTAGGTGGGGAGATCTGGAAAAACAACTACACCTTACAATGGATAATATCCCTTGGGAATTGTTCGAGGAAAGATTCCGCGCAAAGTATTTACCTCCATATTTTCAACAACAACAAACCAGAGCCTTTCATACATTAGTTCAAGGTAATAAAACAGTGGAAGAATACGAGATAAGGTTTATGGAGCTTGTAAAATACATTCACTATTTAGATTCTGATAAACGTCAAGCTGAACACTTCATATTTGATTAAGTCCTCGCATCAGGACCTTGGTGAGCATGTGGAAACCATCATCAGTAGCTGAGGCGGTAGAATGTGGCCTTTATGCAGAAGAACATCTAGGAATCAAAAAAGATGTAGGCCAGCAGAACCTTTACAATCAGGATTTCCAGGAAAGACTCCCCGAAATTTCTTTAGGGTAGGTCGCTCAAGGCCACCTTATGGTAATAGATTTATCTCAATAAATGTTGGAACAAGAGCTCCCATGGCAGTTAATACTATAGTCGTTGAATCATCAAACACCAGTCAATGGAAATCTCATGGAACTACTAATAGAGGATGAAATTCGGGAGGAAGCAACATAAGAGGACGAAGCTCTTTATCTAGAAATTCACATCCTGATTCAAGAGGACCAACACAGGTTAATTGTTGGGGATGTGGAGGATCGCATTTTCAATGTGATTGTTCAGAAGCTTCATCAGGTATATTGCATAGGACTGGAAAGGAACCAATACCAATTACCCAAAGTGATCATAGAATTCATGCATTAGTCAACAACGATCAAGCAGCACATCAATCCACAGTAGTGGAATCTTCAGGTATTATTAATGGTATAAAACTCAAAATCTTATTTGATATTGGTGCCACAGATAGTTTCATTTCGTCATATGCATTAAACAAATGTGGGTTGGCAGCTCGCAGACAAAATGATTTCAGACAGGTAGAAATGGCCTCAGGAGAACTCCAATCCGTAGACTTAAGCGTGGATCAATGCAAAATTGACCTAGGGGTCTATTCGACTAAATTGAAAGTTTATGTCACAGCCTTAGGAACTTATGATCTTGTCATAGGTATGGATTGGCTAGAAGCTCATCAAGCTTGAGTACACTATTATGGAAAAGAATTCTAGATATAAATCAGTGTGGAAAAAGTCCCGAAAAATCGCGATTTATTCCTAAAATCACGATCTTTTGGGCTAAACAATTATATCGTGCGATTTTTTGGCCATTTTTTCACAAACGAAAAAATCGCGATATTATCGAATTAATCCCGATTTAATCGAGAGTCGATTGAAAAAATCGGCTTACATTATGACCACGTGGATAAAATGCCGAAAATCGTTCATTTCGATTCATTTTAATTTTTCACTATCTGTTTTGGCTTGTTCCATGCTGTAGAGAATCGAGGGTTTCAAGTTTTCAATTTGCATTTGCAACGTTGCCATTGCGTTAAGACTCAAGAGGAGCCCGCAAGCCTCAAGGTATGCTCAGACTTCAGTCTTCAGATTTCTACCTGTTCCCTGTAGGCTGTTAAAACTTTAAAACTTAAATGTTTCTTAACAGTTAAATGAAAATCTTTCAAGTTTCAGCGGATTGTTTGTAATAAATTTGTAATATCATTATTCAATGTTCATATATGTAATATGTATTATGTAATATCACTATGATTAATATATAATATATATTTAATATTACATATGGCTATGCACATTGCGTGCAGCAGAAAGCCATTATCCAAAATTCCAAATTCATTATAACTTATATGTATTATGTATAACTGTTAACATACAAAATTCGTTATAAACTTATATGTATAATTTAAACACATCGTTCTATTATGCTCACAAGAGATTGTAACTTGTAAGTCCCTTAACACACTGTCCAAACAGAAACTATTGGGTTTTTTAATAAGCCAGCTGCCAAACAATTACATGGTCTACGTCCAGACACTGCCTAGAATATGCAGGCCCCCTTCTATTTTGTGTTTTTGCTCTTTTATAGAACTTTTCTCAGTTCTGGGACTAGATCAAATATGATCAAAGATATCAACCTTGACAAAATCAACCCATTGAGGGCCTTGTTTAATAAATCTATTATAGAGATATCACTATCCTTTTGACTTTAAATGTCCCTAATCAACTCTCCACTGCATAAGTAATTTGTCTCTTTCAAAGCACAGTCAACGTTGTCACTCAAGACATATCAATGAACAGTGAAAACTGCATACATTGACTACGTCAACAATGGACAATCAGTGGAAGGCCCAAAACAGTATAGCTGTTAACATATAATAATAAATATATATGGCTTAAGTGTTCACTGTTCGGTGGGTCTAAAAATTTAAAAAATTAAAATTACTGTAAATTTGTAATTTAAATTTTAAATTTACTAATTTGTTTCTAAATTGAAATTTTGAGTGCAATACAAATTATATTTTGCTGATTTGAAGGCTGAAGCAATTTAATTTGTTTCAATTTTTTTGTGCCCAGGTTTAAACTTTAAATTCAAGCTCAAAGATTAAAACAAAATGCCAAAGATTTTGGACGCTATGTGAGAGTTTGGTGAGCCTGATACTACACCCAAAACTGGGGGGTCAATAGAAAGTATTTGACTTGCAAGTTGTGTGGCAAGCATATGTCAAGAGGCATCAATAGATTAAAATTCCATTTGGGGCAAATTCTGGGTCAAAATGTTGAACTTTGTACAAATACAACTCCAGAAATCATCCAACGGACCATTCAATCATTGATGGATAAAGAGGATAGAAAAGACACCAAGGCAGCACTAAAAAACCAACTTGTAGGGGGCTCAAGAGAGGGGGGAATTGATAGTGGCAGTGCTTCTTCAGCAACATCACCTTCATCACCCATGGGTACTCATCCTTCTATCTCATCTTTTTTTGTTCCTAGAACAACAGTTGGTTCACAACCTGGGATCAAATCATCAATGAAAAAAAAGGAAAAGGCAGAAGCTGACAGGTTGGTCAGTAAGTGTCTTCTATGGAGTGATGTTCCTTTCAACATTGCCAAGACAAACCCATTCTACCCGCCTATGTTTGATGTTGTTGCTATTGTTGGCCCGGGGTACAAAGCCCCCACCTTTGCAGAATTAAGAGGGCCTCTTCTTCAATATGAAAAGACTGATTGCACTGTTAGATTGGCAGAGTTTAGGGCATCATGGGAACACACTGGATGCACAGTCATGTCAGATGGTTGGATTGACCAGAAGGGTAGGACCCTTCTTAACTTCTTGGTTAGTTGTCCCAAGGGGAAAATGTTTATGAAATCTATTGATGCATCTGCACACATTAAAGATGCATGTTTATTATGTGAGTTGTTGGACATCTTCATTCAAGAAGTAGGCCCAAGCAATGTTGTCCAAGTCATAACAGACAACGCTGCAAATTATGTTACAGCTGGCAAGATGCTTATGGAGAGGTATCCTAACTTGTTTTGGACACCTTGTGCTGCTCATTGCATTGACTTGATGTTGGAGGATATAGGTAAGATTCCTACTGTAAGGGATATTGTTGAATCATCCAAGAGCATAACAAAATTTATATATAATCATGCATTTGTGCTTAGCTTGATGAGAAGATTCACCAACAACAAAAAGTTGGTGTGTCCTGCCATTACACGATTTGCCACTATTTTCATATCTCTTTAGTCTCTGTTGAATTCTATGTGGGATGTAAAGAACATGTTTCTCTCAGCGGATTGGCATTGTCAGGCCAGGCAGTAACTCCATTAGGCAGAAAAGATGATTCGATTTATTACATTAGGTAGCTATTGTTATATACAAGAATGTGACTGCTCAGTTCATCTTCTGATGACTATTCACATTCCAGATTCACCCAACCGCAGAGGATTAGGTGTCAACATTCCCCCCCTTAATCTGAAGGGATGTTGGAGAGTCCAAGCATCATTCTGAATCTTTCAAGCTTTTCTCTTCCAAGCGCTTTGGTGAAGATGTCTGCAATTTGCTCATTTGTGGAATAATGACGGAGATGGATTGTTTTGGCCTCAACATGATGTCGGATCAGATGATATTTAGTATTGATGTGCTTTGTACTATCATGGAACTTTGGGTTCTTGGCCAACTTTATTGCAGAGGTGTTGTCAATCATGAGTGGAGTTGATTGTACTTGTTTTACCTGCAAATCTTCAAGAATTTTCCTGAGCCACACAATTTCTTTCGTTGCTTCAACTGCTGCCACGTATTCTACTACTGTTGTGGAATCTGCTGGAACTGATTGTTTGCGTGATCTCCAAGAGACAGCTCCTGATCCAAGACTCATAGCATATCCTGAAGTAGATACCCCAGTTTCTTTGTCTCCATCGAAGTCTGAATTAGAGTATCCAATCAAGCTGAAGTCGTCCACCTGTGTATACTTGATTCCAAGGTCTTGAGTTCCCTTCAAGTACCTTAGAACTCTTTTTGCAGCAGACCAATGTCTCTCACAAGGCTTTTGCATAAACCTGGAGAGGATTCCAACAGCAAATGAAATGTCTGGTCTGGTAGTAGTGAGGTAGATGAGACTTCCTACAAGCTGTCTATACTTTGTTGCATCCTCAAATTCCTTTCATTCAATAGATGTGAGCTTTAAGTTTTGTTCCATTGGAGTAGAAAGAGGATTGCACTCTGTCATGCCAAATCTGTTTAAAAAATCTCCAATGTACTTCTTTTAAGAAAGAAATATGGATTTTGGATGTTGGGTTACTTCAATGCCAAGATAGTAATGAACATAGCCCAAATCAGTCATTTCAAAACTTTTCCCCAATTCCTTCTTTATGGATGCAATGTAACTTTCATTGTTCCCTGTCATTAAAAGATCATCTACATATACCACAAGATATACAACTGTTTTTCCAACTTTCTTGACAAATAAAGTTGCATCATCAAGATCAAAATGATTGAAGTTGAGTTTCAGAAGATGCTCAGTTAGTTTTTCATACCAAGCTCGCGGTGCTTGTTTAAGGCCATACAAGGACTTCACAAGTTTGCGTACTTTTTGTTCATGTCCTTTCACAGCAAATCCTTCAGGCTGGGACATAAAAACATTCTCTTTTAGGTCTCCATTCAAGAAGGCAGTTTTTACATCCATTTGATGGACTTTCCAACCGTTCTGAGCTGCTAGTGCAAAGAGTGTCCGGATGGTGGCCCATTTTGCTGTGGGGGCAAAAGTTTCCTCGTAATCGACCCCTTCCTTCTGTGCAAAACCTTTTGCCACAAGCCTAGCTTTGTGCTTGTCAAGTGAGCCGTCAGCTTTGTACTTGTTCTTGTAGACCCACTTGCAGCCAATTGGTTTGGTTCCAAATGGAGGATCAACCAGCTTCCAAGAGTCGTTCTTTATGAGGGCATCATACTCCTTTTGCATTGCTTCTTTCCATTCATCATGAGAAGCTGTTTCTTTGAAAGAAGTTGGTTCAAAATCTGTAGACAAGTTCAATTCACAATCATAAGAAACATCCATATCAACTGGTGAATTAGAGTCATCTACATCACCTCCATTTTGTCGGTTTGAATTTCTGGGCCTGTTTTTCCAATTTCATTAGGATGAACACTTTCAAGTGTCTTTGTCAACCACTTTGGGGGACCTTTCTGAGATGGTCCGGGCTGCTTTGTTGATTGAGTTGGGACTGAATCAAGATTGAGTCTCCCAATTCTATCAATTACATCACTTAAAGCATCATCCGTTGTTGGAATTTCATGCAGGGGAGATTGTTTTTCAGAAGAAGATTCCACATGTTGATCTAGTATAGGAATCCCCCTTCAAGATGTGGAATCTGATTATCAAATTCTTGAAATGATTTCGTTTTTGCAAATCTATCCAAGCAATCAAGTTGTCGCTCAACAACATTTTCAGATTTGGATGATTCAAGAAAAATGACATCTCTAGATACAACAAACTTTTTATTTGCTTCATCATAGAGGCGGTATGCTTTAGAGGTGTTTGAATACCCCAGGAAGATACACTTACGACTTCTAGCACCAAGTTTGTTTCTATGTACCTTTGGTATCAAAGCATAACAGGTGGAACCAAAGATCCTGAGATGTTTTACCGAAGGAACATGTCCATACCACAATTCATAAGGAGTCTTGTTTCTTATAGCATTAGATGGACATCTATTCTTTATATATGCAGCACATAGAACAGCATCAGCCCAAAACATTATCTTTACATTTTTGAAGAAAAGCATGGATCGTACCATATTCAAGATTGTTCTATTCATTCTTTCAGCTACACCATTCTGTTGGGGATTATAAGGCACAGTTGTTTGATGTTTTATCCCATGTTGGCGAAAATAGTTTTCAAATTCATTTGATGTATATTCTTTTCCATTATCAGTGCGAATAGACCCAATACGAGATTGTGCATCATTTTCAATCCATTTATGAAAATTCTTGAATGTTTGAAAAGCATCAGATTTGTTCTTCAATAAATAAACCCAACACATTCTGGTGTAATCATCAATAAATGTCATGATATATTTATTTCCATTTGCAGAAGGAACAGGCATTGGACCACATAAATCTGAATTAATGAGTTCAAGCTTCCTATGTGCTCTTGAATGTGAATCATGAAAAGACTGTTTGCTATGCTTTCCTAGAATGCAAGCATCACATTGCTTATGTTTCCTAGGAATTGTATACAAACCAGTAACACCATTTTTCTTCAATAAGCAGAGACTGTCATAGTTTAAATGTCCAAATCTAACATGCCATAATAAACTTGATGGAAGTGTACCTTCTTCATGATGAGAAATATATGAGAAATGTTGTGCATGAGCAGAGGTTCCTTGCAGTTTGAGAAGCCTTTCTTCTTCTATTCCCCTCATGACAAGTGAATGGTCAGATGCTTTTCTTACCTCAAGCTTGCCATCAAACATATGAATGGAGTGACCTTGTTGGCGGATGTGGACCAAGGACAGAAAGTTTCTCTTGAGTTGTGGGAGATATAGAACATGATCCAGAAGAAAGTCTGGAAGACCAGGCAGTTTAAGCCTAATTGTGCCAAGCCATGATGGCTTGATTTTTGACTGATCTGCAAAGTATACTGCTCCATCAACATTGTCAGTGAAATCTTCAAAAAAATCTTTTCTATGAGTCATGTGACAGGTTGCTCCTGAATCAAGCAACCAATCATTTTTCGAAGAAGCAAGTGAAGCATTAAACAAATCTTCATTTACTCCAATGTTACATTGTGCCTCAATATAGTGAGTGGATTCAAGTTCTTTACCTTTATTTGTATCATCAATTTTACCTTTCTGTTGGTTTCTTTTCTGCTCAATTTTGTCCCATGGTAGCTTGCATGTAGAGACATCATGTGATCCATTTCTTTTGCAGCGAATGCAGTGTAAGTCTGCCTTTTCTCCTTGAGAATGTTTGCCCCCCCTGCCTCTAAAATATCTTCCTCTTCCTCTTCGTCCACCTCTTCCTCTTGTAGAATCTTGAGCAGGATGCTTTTCTTTATGGGCAAGGCACACAGTCTCTTCAGAAGATTCAGGGGCTGTCTTCTTTCCAAAGACTTTCTCTCTTTCAGCAAACTTTTTCACAAGAGAGTCAAAGGTTATATCTTTAAGATTTCCATTTGCTTGTAAAGACTCAAGATAATTTGAGTAGGTAGGATAGAGTGCCTTGAGAAAAGCAATAAGAGGGATATCCAGCTCAACCTTAGTGGAATTGATATCATGCATTATAGACTTTACTTTAGATGCAAGAGCAAGAGGATCATTATTTTTCAATTCAAGAGTGAAGAGTTTAATCATGAGCTGAACAACTTCAAGTGCAGAATGTGAGTCATAGAGTTCTTTCAGCTTTTGTAAAGCTTCAAAGGCAGTTGAATATGACGAAATATGGCAACTCACCTCTTCATTTACAGATGCTGCGATTAATGCATAAGCTTTGTTGTTCTTGTTTTCCCAAATGACGAGCTCTTTGTCTGAGGTAGGCTGTACTGGGTCTTTGTCTCCTCCGACACATACTCCTTTCCACAAATCATTGAAGATAAGGGTGTGTTCTATCATCTGAGACCATTCAGGATAGTTCTCCTTGCCAGTGAGAACTATCCCTACCATGGAGATGATTGAATGCATTTTGTAAGAGAAAAAAAACTTCTACTGATAGAAAAACAATATATATGTTATACCTTCCACTTCTCAACCATATAACATATCGCCATAAAAATAAATTTTCATTCCACGCTCACTGCACCAATGTTTTCATGTAAAAAAAATTATCGGACCAATGCTTTTCATGAATTCATCCCAAATTCAACACGCCATTGCATAGACTATTTAATGCACATAATAAACCCTTCGCATTCCTTGATCAGTGTAAATTACACAGAACTCAATGTGGTGCACATGGGTAAATTCACTGTTTAATATGCAATGCACAAAGTGGGCAGCGTTCACTATATATATGCAGCTTTCCAACAAAGATAAGTTTACATCATTTTACAATAAAAAACGCAGCAATATCTTAATACCATGAGCGCACGGCCCATTTGACATTCCTCAACAAAAGCTCTCCTTTCCAGAGGCCTGAACCCTTGAATATGTCTTAACTCTGTCTAAATCTATTTCTTTTTGCAGCGAGTCATTGTCGAGAGCCTCGTTCTGAACCATAAAATACGTGGGGAGCTTGATTCAATACGTGGGCCAGCGACCTGCATAAGCCACCATTGATTCAATACGTGGGCCGGCGACCTGCATAGGCCACCATTGATTCAATACGTGGGCCGATGGATTTGAACCGGCGACTAAGATGGTGGATTCGAACCGGCGACGAAGATGACAGGCATTTGAGACAAAAAAAAAAATTATATCTAAAGGAAACACAAGATGCAGCGATTTGTCATGAGCTATAAACGTTTGGGAAGATGCTGCGATTTGTCATAAGCTTTTACATTCAAGACGTTACAGGAGGTCGTCGTGTTGAGCCCCACGATGGGTGCCAAAGCTCCAGGCAGACAAAAACTATGATAAAAAGGGACGAGAAGTGTTGAAGCTTTAGGCGAACTATGAGAAAGACGTTGCTAGAGCAGTTTATCTCCCAGGATTATTCACACAGAAAAGCTTCATGGAGAAGCAGCAAAGAATGTTGGAGTGGCACCGGTACAATTACCGACCTCCATCGCATTCCATACCATTGTCAGGAACGTAAAGACAGGCTCAGGCTCATTCAGATGGCGGATGTGGGGAATTGCAGCGGCAGCCACCAAGGTAGCAGCATGATAGCTGTGTAAATAGTGAATAATTTGAACCTGGGCTGCAAACTAACAACGAAAATATATCTACAGCGTAAATGTCAGAACAGTAAGGGCAGCGCTGAACAGGACAACCTTTCAGAAGAGCAGGGCGCAGGTTACGTAGCAGTAGGGCAGCGTACTGTATGGTGCAGGTAATGGAATATGGAGCAGAGCACAGGTACAGCGCAGGGATGGCAGACAAAATGCAGGTAATAAGTGGTTGAATTACAGGGGAGCAGTGGAGCAGACTAGGAGTTACAAAGACACAAAGGCTAAAAAATGGAGCTGGCTCTGATACCATGTCATGCCAAGAAGTAACTCCATTAGGCAGAAAAGATGATTCGATTTATTACATTAGGTAGCTATTGTTATATATAAGAATGTGACTGCTCATTTCATCTTCTAATGACTGTTCACATTCCAGATTCACCCAACCGCAGAGGATTAGGTGTCAACAGGCGTTTTTTATCTATTAGCCGCAAACCGAAGGGAGAGGGCATATGTAGACTAGTTTCATATGATTAGAGCTTTTGGGCAAGAGTAGAGGAGGTGTGTGCCATTTCAAAACCTTTGGTGAGGGTTCTTCAGTTGGTTGATGGAGACAAGCCCGCAATGGGCTACTTGTATGAGGCCATGGATAGGGCCAAAGAAGCCATTCGTGCTTATTATGTAGATAAGGGAGACAAGGGGTTAAAGAAACAACAGGTCATATGGAGAGTGATTGTTCAGCGATGGAACAATACCCTCCATCACCCCATTCATGCTACAGGTGTCTACCTCAACCCTGCATTTTCTTACGCTTGTGGTTTCAGATTTGATGCCGAGGTGATGGATGGATTCTTCACTTGTGTCGAGAGGATGGTGTCATCTGAGCAAGAACGCGAGGAGATTTCTAAAGAAATGGAGTTCTACAGGATGGGAGGTGGCACATTTGTTTTTAACATGGCTATTAAGAATAGGACGACTAAAATGCCAGGTAAGCTTCAGTTTGTTTCAAACTTTCAAGTTTAGAATTTCAATGTTTTTTTTTATGTTTCTCATTTTTCTTTTAACTTATAGATGCTTGGTGGACAAGCTATGGTCCCAGAGTACCCCATCTCCAAAAGCTTGCCATTCGAGTGCTCAGCCAAACATGCAGTTCCTCTGGGTGTGATTTGACAAAATACACAACAAAAAGCGCAACAGGTAAAAAGATTTCAAATTAAATTTTTTGAATTCATTTGATTAATTTTAATATTTAAATTTTCTAAGTACTTATTTACAATCTATGACCCTAATACAAATTGGAGTCCCAACGCCTCAATAACATGGTCTACATCTACTACAATCTTCGATTGTGGGTGAGACAGCTTGAGAAACCTACTAATGTGGAAGCCATCTCATTGGACAATGTTGATACCACCTCTTGATGGAGAGTCGAGACTGAGAGGCCGATCATGGACTCGATCCCGGATTTGTTAGGTGTGGATCTAGAGGATGTAGCAGTTGTAGGGGAGGGAGAGCTGGAGATAGAGGAGGAGGAGAAACATCAGGGTCAGGAGGCAGTAGCAGAGCTGGATGAGGATGCTGAGGAGTAGGTGACACCATCTAGGATGGGCAGCAGCAGCAACATAGCACAGAGGCCACCTCTTCCATCAGCTTATAGAGGACGATTGAATCCATTTGATTTTGTATCCCTAGGGGCAGGTCCTTCTTCCTCTAGAGGAAAAGGCAAAGCCATTCCCTATTCCCGTGAAAGGGGAAGAGGATCTCAATGACTGATTACTTGATGACTTTTAGATGACTCATGATGTACATTTACTGTATTTTTTGTTGATATTTTGACTCTTGAGAGTTGAGACTCAGACAAGACTCAAAATTCAGTAGTTGATTCACTATTTTGATATGTGATATAGCACTAGACTTCATATACATATTATATATTAGCTTTCTTTACATGTTTATGTGGAAATGCATTTATTTGATGTTGTGGATACTCTAGATGTTAAAAAAAATATTAAAAATGAATAATTTTGTGTTTTTTTTAATTTTGCCGACTTTTTCAAAAAACTCCCGACTTTGCCGAGTTTTTCAACTTTTGGACCCTCGCCGAATTAATCCCGACTTCGACATTTTCCACATTGGTATAAATGATGAAGGAGAAGCGATCCAAATTCAAGGAATCAAGAGAAAAGTATCTTTACGCTACATATTAGTAATAAAAATGAAGCGTTGCTTAAGAAAAGGTTGTCAGGCATATGTAATTCAAGAAGTAAGTAACGAAAAAGGACCATCCTTAGAACAATATCTGGTGTTAACCGAATTTCCGGATGTATTTCCAAAGGAATTACCAAGATTACCCCCTATAAGAGAGCTAGATCTCACAATAGAATTGAAACTTGGTACTCAACCAATCTCTGAAACACCTTATAGAATGATAGCTCCAGAACTTCAAGAATTACAAATTCAACTGAAGGAACTATTGGATATAGGACATATTCGACTCAGTATATTCCCTTGGGGTGCTCCTATAATTTTTGTCAAGAAGAAAGATGGATCCTTAATATTATGCATAAATTATCGAGACTTGAATCGAGCTACGATAAAGAATCGATATCCTATGCCTCGAATTGATGATCTTTTCGATTAAATGAAAGGAGCTGCTATCTTTTCAAAAATTGATCTTCGATCAGGCTATCATCAGCTAAGGATTTCTAAAAAAGATATTTCTAAGACTACATTCCGGACACGCTTTGGGCATTATGAATTTACTGTGGTACCATTTGGATTAACAAATGCACCAGCAGTATTCATGAATCTTATGAACAGTGTTTTCCACAAATATCTTGATCAATTTGTACAAGTCTTTTTAGATGATATACTCATCTATTCCGAAAATGAGAAAGAGCATGAAGATCATTTACGGATTGTGTTGTCCTGCCTCAAAAAATATCACTTGTATGGAAAATTATCTAAGTGTTCGTTCTTTCAGGAAAAGATTCATTACTTAGGTCATATCATATCAGGTGAAGGGATCTTAGAAGACCCTGAGAAGGTAAAAGCAATCATGGAATGGCCAATACCAAAAAACACACATGAAGTACGAAGCTTCATGGGTTTAGCCAGTTACTACCAAAGATTTGTGGAAGGATTCTCCAAAATTGCAAAGCCGATTACAACCCTTCAACGTAAAGATGTTAAGTATGAATGGGAGGAATGTAATAAAGCATTCTCTAAACTCAAAAGACTACTGACTAATGCACCAATCTTAAGAGTTCCCAATATGGACAAAGACTTTATGGTATTACTGATGCATCTAAACATGGGTTAGGTGCAGTATTAATGCAGGATAGAGGAGTAATAGCATATGTCTCCAGAAAGTTAAAGCCTTGTTGACCTCTACTGGTCAACTGCCCATGCAGTGCACCTCCTTTCTGTTGGTAGAGAGGGGTAGCTCCTAAGCGACATGTCCGCGCCAGCCTACAGTCATCGACAGCTTGATCATTTTTGTTGTAAACCCAGTCTGCATGTATAAGTTGTAAATAATCTAAGCAGATCAGAGTCATGTATGTAAAGTTGCCTAGGTGGACCTAACTTTCTAATGATGATCTGCGTCCCGGGAGGTTTTTCGTCTCACCGATCTACGATCGGCAGAGTTTTCCTTCAAACCTGACCCCAAAGCCGGGATGGATTTCGTCATTAGAACTTTAGGAAAATCCTAGTGTGTTAAATCTGCTAGATTATAGTTGTGTCGCAGAACTGGGTGTTTTGTGAGGGTCTGTATTAAATGGGTTTGTCCCTTAAGATGTAATTTTGTAAAAGTCATGATGTAATGTGTCCTGAGGGTCGAAAAATGTTTTAAATCCCCTCATGAGTCCTAAGTCCTAGGTCCTAGGTGATGTTTCCGAAAGCTTAGTTCAGTGATCCATTTTAAAATGAATTAAAAAAGTTAAAAAATGAATAAAAATAATAAAATAATAAAAAAATAAAGCAAAACCCTAACTAATAAAATAATAATATTTTAAGTTAATAAATCGACGGATGAGATCAAGAGATGTCTTGATCCTCATCAACGGTCGAGATCATTTCTACATGGATCACTCGAACTAGCCGTTAGGATCATTTCCTTTATATAGGGTCTTAGGGGGTCATTTCAGTTTATCTGATCTGTGAGTCTGTACTGAAAGCTCTCTTGTAATCTGATTTCTAATTAATAAAGAAGACTTTGGGGTTCAAACTGGCTGGTGTTACTCTCTGGAATTGCTGTGAGATGTTTGCTTTTTCTGCATATTTCAGTTTTCAGCAGTTAAAATAGCTGGTTTTTTTTTTTTAGAGCATTGTGAGTACAGGTATCTTGCTCACGTGTTAGGGTTTGAATGTTGTAGGGTTTCTGGAATAATGGCAGGTATCTCCATTATTCCTTGAATTCTAGCAGCATTTCTTGCCCTCTTTACTGATGTTTGCTTGAGGTGTGCAGGAGATCTTTAGGTAAAAGGTACAGGTGGGCGTTTGGGGAAGTTCTAGGCTGAACCAGCCGACTCCCACTGGCTTTTCTGTGCAGAGCCCAGCTGATTGTTCCCTGGGTTAATCATTCAAAGTTTCTTTTTCTGTTTTACATTGAGAGATTCTCTTTCTGTTCACAGTGAAGTTCAAAATTTCTGATATATTGAAAATATTGCTGCTCTTATTGTTAAATCTGGCATTTCAGGGGCCAAATCTGTACATTAAGCTGTCTTAGGGTTTCGAATTTTTCTGGATCTAGGGTTTCAAAATTTTCAGATTTTTCATTAGGGTTTTGTCTCTTTGCAATTGCAGGAACAAGGTCTCTCCAGAGGTATCCTCCAATAGTTTCCTACCATCAACAGAGTGATGCGTATCGACTGCCAGCCTCAGAGATCAGCTGTCACACCTACCTGCGTTGCTTGGGTATCAGCGAGGTAGCGTAAATTGTTGCGGTGGTCTTTAAGCCTGAAATCGCATCATTTTCTTCAAATCGACTCTGTCTGGTGCTCGCATACCTGCGGACTTGTCTCAGGTTTTATGTGATTGAACCCATCGTTGCAAGCATCCTGCATGGGAGTAACAGGTAATGTCTGCAAAGCGTGAATCGTTCAAACGCTAGGTAAAAAAGCCGATATCAATCATCAGCATCCTCAGGACGATTTTAAATCTTCGATCTCCACTGAAAATACGCATATCTCTGAGCTCGAATCGATCTGGTAGAGTCTGCCTATCGTTTTATTCAGCATGAGATCTTCGGGTTAATCAGATTGCTGCCGTCGTATTCCCCTCTTGCCCGCAAACGATAAACGGAAATCTGATTTAATCTCAGGCATCGATTAAGGCAGAATATGCAGACGTAATGTGTGAACGCGTCAGGTAAGAAAGTTTGAACCGAAGTCTTGCGACGCAGCATCATTTCGAGAAATCCTGAGGTAACCACGCCCAGTGCAGCATCGTGTTTCCAATATTTCGTGCGAATGATTGTATGAGGTATCATTTCGGGCCAGGATCAGTGGCGTTTTGTGCATAAAACATCAAAATCGCAGCGGAAATCTTCGGGTAAGTCTCGCACCGTTTTATATTTACCATTGCCGCCGTCTTCAGGTATGTTTACAGGCTTAAATCGATTTCTATCTTCCCTGTCGCTGTCTTATTCTATCGCATCACACATTCAGGGTTTCGATGCCATTTTTGTGAATAGATCCGACGTCGTGATATGATTATGCAGAAATCGGAATTCGCAGTAGGATTATTCTGTGTTGATCATCGTTCAGCGTATTTTATTTTAGGTTTTACCATATAGGCATATTCGCATTTCAGATTTTTTTTAGTTTTATTTTTTATAAAAAATGAAAAAAATATATGTATATATATGTTGCATAGTTTAGACTTAAGTTATTTGATTTCATTTCGTTTTTGTTTTTTTTTTCTTTTAATATATATATGAAAATAAAAAAAGGGATAGCGTAGAGTTTGTTTATATTTGAATTAATTTAGGTTTAGTTTATGTTTTAGATTTTTGTTTAGTTAGATTTTATTTTGTTTATTTATATTTGTTTTAATTCACTTTTAATGTGTTAGTTTTATAGTTAGAATTTAGAATGTTTTAAAATTAGATTTGTACATATTTTAATATTAAATTTTTAAGGGTTAGATTTTTTTTTAATTTTTCATTTTCATAAAATATATAAAAATAAATAAAAAAGGGTTTTAGTTTAGATTTAGAATTTTTGTTTTAGTATAAAAAAAAAATAATAATAATAAAAAAAAATAAAAAAAATTTCAAAAAAATATAAAGCCTTTGTGGAATTTTTTCTCCGTCAAATCCAGTCATTTTCGGGAATTATTATCTTTCACACTGAGATCTAAAATTTTCACGTCGAGATGCGAAATGGATATCCGGTTAATGGTTTATGATTCGTGGTGGTTTAAAGCATTCATCTTTTTAAATTTTCAGTTGCTGGATATCGTTTTCATCATTCTAAGAGCATTGTGATTTAGCTGATAACAGATGATTGTTGTTCATGGTCCATATTTTTATATCATTTAACAAGTAATCGTTTTAACCACAATCTCTTAAGGCACTGGTCTGCTAAATTAATCAAATCCATCGAGTGCTTTTTTATATCGTATCTCGTGTCTCCCAACCAACTGGTCGACAGTTGGTCTCATCATCTCACAGGGACTACCCCCCTTAGCCACGGGAGACAGGCTTAAACGGAGGGATCGGGGATCAGAGTGACAGCCCCCGATCTGAGCGTTGCCGTGTCAATCCGCGCGACAACAAGCCTCATGAAGAACTATATGCTACTCACGATTTAGAGTTAGCCGCTGTAGTACTAGCTTTAAAGATTTGGAGACATTATCTGGTAGGGCGAATTTTTACAGTTAAAAGCGACCATCAAAGTCTTCAATATTTGTTCACCCAAAGAAACTTAAATGCCAGACAAAGACGATGGAATGAATTCCTAAGTGAATATGACTTTGGAATATCATATATTAAAGGAAAAGATAATGTAGTAGCAGATGCTTTAAGCAGAAGACCATGGAGCAGATGCTTTAAGCAGAAGACCATGGATATTCTCCCTCATACCTATCAAATTAGACTTAAGGCAGCGAGTACTAGAACATCTCATAAAGGATCGCTGGTATTTAAAGGTAAGATCTAGTTTTGATAGTAAAAAGCGAAAAGAATCTAAGTTTGAAGGATATCAACTAGAAGATGATGGAATCTTACGATTTCATGGGAGGATGTATATTCCTAATAATAAGGATCTTCGAGATACTATTCTTAAGGAAGCTCACAGAGCAGTATATTGTGCACATCCTGGTAAAGAAAATGTATACGGATACCAAGAAACTTTTCTTCTGGTCAGGCATGAAACATGATATCGTTCAATTCATTGCAAGATGTCTGGAATGTCAACAAGTAAAAGCAAATCATTGTCATCCAGCGGGTCTTTTACAACCTCACGACATTCCTATGACCAAATAGGAGATTATTTCTATGGATTTTATCACTGGGCTACCTCTTACTTCTCAAAGACACAATGCCATTTTGGTAGTAGTGGATAAATTAATGAAAAGCACCCATTTCATTCCTGTAACTGATGTAACTCGAGTATTCATAAATGAAATTATCGGATTTCATGGAGTACCTAAGAAGATTATATCAAATAGAGATTCTCGATTCACTTCAAGATTCTAGACTTGCATGCAATCAGCCTTAGGAACTCAATTAAATTTAAGCACAGCTTATCATCCTGAAACTGACGAGAAACAAAAAGGATAAATCAAATACTTGAAGATATGTTGAGGATGTATGTTATGGATCAGCAATCACAATGGGAAAAGTACTTATCTTTAGTCGAATTTGCATACAATAATAATTATCACAGTTCAATCGGAATGCCTCCATTTGAAGCATTATACGGCAGACCTTGCAGAACACCATTAAGTTGGGACAGATTAGAAGATCGAGTGATAATAGGACCAAAATTAATCCAAGAAATGGAAGAGCAGGTAAAACAAATTAGACAACAATTCAAGGAAGCACAGGATAAACAAAAGAGTTATGCTGATGCTCACAGAACTGATAGGAAGTATGAAGTAGGGGATCAGATTTTCATCCGCATCAAACCGAATAAAAGTACTATCCGATTCGGAAAATGAACAAAATTATCACCCCGATTTATTGGACCATTTAAAATCATGGAAAGAGTTGGACCTGTCGCCTATCGTCTTGCACTGCCACCTCACTTGCATAAAGTTCATAATGCATTTCATGTATCTGTATTAAGGCATTACATAGCTGACCAATCTCATAACCTTCAATGGAAGGAACTACAGGTATCGGACGAAGAAACAATATTGGTCGAACCATTACGTATACTGGAACGTAGAGTTCGACAACTTAGAAATCATCTAGTAGACCAAGTTAAGGTCCAATGGGACAAGTATAGTCCTGGATCAACTACTTGGGAAGATACGGAAATTATATGTCAAAAATACCCCAACTTGTGTCAATTTTGAAGAACTTTAAACCATGTTTTGTATATATTTGCTTTACTTTAAATCGGACACTCAAAATCATTTTGAAATGATCATATATAAACGTGAAATTTTATGACAATATCTATTTAATTCCGCTAGTACATGGATACCAAGACGGAACATGTTATTGATCCTACTAAATTATAGTTATCAAAGTAAAGTTTAAATATTTGAGTGATTTTGCTTCTGATGGGAATTAAGATATTATAATTTTGTTTCATTTATGCATATCAATATGATTGATGAGATAGAAATCAAAAAAATGATTCCATTTTAATATGAAAGTTAATGACATGAATAGAACATGGCAAAGTATGTTACACTATAGTTGACATGTGTGAATTATACATAAGCTATTTGTTTTTTGAATATGTTAATGCATATTTTATAAATGCATGGACAAGTGTTTATGATTGCAAATAATATCCATTACCAAAATGACCACATGATGACAAAAACCTCAGAACAACTAAGGCTCAAAGAGATCCCATGATAGGGTATTAACCCTGATTCTATTGGGAGGGGTGGAGGTGTTGCCCACTGTGTATCCTCCGAAACCTGGAGTCATGGGAGGACTGTGCGAGTCACGCTCCCCTAGACGTGTGATAATGATTGCCAGATGCCTACTAGGGATCAGGTCGATATAACCGATGTTGTCATCCTTGGAGTTTATAAATGGTTAGGCCAGTATAACTAACGCCATGACATACTCCAGTAGAGGATGGATAGGATGATTTTGTAAATAGCTGGGGAACCTAATAAAATAAAACATGATCATTGAAGTTATAAACCTAAAGTATTCAAAACACCAAATTTGTAGTGCCCTTACATCAAGTAAGAATTTAACCTCAATTCACAATCCTAAGAAAAATGTACTAATCGCTATCATAAATATTCATATAAGATAAAACTCTAACTTCGGGACGAAGTTTTCTGAAGGGGGATGTATGTAACAACCTATTTGTAAAATTAATATTAAATAAATTATATTAATCAATTAATAAAATAATAAAAATAAACTAATGATCAAATATTTTAATATAAGTCTAAACTTTATCAAAAAAAGGAAAGTTAATCAAAAAAAATCAAATATACCCTTTTTAAAAAAGGAATGTATATGACACAACATGGGAAGGGTGTCATGAGGAAATGAAGCGGTGGGTGCTGGAGGAAGGACGACCACCGCCAAGAATATGTTTATAAACTAGAAGGAAGAGTTTGGGAAGGGGAATCAGGAGGAAGAAGGAAGAACGAAGGGGATATGGTAGAAATAAATTTGAGTTACTTACGAAAGGAGAGCTGGTTGTTCTGAGGTTTCTGGGCACAGGGGAATAGTCTGCTTCAACTGAGAAGCTTACTGCACTAAGTAGCGAGATTCTGCTCAGTTTGGCTGGATGGTTTCGGTCTTTTGGTAAACTAGAGCAAACTGGAGGAGTTTTGAAACATTTCCATCCACAACAGACATTCACAACAGACCAAGTAAGTACTTATCATTGAATCAAGTAATTAGTCATATGAAGTTTTGCATAAATTTAGAACATAAATTTTCTTAATGTTTCATACTCTGCTTAAAATAGATAGCTCTATAAAAACTCCTTACAATATTTATAGTTCAGTAAACCTTTATAGTTTCAAAAATGGACCTTTACATCAGCTAAGTCCTTACAGTTTTATTATTAAGCAGCAATAAAATAATCTGAGTACAACTAGATGTCGAATACTAGCAATCCTACAAAAAAATACTGGCAAAAATCTGGAGAGGAATTTTCCTCACCCCACAGGCAATCTCCCAGCACAACTTTCCTTCAAAATTCCGGCCTTCTAAGCCTCTACGTCAACCTCTGCATAGTTGGCTAGGCATCTAGCTTCAAACTAGACTCTGACGAAGTCGTTCTACCTTCTGCTGACTGGAAATACGCTTCTCGAGCACTATGGGACTCCTTCCCAACCTCTAGAACTGAAAACGTCAATCTCTCTCAACAAATCGACTTTGCCTCTAGAGGCTACTGCGCTGCCGCAACATCAGCCTATCTGTGGCTCTTCTACCTCTCTGCAAATGCACTCACTAGATCTGGAATCCTTCCTCTGGCTTCACTCTCTCTGCCCCTCTCTCAATGCTTCGATCTCAGGCCCTCTTTCTAGCAGCTGACCGTCGCACCTCTGGAAATCAATCTGCTCATGAAATCGAACCTCTGAAGTGCTTTCTCCATCACCACATCGACTTCGTCTTATAATCCTTTGTTGGAGCACCAACGACCAAGATTAAAACATAATCGATAGCTAGGATAATATTGGAGTTGATCAGTGTGAGTTTCTAGATATTCACATCTTGACTTAATTAATACTAATTAATTAACCATATTCTCTAAGTTTAGACTTAGAAAATATTTAAAAATTGGTTAATAATCTAATTAAGTCACTTCTAAGCAAAATTTCCTAGCATAATATTGGAGTCGATCAGTGTGAGTTTCTAGATATTCACATCTTGACTTAATTAATACTGATTAATTAACCATATTCCCTAAGTTTAGACTTAAGAAATATTTAGAAACTGGTTAATAATCTAATTAAGTCACTTCTAAGCAGAATTTCCATAAACAATTTTTGGGTTTTGGAGATCTCATGTATTCTAACCCCTCCACAAAATTTGATATATGTTGCATATGTGCTGCTGCTAACACTGCCATACTGTTGCCAACACCGCATCTACACAGGAACTTCCTCTCACCTGTTGTTGCTGCAACTGCAACATCTGCAATTGAAAAGCATTCAAAACACTGAATCAACTATGATCTGTATAATGCATCTGTCCCCTGAGTCTCTGACCACTGTTAGTATCTGCACTATCGCTAAATAATTTGCACTGTTGCTGACTCTCACTGTGCCAACTCTGCATTGCGCTCCCCAGCATCTGACTGCCAATAGTCTCTGCAACTATCACTCTGGCATCTGACTGCATCAAGTTTCACTAATCCACCCTGCTACTAAAAACTATGGGCCCCCGTAGCAAGGTATTGATCCATGAGGTGGATTCCTCAAGGATCCTGCCCAATCTCTGTAGCTCTCTGGGGCTATAGCACTAAATATCCCCACCTCACTCCAAGAGGTATATCATCAAACATGGCAAAGTCTTCCTTCAACCTGGAGGATAGACTATCGATCTTTGTTGAAGCTGCCTGTTGGTCCTGCTTCTCCTCCTCGTCCTTCTTTCGGAGAGGACACTGGGTACTATAGTGACCAAGCTCACCACATTTGATGTGCTTGACCTTCGACAGGTCATTCTTCTTCTTTCTCTACACCCCCTGTCCCTAACCGAGACAATTCGATGCGAGGGCCACATTCTCCTCCTCCTTCACCTGCTTTGATCCACTGCTGTTGCCACTGATGGAGCTCTTCAATAGAGATCGTCTCAACTCCTCCTCCTGCAAATCGACCCACATCCTGTCCCACCTTGCCAACGTATCTCTGCCCAAGATACTTTGGGCGAATACTTGCCACTCCTCTAAGACACTATTTAGTTTCAATCGCACTAGCTCTATGGGTTGAGGCGTTGCCCCAACAACTGCAAGTGGTCCTGAATCTCCTGAATCCTGGTCCCCTTCTACATCCTGAAACACCTCAACTTCTCCTCTAGATACATATTTCTCTACTTGGAAGTACCCTGGTACAGCGTAGAGAGGGCATTCCACATCTCTTTCGCAGTATCTTTGCCAACTATGTGTGAAACCACATGATCCTAGACACCATCTAGGATCAAACATTTCGCCCATGCCATCTCCTTTCTGTACTCCTTCAGCTAATCTGCGTCCTGAGGAACTAATACCACTGCATCAATATACATCTCCAAGCCAAACTCATCTAGAAGGAAGCACATCCTTGCCTTCCAAATGACATATTTGGAAGCCCCATCCAACCTTGTCCTGATCATGAAGCCCAGTAGTGGCCATCTCAACAAAATGTTAAAAATCTCCTCTTTCCTTCTACTCAATTTCTCGCACTCCCTTCAGGAGTGAGAAGATCTGCTCACAACGACTGTTGATCTGCAAGGAAAAATCGAACTTCTAGAGACTAGAAGTTCCCTGAGGAAAATTTTCCCTCTGTGTGTGCTCTTCTTCCTTCCACTACCGCTATAAAGACCACTGCATACAACTAGAGATCTACTCATCGAAAAAAATTTGGGCTGCTCCCTCTGCCTCTGGAATCACTCGATCTAGAAAGATCGAATTTTTCTTCTCCTTACTCAAGAAAATCAAACCTCCTCAAGTAATTCGGCCTCCTAACAGAATGACTACGCTATGCTTGGAAATTTCAGCCTACTTTCCACAATGAGCAACGAAATTCCTTCTTTCTTCACCTCTGAGCTCTCCAATTGATCAACTACGCTTTGATACCATGTGAAAATTCCAATACCTGAATCCTATTGCAGCAACTGGAAATTATTCTCCTAATTATTAATTTAATTTAACAATTTATTTACCGTTTGCTACAACAAATACTGAATCAATCACACTACAATCTACACAAATAAAATTGCGGAAGAATAAAAACTAGAAGAAATGCTAGCACACACATAAAAATAACAGTTATTTTTGGACAAAAGAAATTTTGGCCCTCTTAGCCTCTGCATCAGCCTCTACCTTGCTTTGCATACCTGACTAGACGTCTAGATTCGGACTGGACTCTGATGAAGCCATTATCCCTTTTGCTAACTGTTAAGATGCTTCTCCAGCACTCTAAAACTCCTTCCTGACCTCTAGAACTGAAAATGTCAATCTCTCTCAGCAAATCGACTTTGCCTCTAGAGGCTACTGCGTTGCCCCAACATCAGCCTCTCTGTGGCTCTTCTGCCTCTCTACAAATGCACTCACCGAATTTGGAATCCTTCCTCCAACTTCATTGTCTCTACCCCTCTCGCTACTTCAATATCAGGCTCTTTCTTCGACAACTAACTGCTACACCTTTGGAAATTGATCTGCTCATGAAATCGAACCTCTCAAGTGCTTTCTCCATCACCACATCAACCTCCTCTTATAATCCTCTGTTGGAGCACCAACGACCAATATTAAAACATAATCGATGGCTAGGATCATCTTGCAGTCAATCCGTGTGAGTTTCTAGATGATTCACACCTTGACTTAATTAATATTGATTAATTAGCCATATTCCCTAAGTTTAGACTTAGGAAATATTTAAAAACTAGTTAATAATCTAATTAAGTCACTTCTAGGTGGAATTTCCATAAACGATTTATGGGTTTTGGAGATCTCATGTATTCTAACCTCTCCACAGAGGAACAAACACCTATCTCTCCCTTTCAACTAGGGAGGAGATATCAACCAGTCCAAGCTTGTTTCTCAACTACACAAGCTCCTTATTAGGAAGAGATTTTGTCAAGATATCAGTTACCTATTCATCGATGAAGATATACTCTAGTTGCACCACCCCATCTTGCACCAATTTTCGTAATGTAATGATACTTCTTGTTATATGCTTCGTCTTTGCATGGAATATGGGGTCTTCAGACAACCTTATGCAACCTGTGTTGTCACAATGTATAATTGTAGGGTCCAACGGTCCATTCAATAAATCAAATAGCAACTTCCTTAACCAAACAAATTCTCTACCAACTTCACATGCTGCAATGTATCTTCAAAATTACTTAATGCAATTGATTATCGCTTTCTACTAATTTATGAGACCATAGAGGATCTACCTATTCATCAATGAAGATATACTCTAGTTGCAACACCCCATCTTGCACCAATTTTCGTAATGTAATGATACTTGTTGTTATATTCTGTCTTTGCATGGAATATGGGGTCTTCAGGCAACCTTATGCAACTTGTGTTGTCACAATGTATAATTGTAAGTCCAACGATCCATTGAATAAATCAAATAGCAGCTTCCTTAACCAAACAACTTCTCTACCAACTTCACATGTTGCAATGTATTCAACTTCACCATTACTTAATACAATTGATTCTTTCTTTCTACTAATCCATGAGATCATAGAGGACATCCTTCGGTAGCACTTCTTCCATCTTTCTCACTGCCTCCTCCATTTGAATCAGTATATCCATTAGTTTGATATTGTTCTTTCCACCATACTTCAGGCAATAATGTATTGTCCCTTGCAAATATCTAAAAATATGTTTGACTGTTATCCAGTGGTCACGTCTAGGCTCCATCTGAAACTGACTGAGAATATTCACTGCAAAGCAAATATCTGGACGTGTATTCACAAGATACATCAAAGAGCCAACAAATTGTCTATAACTTGTAGGCTCCACACGGATTGATTCTGAAATTCTTAACCTCTTCAAATTTGTGACCATGGGAGTTTTCATCGGTTTTCTATCCATCATGCCAAACATTTGTAGCATCTTAATTACATATTTTCCTTGACCTAGATATATTTCGCCCAGTTTTTGCCAAACTTCCAACCCCAAGTAATAATGCATAAGCCCTATATCCTTCATATCGAATTTTGCTACCAATTGTTTCTTACACTCTTGAATACGATTTTCTACACCTGTTATGAGAAGGTCATCCACATATAGAAGAATGATCATTGGTTCATCCTTCACTACTTTGATATAAATATTTGGTTCTGCAAAACTCTTCGAACAACCCATTCTTTGTAGATAGGTATCCATCCTAGCATACCAAGCCCTTGGGGCTTGTTTAAGGCCATAAAGTGCCTTCTTTAGCCTACAAACATGAGTTTCTCTATTATGTACTTCAAATCCCAAGGGTTGTTCAATATATACTTCTTCATCAATGGTACCATTCAAGAAGGTTGTCTTGACATCCATTTGATGGATGTTCCATCCCATAGTTACTGCCAAAGAGACCAACGATATTATAGTTGTATATCTTGTTATTGGTGCAAATGTTTCTTCATAATTGATGCCTTCTTGTTGAGAGAAACCCCTAGCCACAAACCTATCTTTGTACTTGTCAATGCTTCCATTGGTTGTATGCTTAATCTTGTAGAGCCATTTGGAAGTTACAACAAATTTGTCATTCAGCCTAGTAACGATTTCCCAAACTCCATTTTTCACTATAGATTGATATTCTTCTTTCATGGCATCTTTCCATTCCTGATGTTTGACAACTTCTTCAAAAGTGGATGGTTGTGCTTCAATCAATTTTGTTATATAAGATGCATTCCCAGAATATTTTTTAGGCTTTTTACTTTCCCTGAATGTTCCTTTAGTTGCAGCATGTCCTTATGCTTCTTAAAGAGTTGATGTTAACCAAGTAGGTCTCTTACGAGTTTTAGGGATTATGACTTGTTGCACAGGTTCACTGGGACCTTCTTCTTCATGATTAGGTATAGTATCTTCTTCTTCCCTTAGACATACTTCAAATATAGGCAGTTCTTCAACATCAGAATCAATAGAGAGATCTTTAGACTTCTTCTAGGCAATGTTTTCATAAAAAATCACATCTCTACTTACTTCAATTCAACGACCTTCCTTGATGTAGATCATATATGCCTTTGACGAGGTACTATAGCCAACAAATATACCCTTTATGCTTGTAGGATCCAATTTCTTCGTTTTATCTTTTGGAATGTGAATATACCCTTCATGCTTGTAGGATCCAATTTCTTCGTTTTATGTTTTGGAATGTGAATGTAGACAGGGTAGCCAAATATTCGAAGATGATCTACACTAGTTTTTCTTCTGCTAAACACTTCTTTAGGAGTCATGTTGTCAAGTATCTTATGAGGACTTCACTTTTGAATATAGACTGTTGTTTTGGATGCTTCACGCCAGAGGAATTGAGGTAAGTCTTGATCATCTAGCATAGCTCTAATGCATTCTTCAATACTATGATTCTTCCTTTCTACTACTCCATTTTGATCTGGATTACATGGAACTATCAACTCCCTCTTAATTCCAACCTCCTTACCGAAATCTATGAGTTCTTTTGATGTGTATTCCCCTCTATTTTCAGATCTTGGCACTTTTATCTTTCTTTCTTTAAGATTCTCCACTTTTGCTTTGAATTCATAAAAAACCCCAAATACTTCATCCTTAGACTTAAGTAAATATATACAAGTCTTTCTTGACTAGCTCAATGAAAGTCACATAGTACAGATGACCTCCAAGAGAATTTTTAGCCATAGGACCACAAACATCAAAGTGAATGAGATCCAAGCACTGCTTCCAAAGGATTTCTTGACATTTTTACCTAGTGCACATCCCTTACAAATTCCTTCATGCTCTTCCTTCAGTTCAAGGACTCGATTTCCAATAGAGTTTAAGGTAACATTTTGTAATGAAGGTGTCCAAACCTTTTATGCCAAAGTTCACATGGATTGATTTCAAGGTGAACCAGAGCTTGAGAGAGAGGTGTAAGTAATATATATAGCCTTTCCTCACAAATCCAAATGATTTTTTCATTATTAATGCTAGAGCCCTTATCCCATACCATAACTTTTCCATCTACAAAAGAAATTCTATCTCCTTTATCTTCTAGGCAAGAAATAGAAACCTGGGACATATAGGATGTTGTTGAGATGTTTGTTCCCCCCATCTTCCAGTCTCAATTGGATGAGAATATATATGAGAATATATTCCTTCTGATAGGGTATTTACTTGTCCATGTTTACCTGTCATGTGTCTAGAAGCCCCACTATCAATTACCCATATGTTGTCATCTTCATAAGTACCTAGTGTTGAGAATAATCCTTTGTTCTTTGTAGTGGATATCTTGGTCATATAGTTCTTGATAGATAATAAGAGATCCCCAAATGCTTTAATGCCTAGCTTGAGATGTGTTGTCATCATGGAGAACTGCTTCAATGAGAAATCCTTCAAGGATGTAGTGATCTTCATTATGCCCTTCATCAACCTTTCTCAGATACCATGTTGAGAAATCAATAGGGATACAATTCAAGTGATTTCTCTTAGGCTTCATAACTGCTTGTGATATTTTTTATTTTTCTTTATTATTAGCTTCTTCTTCTCTTATTATTATGTTGTTCTTATCATCAAACAACTACCAAAACATGAAGATCAATAGTACACAAGGACACAAGATATAAGCCGCTAGCTAGGGCCAAAACCTCTCCTAGAGAGGAAAACCCACAAAAATCTCTTCTTATAGATTCTTCAAATAACGAATTCCAAGACCTCTACACCAAGATCCTTCCAAGATCAAGTCAAACCTTTTGGAGGATGTGCTTCTTCTTACCAAGTCAAATATCTTCCAAGTGCAGAAATTCGACACCCAGCATCAGATTTCAGCTCTCATTGCAGGTCTAAAATTTTTGGCCCCCTACAGCGAGCTACAACTTTGCACGTGTGGGTGAATTAGGCTTCTTTAGGCTTCCTCCTTCCTTCAATTGGGCTACTTCCTCTTCAAAGGATTCTAGGTGACCAAATAGACTTCCTTTCTTCCAATTTCGGCCCTTGATGACTTGAAGACTTCGACCTTGTAATTGCAAAAACCCTAGCCTTCTTCGCACATGTGAGAGAGAAAGGGAAAGAGAGTGTAAAATCAGAAATTTTTGTCTTTCTTATTCCTTTGGCTTCTTCCTTCTTGTTCTTTCTTCGTTTAGTGAATGAGTGAGTGATCTTCAAATCAGGTCGAATGGTGTCTTATATCTAAGCTTTCAAGGAGGACAAATAGCCCTAATTAGGCTGACTTCTTCACTGCCAGGCCAACTTTGTCTTGGGGGGGTAACTTGACACTCTTTGACTCAAATTAATTATTTTGACTTGTTAAAAGATGCCTAATGGGGCCTTTTACATATGCCAATGACTTTATTGACTTCTTTAACTCTATGAAAAACCCTAGAATAACACAATGGGTGCTTGACCTAAAATAAATTGACCTTTGTTGGAAAATAAAGCTAGGTTCAGTCTTCATTATTGTACTTCAGTCAAATGTAATATATTTGTCAAAAGAAAAGCAAAAAGAATTTTATTATTATTTTATTTGACTTATTAAACCATGGGTTTCATGCTTGGGTCAAATGTCATAGGTCAAGCCTCCATTGAAGGCTTTAGGTTAATTATCAAAGTCAATTTTTGTTTGAAGACACCTCCTCCATCAAGGTCTCCTTGCTATTGGCATCAAAGGAATCCTCATCAAGTCAACAACCGTCAAAAGAACTCATGTCCGCTCAAAAACATTGACATTGCTCTTCAAAGTACATGTCGGCTCATTTATGGACAGACAACTATATATATGAGGATGAGGATTTCACATTACTAACACAAATTTTCAGATCAAAATCTCAAAGTACAAGTTAAGTTTCAGTGCTACAAGTTCAGTTAAGGGCAAAACATTTTGGTGTTATTTCAGGGAGCTCGAATAGGGCATCAAGATGATCTCCATGCTCCCACAGATCGGCGTTAAGCCTCCCACAATTCAATATTATACTCCCACGTTTTTAGTGTTATGCTTCCACAGTTCGGTATGCTCTCACAGGATTAGGGGCTATTACAATGACCTCTGTTCAATGCTTTCACATCACCATAGTGACCTCATCCTCGTGCTAATTGTTGAAATTTCTAAGTCTAACACGTCAGAAATCCCTACTGCATTATTTGGTTTATTTTCTCCTACTTGTTATTTTCATTAACAAGTTATTTAAAAATATAAATACTGAAAATAAACACTAATGCAGCTTTAACACATATACAGATCAACAACTGAAATAATTGAGACAAACACACAAGGGGCACCGTTAGTTTTAGACAAACGTCCCCAAAAAAACCTAATGCAGGAAAACCAGTGCAGCAGATATGAGGGTTTTATTATTATGCAGTTTCTAGATACAACTAGGGTGCCAGAAATGGCTCACCCAACAGAGAATGTCCTCGACAATAATACCTCTCCTCGCAGACAAATATTCTGGTTGATCAGTCACCAAATGAACGATCCCACAGCAACTATGGTAGCTCCTTAGCTGGATAGCGAAAGCTGCACCAAGCTTCTCTACTGCTCTGTGTCACTCTGCAGGGACTGCGTCACCCTTCCCAACTCACTAGCACTCAATCTGCCCCACGAAAAATCACCCAACACTGCTTCTTGGCCATGCATCAACTCTGCTAGCCTCTGCACAGCTACTGATACCTCTACATCAGCATCTTGGCTCTCTACGTCAGCCCTTTGGCCCTCTGTGTAAGTCCCAGCTACCTCTGCGTCAACCTCCCCAAACTCTGCATTGTCTCTCTGGTACTATCTCTACCTCTCTGCTATGTATTCTTGGCCTCGTGCCGAACTGCCCCTCGCTGCAGATCACTAGCTCGATTCTCTCAGCAAAACCCCGCTCTAGAAAATTGAACTGATTGATCAATCTTGGTGTGTCTGCAACTGGCCCTCAAGCCTCCTTTTATACTTTTCTTGTTGAGTCTTCAACGGCTGAGATTAAGTCCCTAATCAACAGATAAGATTAGATTTGGCTTGATCCATGTCATTTAGAATATTCTCACCCAGTTTTATATTAATACCCATTAATATTTTAATTTTCCTAAGTTTAAACTTAGGAAACCCATTAAAAATATTAATTATTTTAATATCTCTCCAACCAGGTGGAATTTCCCCAAACTATTTCTGGGTCTTCGAGATCTTATGTGCCTTAGTCTCTCCACCAATTTTCATGGCTAGAGTACATCCAATGCTACCAAAAATCAAGACTAATACAGTGACTTCAGTTTGATGTTATTACAGTGGTGCTTCCACAGTTCATTCATGTCTTGATGCTATTATAATGTTGCTATCACAGTGGATGAAGGAGCTTAGATTAGTTGCAAAAGTAATCTCTTCAAAGGATCAAAAATGTGAAGATGAATGACTGCAACAGGAGCTATAGAATTGAAGAATGACAAGGTTGCCTTAATGGATGGAGGTAGTCTCGAGTCTAATTTGTAAGGGTTTTGGTCGTCTCATCTTGAATCTACTAAAGGAAGAATTTGTGACTAGCTATAGAACAGAAGAATGACAAGGTTGCCTTGATGGATGGAGGTAGTCTCGAGTCTAAGTTGTAAGCGTCTTGGTCATCTCATCTTGAATCTACTAAAGGAAGAATTTGTGACTGGGTTTTCCCCTGGCAGCGGGCATGTATCTTGTGTTCTCTTCTTTTGTTGCTTGACATTAATCTTGATGATAAGAAAAGATAATTAAGAGATCTAATACTAATAATGAAAACATCACAAGTTAATGTCATAATAAGGGAAATTGTTTTAACTGCCAACTCTATGGATTTTCCAACATGATATCATAGTTATGGTCAAGGTCAAACACAGTTTAAAGACTACCTACACAATTTTTTAGGAAAGTTTTGTATTGAAGATCAACTTAAGGAGGGTATACCTCACTCCACATAAAATATGAGGTCAATTTGGTAAATACAATCATTGTTTCAATACTACCACAGAGATAAGTTTCGATGTCACTTAAGGAGTTTGGATGAGTGAACTCAGATTGATGCTATGGTAGATATACTTCGGTGATAGTACAAAGATAAGTTTCGGTATCAGTCAAGAAGTTCGGATCTCATCAAGGTAGTTGTAGTGTAATCTCAGAAAGGAAGTCGTGGTGTCATCATAGTGAGAAGTTCGATCTACAGGAGCTCAGATTAGGCACATGAATGATTTCGCTGCTATCACAACTGTGGTGTTCCAATGCTACCACAAGTCGATGCTATTACAAGATAGTTTGGTGCTACTATAAGCTCAGTGTTATCATAGTTCAATGCTTTCACAGTAACTATAATTTCTATATGTCACAAGACTCAATGCTACTTCAGTCTCACAGTATGGGTTCCATTTTAGTTCGATGCCACTATAGTGACCTCAGTTCGGAGTTGTCACAATGACTTCAATATCATAGACTCACATTGACATCAGCAAAAAAATATCTCAGTGATACATCACAGTGAAGGATTCAATGTTTCCACAATGAGTAGATTTTGGTGTTACTACAATAACATAGTCTTGGTGCAATCATTGTCTCGGTATAACTATAGATAAAAGGAGTTTGGTGCCGCACAATGGTTTTGTGTCACTACAATGTGAGGGGTTCACCACTGTGAGAAGGGATGGAACTTGGTACAACTGCTTGTGGAGATCTATCAAGTTTGATGACCACTCCATGTCAACTACCCCATAGTTGTACGTTTTTTTGCGCATCGATTTCCATCATGTCTGAGTACTTAGATGATCCACAGATTCATCATTATCAACTATATGTACACTGGAGTTTTGTAAACCCATTCTGCATTTTGTAATGTAAATGATCCTAATAAGACAAATGTATGTAACAACCTAAGTAAATTTATTTTTCTAATGATGATTTCTATCCTAGGAGGTTTTTAGTCTCACCAATTCATGTGTGTATCTAAACACGGATGATCGGCAGAGTTTTTCCCTCCAGCCTCACCCCAAAACTAGAGGGGATTTTGTCATCAAGATTTTAAATGTGTCCTATTGTTATTTATCGAGCCTTTGTAAAAGTGATTTGGGAATAATTCTAACTATTTGGTTAGATTATTTTATTACAAGTCACTTAGTCTACTAGATCATATTTTGTCGCAGAAGTAGGTAATTATTGGGGGTCTATAATGAACAGGTGTTCCCCCTTCATGGGTTATAAATGTAATATTTCATATAAATAATATTTTAACTTTAATGCTAAAGTATTAGAGGGTTGGAAAAATTAATAATTCCCTTATCAGTCAATTAATTAAATTTTCTGACTAAAATAAATTAAAATGCTAAAGCCAGAAATTTAATTAATTTAGACCCAGAAAAAATTAAATTCTCTAACATTTAAAATTCGTGGGTTTTAAAGTTTTTATATTTTGGACGTTCTCGGCGAAGGGAATATTGAAAATTTCAAGATATTTTGGACCCTTGGGCCATAGTAGTTAAGTTAAAGTTAACTTTTTGCGGCAATTAGCTCAAAATAATCATTTTTGAATTAAAAGTGAAATTTGAATTTCCTTAAAAGTAACTTTATTTTAACCTTGATGATTAAAATATCATTTGATCTTCATTAATGGTTGAGATTGCTTTGACGTGGATCAAGCCAATTAGTTGTTGGAGAATTTTTCTATAAATGAGGGGTCTCTCTCCATTATTTGGATCTGATTTCTGAATCGTGTACTTGCTCTAAGAAAGCTCTTGTAACTTTTTCTAGTTAATAAAATACAAAGACTTTGGGTTTTCAGACCATGGTGTTCCTCTTTCAGACTTATGTGGTAATATTGTTCTTAATACTCTATCGTTTTTAATTATATTTGTTGGATAATAGCCTTTGAGGATTGATCTATGTACAGGTATCATGCACAAATTTCTGGGTTTTAAAATATCATTTTGATTTGATAGAAGTAGCAAGTATCTCTATTTCTTGATGATTTTATGATCATTTTTAATCTAATAATCATATCTAAGTGTGCAGAAGTTATCATTTAGGAATTGGGCATTTGGGGAAATCCTCAGTTGGATCAACAAACTCTTAGATTACAGAATCTAAAGAGCCCATTGTTTTTAATCTCTGAAGTCATCTTACAAAACATTTTATTTTTAGGACCTTTCTTGTGCATGTGCCTCTTTAAAATTTCAAATTTATTTCCAAATTTGTGCAAAATTTGTTTAAATATAGCTAATAGAGAGCTTTGATCTGCAAATCTACTAGATCTGTAAAATATTATTGTAGATTTGTAAATATCAAATTTCTAATTCATTGGCGTTTTGGGTATTTCATATTTTTGTATATACATGCTTTGGGGTTTTCTATCTTTTGTTTGTGCGGGAACAAACATGAAGATTGCGGGTGATTTTTGTGGATTCTGGAGAGATATTTAAGCCCCGGAGGGCATCTCCATTTTGTTTGCAGGTTGAAAAAAATCTCAAGAAGATCGTGGGATATAAAAAAATAAAATAAAATAAAAATAAAAAAATAAGCCTTGAGGCCCTACGCTGACCATCTCCAGCCTCCTTCTCGACCTCCCTTCTTTCTCTGCCTCCTTCCCTCCTTCACCTAAACTTCATCACTAAATTTTTCCTAAAAATTCCCAAAAAAATTAACAAATTTTAACAAAAAAACTTCTCAAATGTTTTTATGAGTTTGGCATTTGGAATTGGAAGATTTTCATTGATTTGGGCAGCTCATCTTCAAGCATCTTCATCTTCAAGCGTCTTCAAGCCCCTAAGGGATGACTAGTGCACATCACCTAAACCCCTGCCTCTTTCATTGATCTAATTGAAAGCAAGGCTAATACTGGCATAGATTTGCAATTAGTTGGAGTTTAGCAGCAAATTTAATTTACATTTTTTACTATTGTACATTGCAGAACTATAAATTATCTTCAGTGACTTTTTGCATGCTAATTGAAAAATTTCTTAACATTGTTTCACTACTTTTCAATCATTTATTTCTGAGTTTTTTAGATCAAATGCATTAGTAGATCAGAAATAGTTAAACTCAGAAATTTTCTGAATTGTTAAATTATTAATTTTTCATGTTAATTTTTGATGTTATACATAGAAAAATATGAATATTGCATGGTTATAGGACTGCGAATTTAAAATATATTGTTGGTGTTAACACTTGCTTTAAGAGTAGATTTCTAGACTGATACTTCATTGATGTAATCTGAGTTTAACCACTTAATTTAATTTCTGAAATACATTTGTTTTTTACATGCTCATGCAAGTTTTGCTTATGCATCTAATGATCTTTGATTGTGTACCTCATGCAAATAGATTTCTAAATTTAAAGTGTTTTATTTCCAACATTTTACATTGGTTTCCTATTGTACATTTCAGTAATTACTTGTGCAGATTTTACATTTCACATTGTTGGTATAAGTATTTGCTTTCACATTAAGATCGCCATTTTTCTGAGACTTAAGAACACTCACATCATAACTCAAAATAATATTTTAGGCTCTCATTTAACTAAAATCAACCAAGTCCATACATTTCACATAGTGTTAAGTTTTTCATCTGAATATAAGACAATCAAATCATTCAGCAACAGTTTCTCATCCTTTACTTGGAATTTATTTCCTTCGCAAGATAGTTGACTCCAGAAGGTACTAGTATCATTTCCCTTCAATTAAACTAACTCCTTCAAAATCTTGCGCAATTTAAACAAGTATTGGTTTCTTAGCTTTGCCTCCTGAACTAGTTGGTTCCCAACTAGTTTCATTCATCCCATTTCTATAGTGTCTACCCCCCTTGTTTACTATAGGGAGACAACTCAAATGGAGTGATTGGGAACAGTGTGATAGCCCCCGATCTGAGCCGTTGTCGCGATGCCTAGAGATTTTGTGCGACAACATTTTTTGGTGTTATTGTCGGGGATAGAGTTTTTCTGTCCTCGATCCTCATGACATTTTTTCTAATCTTCTAATATTTTACACCATTCGTTAGCTCATCAAACGACACAACATTTTTTGGCACTGTCGCCGGGGACCAATTTATTGAACCTTGGCTTTATGACATTCATCTTCATCTTTTCAATCTTTTTATCATTTCTTATCCCATTAACGCCACATTTTTAGGCGCCATTATATCTTTGCACCTTTTCATCACCTTATCTTTCATCATCTCATTAATCCTTTGGCGCTGTTGCCGGGGACCAATTTATTGAACCTTGGCTTTATGACATTCATCTTCATCTTTTCAATCTTTTAATCATTTCTTATCCCATTAACGCCACATTTTTTGGCGCCTATCTTTGCACCTTTTCATCACCTTATCTTTCGTCATCTCATTAATCCTTTCATCTGCACTTTTAGCACTTGGAAATTTCGGTTGGTTTCCTATTTGGGTAGCGAATTCACTTATTCATCCATTATTTCTCATACAAGAAACCTTCCCTTATATCCATCCGCTTCTCCCTGACTAACCTTTCAATTTTTGCCTTTTGGATATTAAAGCTAGATTCATGTTCAAGTGGCAACTCCACTTCTTTCATTTCGTACAAGAATTTCTACTAGAAGCCCGCTTATTGGGGATCTCTTGATTTTCTTGAGCATGGGTCTCTCTCTAGCATCATTTGGTCCCTCCTTATCCTTTTAAGTAAGTCATCATGGATGACCTAATTGCCCCGTGTCATTTTACTAACTTTCTTCATGATATGCCAGAAGAAGCCATTCATAAATTGGCTTTGTTCTCCAGTGGCGATTCAGCCACTGCTAGAAAGCATCTCTCCAGGGTTACTCATATAATAACCAGATATTGTCTTCCTTCAAAATATAATCACAAAGATGTCAAGATGCGTCTATTTTCCTTTTCTTTAGAAGGTGATGCTTTGGATTGGATTCGTAATTGTCCTAAGGGTTCTTTCGCTTCTTTACAATACATCATCAATGCTTTTAAAGATAGATATGGAGATCAAGGTGGCTCGCTTCTCCCTAACTTACCTTTTGGTTTTGGATTTTAGAGCTAGATTCATGTTCAAGTGGCGACTCCACTTCTTTTATTTCGTACAAGAATTTCTGCTAGAAGCTCGCTTCTTGGGGATCTCTTGATTTTCTTGAGCAGGGGTCTCTCTCTAGCATCCATTTGGTCCCTCCTTATCCTTTTAAGGAAGTCATCATGGATGACTTGCTTGCCCCGTGTTCCTTTCGGTTTTTTCCTTTTGGATCTTGGAGCTAGATTCATGTTCAAGTGGCGACTCCACTTCTTTCATTTCGTACAAGAATTTCTGCTAGAAGTTCGCTTCTTGGGGATCTCTTGATTTTCTTGAGCAGGGGTCTCTCTCTAGCATCCATTTGGTCCCTCCTTATCGTTTTCAGGAAGTCATCATGGATGTCTTGTTTGCCTCATGTCATTTTACTAACTTTCTTCATGATATGCCGAAAGAGGCTATTCATAAACTGCCTTTGTTCTCTGGTGGTGATTCAGCCACTACTAGAAAGCATCTCTCCAGGGTTACTCATATAATAACCAGATATTGTCTTCCTTCAAAATATAATCATGAAGATGTCAAGATGTGTCTATTTGCCTTCTCTTTAGAAGGTGATGCTTTGATTTGGTTTCGTAATTGTCCTAAGGATTCTTTCGCTTCTTTACAACACATCATCAATGCTTTTAAAGATAGTTATGGAGATCAAAGTGGCTCGCCTTGTGCCCCTAGTACTATGCAAAAGGATGAAAGTGATCTTCTAAAGAAACCAACTATCAACCGAAGATTTCAGGACAATTCTCCATGTCAAAATATGCCATATTGCAGGAATTGTGAATGTTCTCATGATGAATCCAATTGTACCATTGCAAGACAAATCCATGATAGTGGAAAAGCAAGAACAAGTTGTCAAATCAGTATAGACAATGAAAGGGGAAATTATAAGCATCTTATCAAAGAACTAAAGCAACTGGTAAAAAACATGGAGCTTAATCAAGAAAAAATTATCGCTGGTTACGCCAAGGATATGAGAATCTTGTACACCCAAATAGAAAAACGTGATGAGATATAAATCATGAAAATTAATCACTCCGATCATCAATGCTTTTAAAGATAGATATGGAGATCAAGGTGGCTCGCCTTGTGTCCCTAGTACTATGCAAAAGGATGAAAGTGATCATGTAAAGAACCCAACTATCAACGAAAGATTTTAGGACAATTTTCCATATCAAAATATGCCATATTGCAGGAATTATGAATGTTATCATGATGAATCCAATTGTACCATTGCAAGATAAATCCATGATTGTGGAAAAGCAAGAACAAGATGTCAAATCAATATCAAGAATGAAAGGGAAAATGATAAGTGTCTTATCAAAGAACTAAAGAAACTGGTAAAAAACATGGAGCTTAATCGAGAAAAAATTATAGCTGATTATGCCAAGGATATGAGAAATTTGTACACCCAAATAAAAAAACATGATGAGGAGATAGAAATCATGAAAATTAATCACTCTAATCACATAGCCACCATAGTAGAAAAGTGTGCTCAAAAGATGGAGGCTATGAGGACCAACATGTAGAATCATCATGAGAAAGGAATGAGTACTATTCAAGTAAATCATAACATAATGATGAAGGACATGGAAGCTGGTCAGATTTCTCTTCAGAACAGATATGGTTCTCTACTTCATGTGTCATGCACTAGACTAAGACTAACATCCGTATGTTTTAGTGAAGGCCATGAGTGAGAGAAGGAAATTGGAGAATGCATTTTGGGGTGCTACTGAAAGAAAGAAAGTTGGATCCGGTTGATGAATATGTTGTTGCATGAAAAGTAGGAAAGGAAAGTGTATGATTGAGGAATCTTCTGTCAAATATTCAGTTGATAGTCCTACTAAGTTGAGAAGCAACATCTACAACAACCCCGAAGGTTCGTATTTGTTTATATGAAAATATATTTTTGATTGGCGTTGTGTTTGTACAGGTAAATCTCTCAAAGGTTTTGATAGCGTTGGTTACTGATCAGTTTGATCGGGATAGATTTGTTGTCCTTGATCTGCTAAACCAAGGGGTGTTGAAGATTTGTGAGTGAAGCATTGCCTGGGAAGACATTTGGCTGACATTTTGTGTTGATGTCTAGGTCCCGAAGTTGGAAGGGTGGTGTTGGTCATTGAACTCTAACACATCATACCTAGATCTATGGGTTGATGGTTAGCAAGTAAGCCTGATGATACCTAGAGCCTGAAAGCTTGAGTCCATCTTAGTCCTAACCGAATAGATTGCCCTGGTCAAGAATCTAGTCTATGGCATTGCGGTGCCTAAATTGTTGAGAGACCAATGGATAGATTGCCCTAGTCAGGAATCTAGTCCATGGCATTGCAGTGCCTAAACTTCTTCATAGATGATGTGGTTTGAGATCTTCCATGTACCTCTTTGATAATATGTAAATATGAATACCTCCCTAGTTAAGAGGGAGTGTGGGAAAATATAACTAGGTTCGGCCTTCATTATTGTACTTGAGTCAAACGTAATATATTTGTCAAAACAAAGCAAAAAGAATTTTATTATTATTTTATTTGACTTATTAAAGCATGGGTTTCATGCTTGGGTCAATTGTCATAGGTCAAGCCTTCATTGAAGGCTTTAATTTAATTGCCATTGAAGGCTTTAGGTTAATTGTCAAAGTCAATTTTGTTTGAAGACTCCTCCTCCATCGTCTCCTTGTTGGCTTCAAAAGAATCCTCATCAAGTTAGCAACCCTCAAGAGAACTCATGTCGGCTCAAAAGCAGTGACACTACACTTCAAAGTATCATGTCGGCTCATTTATGGAAAGAGAACTATATATATAAGGATGAGGACTTCGCATTACTAACACAGATTTTCGGATCAAAATTTCAGAGCACAAGTTTTGGTGCTACAAGTTCGGATAAGGGTGTGAGGTCCTAATTCGCCTAATATAAATCTTTCTTAACAATTATATTAGCATCCTTGATTTGCCTTGAGTTTATCATGAATCAAAAATAGAATTTGAGAAATTAAGTACAGAGGAATACCTGGAAAACAGCTTGAAGACAATTTCAATTTTCTCCCGCTTCCATTCCATTACCAAAAGACCAAAACCACCCAGCCAAGTTGAGCACAGCCTTAGTACTCAGCTCCAAAATACTTCCCAATTGGATTATTTTGGTCCCTCGTGCCCAAAAGATTCAAGAATAATGGAATCCCAACTATGATTCAAATCTCTAACTCTCATCCCCATCCTCCTCTTCCACCTCGAAAAATACCCCCCTTTCTCCTCTGCGTGCCTGGGATAAGTACCATGTGATCACCGCCATCATCAAATTTTGTTCAGCAAATTTATTTGTTACGTCTAAGGTGAGGTGAAGGTATGAGTATATATATCTTTAAAAAGGCTAGATATGTTTTACACTTTAATGTTTTATTTTATTATTTATCTTTTATATGATTTTAATTATGGTAACAAGGTACTTTAACTTATAATTGTATATTTATATTCATACATATTAATAATAATTAACTTATAACTTTAAACTTTATATATGTATCTTTTGAATGTCGTATTTTAGGTAATATTTTTCTTCTCGATAATTTAGGTGTTTTAGTCCCCTTTTCATTCATTTTAAACATTTTTCCTAATTATTTAATACGTATACTAGTTCAACGTGTGCGATGTGTGTATATGTAGCTATCATATGCATGCTAATACTCTTTTGTTTATAAGTCGAAATGGGTCATTACAAAGGACAAAACATTTCGGTGTTATTTCAGGGAGTTTAGATAGGGCATCAAGATGATCTCCATGACCCCACAAATCGGTGTTAGGCCTCCCACAGTTCAGTATTATACTTCCACGTTTTCAGTGCTATGCTTCCACAATTCAATATGCTCTCACAGGATTAGACACTATTACAATGACCTTTGTTCGATGCTTTCACATCACCACAGAGACCTCATCTCGATGCTAGTACAGTGACTTCAGTTTGATGTTATTACAGTGGTGCTTCCACAGGTCATTCGTGTCTTGATGCTATTATAATGCTGCTATCACAATGGATGAAGGAGCTCAGATTAGGCGCAAACATAATCTCTTCAAAGGATCAAAAATGTGAAGATGAATGACTGCTACAGGAGCTATAGAACTGAAGAATGATAAGGTTGTCTTGATGGATGGAGGTAGTCTCGTGTCTAATTTGTAAGGGTCTTGGTCATCTCATCTTGAATCTACTGAAGGAAGAATTTGTGACTGGGTTTTCCCCTCAAGGGGGTTTTTGCCCTGGCAGGGTGCCTACAATCTTGTGTTCTCTTCTTTTGTTTCTTGGCATTAACTTGATGATGAGAAAAGATAATTAAAGAGATCTAATACTAATAATGAAAACATCACAAGTTAATGTCATAATAAGGGAAATCGTTTTAACTGCCAACTCTATGGATTTTCCAGCAACCTTGAGCATGAAACCCATGTTATAAAAAAATAATAATAAATTTCTTTTTTTTTACAATATACAAGAATCAAGAGTACATTACACATTATGAAGACCGAACCTAGTTACATATTTCAACAATGTGCTTTCAATTTATATTTTGTTCAGCTTTCTTCACTACTAAACAGTATTATAATCCGACACCCATAATTGGTTTGTAAGCCTTTACAGATAGCTGAGCTCCATGGTTAGAATCAGTAAAGCATAAACCAATGGGATGTTGAGCTGGCTGAATATAATCAGTTGGATAAATGTTGTATTAAATTTTACTAAGTCAACCAAATTTTTATATTGCTACTGTAATATTGTATACACATACTCTTTTTCCAAGAAAGAATCAAATACAGTGCAATTGTAGAGCTAGGAAATCCAATCTTACCCAGGGTGTTATACATCCACAAGAATTTGCAAAGTTTAACTGTGCTTGTAGAAGCACAGGTAGAGTACATAGTTCTTTTTCCAAGAAAGAAACAAATACAGTGCAATTGTAGAGCTAGGAAATCCAATCTTACCCAGGGTGTTATACATCCACAAGAATTGCAAAGTTTAACTGTGCTTGTAGAAACACAGGTAGAGACACATAGTTTGGACTGCACCATATGTGGTTATAAGACACTTCTTTGAGCACAAGTCAATTCCATTGGATTTTAAATGCAATGAGAATGATATAAAACCAAAATTAAACATGCAACTATTGGCCCATGAAAATAAAATTTTAATAATGGAAACATAACACCAAGTTATATTTAAGGATACGAAAACTTGGCTTCAGAATGCATGGCCATTGTATGAAGTAGAAGGCATGCTTGGCCCCATGCTGCATTTATTTCATCCCATTCAACCTGCGAGGATTAACCATATAATGAAATAGCTTCTTCCAAAATTCTAACCCCTACTACAATTTGAGCATCATAATATCAAATCCAGGATTTTAAAGACCATCTCAACCATATATGACCTTGCTTTCCAGATCAACTATTATGATTGATCTCTCAATGACATTAGCTGGTGCTAGAATTCTTCCATAGCTTACTTTACTATTTATGTACAAACAATTTGACCAACAAGTATTTAAATTAGAAGAAGTTAGGAAATTAGAATGTTTTAACAGATAGATTTCGATATAAGCTAAAAATGAAGGAGCCAGAACAAGAACAATATCATCATAAATGAAATTTAGCATGCTTATTTTTTGTTCCATTTCCTTTCCTTTATCATATTAGGCATTGCTTTAAAGGTAAACTTACAGATATCTTAGGAAGACGGCCGAGTCTAAAGTTGTTTATTGTTCCAAAATCACCATCATACGAAATACGAAAGGCATCATATAGTACATTTGTATGCTTCAATTGTTCCAACTGTGTTTGGGTCACTTCAATCTTTGCCAAAATAGCATCTATTTCTTTCTGACATAATCCAGAAATGCAGCACTTAGCAATATCATCAGGAAAACCAAAAACTATATTTTGATAAGGCATTAAAGAAAGTAGAATTTGAAATATCACTGGAAAACATCAGTATTAAGAACCACTACAATATCCTTTTTAACCATTACAACACGCCAGTTCAAATTTGTTTGCTAGCATATTGAATGTGATATGCAAAACTGATATTAAAGAAAGTAGCATTTAAAATATCAAAACATGCTAATCCATAATTTTTTGCTAGCACATTGGTTGTGATATACAAAGCTATCAAAAGCATCATGTAGATTCTGGACAGTGTACTTGATATTCAAAGCTACCAAAAGGATCACCTTTGTTGTGGATAGTGTACTTGTAGAGTGTACAGAACGAATTTCTTATTTGGACAACCATCACTTCAAGTCAACAATGAAAGTTAGTTACAATTACACAGAAATCTCAATATTTTTCTGTTGTTGGCATGGGCTTACAAATTTGATGTGAGCGTGGAATAATGCATAGTACATATATGCTGGTTGGGTGTGTGTGAATCCCCTCCTGAAGCACGCTCCGCTCAGGAGTAGATCCGGAGCGACCTTGGGAGCATGCTCCCTGCCTTTACGGGAGTGATCGTTCCCGACCGGTCCCCCTTGCAAAAATTCACTCCTTGCAGTAAAGAGCGCATGCACAATTTTTTTGTGGTGGAGGGAGAGGAGGGGGCAAAAGAAACAAAAGGCCTCCTCCCTTCCCACAATGCAGCATTTTCATTTTAAGAGAGCAAGAGAGGGCATTTGGAGCTTGAGTTGAGAAGGTGAGTGAGAGGAAGATTGAGAGGGTTGTTTGAGGAGCTTGAAAGGGAGATTGGAGCTTGGGATTGAAGGAACCATTGGAGAGCCAAAGAGGTAAGGTCTAATCCCATTCTTTTTATTTTTCCATGCAGCATTTGTGTTTTTTATATGTTCATTGTTGAATGAAAGATGTTCTCCTCTTTTTCCCATTCCCATTCCTCCATTTTATTGCAAGCAAGAAACTATAACTCCACCAAACATGGTGGGTATATGGCTTGGCATTCTCTTGTCGGTTTCTTCTTTTGTTATGATGGTGTTGGGGAGCAGGATGAGAAGGAATGATGAAGATGACGAAGAAGTGGGTAGTGGCGGATTAAGAAGCCCTGAAGAGGAGTACCAAGAGGAAGAGGAGGAGGATAATGAGTGTGGAGATGATGATGGCAAGAAAACCAAAGTTGACCAAAACCCCTTGTGGAAATATGTTACTATGCTTGGAGGGAAAGCTGGTGGAACCGCTAAATTTACATGCCCCCATTGCAAAATCAGTTTCACAGGTTCATACACATATGCTAGAAAACATCTCTTTGGGAAAATGCCTTGGGATGGAAATAAGAAAATAGGAATCAAAACTTGTGGAAATGTGTCAACACAATAAAGAGCCAAATACATCAGGAAAGAGTAGGAAGCCCAATACAAATCTAAAAGATCAAAGGGTGACTTTGAACATGACACCACTAGCCCACAATCACATAGACTAAAAACTCCTTGATCATCCACCAATAGTAGTGGATACGGCATAGGCACAGACATCCCCTTAAGGAGTAGAACCATATCAAATTTCTTTGATCAAGGGTGTAGGGATGATGTGGATACAAAAATTTACCGGTTTCTCTATGCATGTGGGATATCATTCAGTGTTCTTCGCTCACCTTATTGGCATGAAATGGTATCAAGTCAACACTGGCAGGTATTAAAGGATAGGTCTCCAACTGCACCTGACAGGGAAGGTTTTACTATCTATTTTGGGGACATGTGAGGGATGTTTTGCAATACACCAAGCCCATTTATAACATGATTGGTTTTGCAAATATAGATGCACTAGTGATTGGGGAGGTGTATGAGCCGATGGATAACATGTTGGGAAAAATAAAAAATATTGTTCAGCCAAAAGATCCCAACTTGTATGATATTATTTACAATTGTGTGAGTGCGCGGTGGGATAAACTTAATGCTTCACTACATGACTTGGCATATATCCTTATGCCAAAATACTACTCTCCATCTTGGTTGGGATAACCTACACCTGTGGGGGAGGGGGGGGTGGTTGGGACCAAACCCCATACAGATCCAGAGGTAGAAAATGGGTATATGATAACATTACATAGTCTAGTCCCTAACAAGGAGGAGTGTGCTAGATTGCATGGAGAATTAGGCAAATACTTCACTCAAACTAGAGTGTTTCGTTATTTGCATGCAATGGAAGATAGGGACAAAATGAATGTTACATGGTGGGACATGTATGGTGGCGGGGGGACCTTTGGAAAAATTGGCAATAAAAGTAATTTCACAGATTGTTAATACTTCTTTTGCAGAGAGCTATTGGAGCACCTATAGCTTCATCCACAATGTGAGAAGACACAACCTCAATGAAAACCAGGGCAAAAGCTTAGTTTTTGTTCACTACAACTTGAGGTTGTTGACACATTATTGTGAGCGGGCTCATGTTGATACATCATATACGACTTGGGACAACAACCGAGAGGAGGATAATTTGGAGGATGGATCTATATATTTAGAATAATAGGAAGCGGAACTTTTGAAACATGATAATGAAGCAGCAACAACAACAACAACAATAATGCCACCCCCATCATCCAATAGCAGTTCTCAAGTTCCACAAGCTTTGTTTCTGCCACCTCCATCTAGAGCCTCATGTGGAGGTCATGTGCCTTCTGGTTCAGGTTTTGGACATGGTCGTCTGACTATCTGGGAGGAGACTCCCAATAGACCACGAGCTTCTCAGAAATTAGACATTTCTTGTGGCAAGAGCCAAAAGAAGTAGTAGATAATAGATTTACTTTTCTTTTCTAGTTTCTAGTAGTTTTTATAAAATTAGACATTTCTTGAAGAAGTAGTAGATAATAAATTTACTTGTCTTTTCTAGTTTCTAGTAGTTTTTATCACTGTTGACTCTATCATATTTATTATGATATTTTTTGTAAATAATATATGACAATTTAAGTTTAAAGTTTGAAGTTGGCAATTATAACTAATTGGTAATGAATTATGAATATGATACTTCGTGAAAGTTGGAATTTAAAAATTTTCATTTCATGTTAGATATTCCTTGTTATAGTTTGCTTACTTGGTAATGGTAATGGTTACAAGTACAACTTTAGTGATCAATGATGACAAATGTTATATATTGAATTTTCAAAGCTTGAAACTTTAAGATTGATGAATCACTTTACAATTGATGAATCATGAGACTCCATATGTTGTATGTTTCTAACTTGCAAACATGTGGTTGATGAAGATTATAACTTCTAGATGATTGATGTTGTATGGTTTAATCCATGTTTTTATGTTTTTTTATATCTAATTCATCATTCTACATGCTTTTGTTAACATATATGCATCAAAATATATAAAAATTCACTCTTGATTCGCTCCCGACCCAAGAGATTTTCAAAATGTCACTCCTCACTCCTGCTCCCACTCCCACTCCCAAGCATCCCTGGCAGATTCTATAGAGTAATATAAGGGACCAAGTTTGGATCAAAGGCGTCTCACACTCACTTTTAGAAACTTTTGCTTCTGGAAAGCATGAAATTGATAATACAATTTCCCATCAATTCATTAATCACATTGTTCCTGCAAAACTACTCAGTGATAAGTATGTGAAGTTGTTAAAATTGGCAACTAGGCCCAAACTCCATATGGGTCACCTTATTTGGGGCAGATGATATTTTTCTTGGATTCCTCTCTCCGAGAGGTGTAGGATTGATCTAAAGATCATCCGATTCTGACATGTATATATGGAGATATGAATTTATTTATATTCTTGACAATTTGTCAAGGTCAGCCAGCAGGCAAATTAGTTATTTTTCACCCCCAACTTAACCTCAACGTTTCTATAAAAGGAGGAGACCTCATGGCTTCATTTCATCATCTCATCTCATCCTTCTTTCTCTTGTTTGGGTACACATTTATGGAGTTGTCTCTCTCTCATGTGTGGAAGGCCGAATTCTAATTTCTGTTAGGGTAGCGTTGACTAAGGTTGACCAAAGTTGAAGAAGGGTTTTTGACTGCGTTTTGGACAGCATCTTCTCTCCTTGAGTGCGGATTGGGTTAGGCTGCTTTCTCCTAGGAGGCCGCAGTTCTGGACCCCTCCTTGACCCTGTGTTGACCAACGTTGAGTGCGCTAGGGCTGGCCGCAAGGCTGACTGCAGTTGACCGAAGTTTGACAGTGATTTTCGAACTATTTTACGCTGCTTCTCCTTACTGTTGGAGGCCAAGTTGTTTGGGATGATGACCGAGCTGATTGGAGGTCAAATCTGACTTGTTTGACTAGCTTTGACTTTGCTGGTTAGGGTTTGTTGTTGCTGTGATAAAAGATCAGAATTGTATATTTGTACTATCTCTCTCTCTCTCTGCTGAATTATTCAAGAATATAAGAAGAATTGATCAAGGGTTTCCCCACATTGGGGTTTGTCCATTGTTGGTGCCACATCGTGTGTCCTCTTGTCTTGGCTTGTCTTCTTGTCTTGGCTTGTCTTCTACTGTTTATGTTTATGTTCTATCTGCATTTTACTATCATGCTAATGTGATTGTTAATCTGGAAATTGACATTGGGCTAATACGAAATTTGAAGTAAATTTCTCTTAAGCATAGAACATACCAAATTTAACAGAAGCCTTTTCTTTCTATATCATTGGCCAAACAAGAACTAATTCAAGCCTTAAATGACAAAGCCAAGGGAAAATTGTGAAGACTGGATGGGTATCCTAGTAAGTTATATTTATCTATATGACCCGCTATTGGTGAGTACCTTCTCAAGATGTATCAAGTAGCATTGGGGACAGGCCAACCATCATACAGGAGGACATTTGAATGCAGAATTGATCAAGCTAAATCCTAGAGGGACCATAAAAGGAAACAACAGGTAGCTCGAGGGCAGTAACTCTTCTTATTGTTTCTTAGAAAATATTGACTAAGTTCTTCCTAATTGGATCAAAGATAGGGTTTCCAGCATTATTTGACACAAACCAATACGATTTACTACAAGTCGGTCCACTCTAGATAAGTTAAGTGGAATATCATTCTTGATATGCTTGATTTCCTAGTTGGAATTTAGGAGCTTTATGATAAAAGTGCTAAGATCTCTCTTATCTATTGCCACAACCCAAGTTTGTGTCAATGGTGAGTAGTCAAATGTAATTCCACTACAACAATCCATAAGGAGCATCTCTATTCAATATCGGTTCCCTAATAAGTTATTGTAGCTAATGTGCCAAGATGCCATCTTGAAGGCCACCACCAAATCCAAGGCATATCTTCTTTGCAATGTCGAACAACTATTAATTGTGCATTTTGCTAATGACTCAATGCTCACTCCGACACTTTCCTCCAACTTAATGGAAAGAACAATGAGTTGACCAGAAAATTTTAAAGCCGTTGGAGCAATCCTTGTGTGAGTAGAAGGAAAAAAAATCATTTAGACATGAAGAGATTCCAAATTGGCTCAATATGGAAAATAAAATTGTTCAGGAAGAACATCTGTTCCAATATTTAGGCATCCTCTTTGGAATTAGTGTATTTCTTACAACCCGGTGGCAGGATCTTGTAAAATGTAGAAGGAAACGTTCCATGATGGGTTTCTTTTATGAATAAAATTATATATAAAACAATACAAGTAATGTAAAACAATAATAATAATAAATAATGATTCATTAGTAACTAGTTAATGAAAAGGTATGTCCCCAAGGATATAACTGTTGGTGAAGAGGTATCTGCCTTGGTATATAAGTAGACCCTCACCCTCATTGTTATCATCTCATATCATTTCTATATACATTACTTGTCCTACTATGGATGTTTACATCTTCCAAGTATTCTGAAGATTACTCTGCTACATATACAAACCTTGATTGTTACATTGGTATCACAGCATACCGCTGAAGTATACGAACTTTGTTCATTCCATTGGTATCAAAGGCAAGTTCTCCAATCCCAGCCTTTGGCCATCAATCCTTCGTTGGCCTTGTTGTCGTCGCAACTGAAGCATTTCGCTACACAAGTTGGAGTTTCTACATTTTCACCAATTGGTCGTTGGCCATAAAAGAAAAAAAATAAATATATTAAAAAAAGAAAAAAAATATAAAAAAAAACTACATTAAAAAAAAAAATAATAATAAGAGTGAAAAAATTTAATTAAAAAATATTATAGAAAAAATTCTTAAAAAAAAATTAGAAAGAAAACAAACTTCATAAAAAAAAATTATATAAAAAAATATATTAAAACAATATATATATATAAACAAAAAAATAAACATACCTTACGCCCTTCGTAGTGGCCAAAGCTATTGAGCTATGCGTTTTCCTAGCAGGCACATGAAGCAGCTTGACACATCAACCGGGCTTGACATTCGCAACTGTCGACATCCACAGTTGTGGCTTCGACCTTCGAACATTGTTGATTCCTATCGGCCCCGACAGTCCCCCATCAACCCCGTCTCAATCTCACTCAACCATTGTTCAATGCCACAAACAACCACTCTAGTTTTCTCTGCATGGTTAATCTACTGCCATCAAATCTCTCAGTCGCTCCCTTCACTGTTGCCTTATTCCCTAGAGTCGTCACTCCATCCAATCGCACGTCGTTGTAGACACCGACACCATTTCAAGTTTATCGCCGAATATCATACCCCCTAAAGGGTTGCAAAAAATTAGAACCTCGTACATCGTATCCAGGTTTTCAACAGTCATTCCCTAATCTAAAGATCATTTAGTTGATTAATCAATTACCCAACCCAAAGATAAGTCACCTTTAAACATCACTTGAGATTTAGTATTCCATAAAAACAAAAAGGAATTAAGAAGTTGAACATATAAAATTGGAAAACGTATATAATACTGGAAATATATAAAAATAATTAATAAGTTTAAGTAAAAAGTTATTAAAAGAGTAGGTTATTAAGGTTAAAAAGGGCACTAATCCGAAGCAAGGAGAAGAATTATATCTAGAGAAACATCAAATAGAGAGAGTTGAGAATTGTGAACGTAATATTAAACTACCTTATTAGAATATTGTTGGAAAATGTAACTAGGTTCGGTCTTCAAAGGAATAAAGAATAGAAATTTTATTATTATTATTATGACTAATTAAAGAATGGGTTTCATGCTTGGGTCATTATGTTTTAGGTCAAATTCCCCATATGTAAAAAGTTTTAGTATAAAGTCAAATATAATTTATGTATCCTCCACACCACGTTGTCCTAGAAGCGATCAAGTCGGCCTAAGGACATCAATTCGACCTCCCTTGAAGCCTATAAATAGAAGCAAGGCGAATTCATTTGGAGCATAACATATCAAGCAAGTTCGATATCTCTAAGGAAGTGCGAAGTGGGTCTAAGGAAGCCAAAGGAAGTGCGAGCAGGGTGGAGTCTAAGGAGAAGAAAAAAGAACTTTTGGTGCCTCTCTCTATTTGTTTCATGCCCTAGTTTGGGATATCGAACTCTTCCAAGTTTTGTTGATGATGGCAGTTGGCTGATACAGGAAGCTGCTACATAGTCGAAGTTGTTGGAAGAGAGGTCGAAGATCTGGGAGGCTAACTTGGTGTAGAGGGAAGGTTTGGTCTTTGTCTAGGGTGAAGAGTCTCAAAGAATACTATTGAAAGGAAGAAAATTTTGACTAGGTTTTCCCCTCAATGGGGTTTTGGCTGATACCGGAAGCTGCTACATAGTCGAAGTTGTTGGAAGAGAGGTCGAAGATCTGGGAGGCTAACTTGGTGTAGAGGGAAGGTTTGGTCTTTGTCTAGGGTGAAGAGTCTCAAAGAATACTATTGAAAGGAAGAAAATTTTGACTGGGTTTTCCCCTCAATGGGGTTTTTACCTGGCATAGTGCCTATATCTGGTGTCCAAGTAATTATCAAGTATAAAATCTTTCTGCCTTTCTGATTTTCTAACAAATATAAGAGGAAAAATATATAATAACAAAGGCAATTAAAAAAAAGGAAGGCCCAAATTCATCAAATTTCTGAAGAAAGTCTAATAAAAAAATATAAAGGTTTCATATATATAAAAGATTTGAGTAAATTAAATATTGGGAAAAAAAGAGTAAGATTAGTTTAAAAAAAAATCAAAAGGAATAGATTGTTATTTCATACAGAGAATATAAATTCATCAAATTTCTGAAGAAAGTCTAATAAAAAAAATATAAAGGTTCCATGTATATAAAGGATTTGAGTAAATCAAATATCAGGAAAAAGGAATAGATTGTTATTTCGTTACTCTTCGCCAAAGTATCGACAACAAAATATCAACGAACACAAGTTGAAGTCACTTTTTGAACCAAAATGAATGGATTATATTCAGCAAATGAAAAAAGGAAAGATGAGTTCCACACAACAATCATTATTTTGGACTTAATGTCCAAGTTGTCTAAACGAAATTTGATATACTTATATTAAAAAAAAAAATCAATTTACATTGTCTAGCATGTGGAAGAATATTTAGTACCGAAGAGCATCCAGGTAATACACAAACAGAAATAAAAAGATTAGAGGAAGAATTTGCGAAGCTTGAACAAAAAAACAAGGCTTCGAAAAAGAAACATAAAGATCTCAAAGACACATTTTACAATAAGTCAAAAGAAAAGGATGAAGAAATTTTGCGCCTAAGGGACCATAATCAGAAATTACTTGAACAGATTAAGAAGTCCAAGGTTAAGAAGCAAAAATTAAAGCAAGAAAATGAAAGTTCTAAGAAGGAATTTAATGAGAATCCATCAAAGAAGGCAGAAGAAAAATTGCACTTAAAAGACCTGAATCAAAGGCTATTAGAACAAATCAAAAGTATAAAAGATAAAGAGAAGGATACTAAGGAAAAAGTCAACAATTCAGAAAATGACGAAATTTTATGTCTAAGGAATCATAACCAAAACCTTCATACACAAATAATGAAGCTTAAAAGTGACAAGAAGTCACTAAATAACAAGTTAGAACAACTCACTCAAGAAGAAAAATCCAAGTTGAAAATAAAGGAACAAATACTGATCCAGTCAGTATCACAACTCAAGAAAATGAAAAACCAACATAAGTTAAAACATATTTAGATGTTGCAGTTCAAACAATGGAAATTCCAAGTGACGATTCCGTAGCCAACTTAACAACAATAGTACCTGAAGTAAATGATGAAATTACCACACACATGATAAGGGAAAGTCCAACCAGAAGAACTCTTTATCAACATCTGAATCACAAGAGCAGACAACTAAGTTAGTCTACATATTTGAACCATTCAGAACATAAACAACAAATTTATGTTCCAAGGAATACTGAATTTTGCAGAATCCAGTCCTATGATAACAATTCATTACAACATTCCAATGATCGAAAGATTCCACAAAAGGTTAATCTAGGATGGTCCGACCCATTCTCAGCCCAACAATTTTGTTTGAGCGTCTTGTATTAATGAAGATGGAACTTCAGAGACAGGTATTCGAAACGGAAAACGAGATCAAGCCCTTCCATCAATAAGATTTGAGGACAAAGCCTTTTGGAGAGGAAGGAAATGTTATGAATAAAAATATATATATATAATAATACAAATAATGTAAAACAATAATAATAATAATAAATAATGATTAATTAGTAACTAGTAACTAGTTAATGAAAAGGTATGTCCCCAAGGACATAACCGTTGGTGAAGAGGTACCTGCCTAGGGTATATAAGCAGACCCTCACCCTCATTGTAATCATCTCATATCAATTCCATATACATTACTTGTCCTACTATGGATGTTTACGTCTTCCAAGTATTCTGAAGATTACTCCGCTGCGTATACGAACATTATTCGTTACATTGGTATCAGAGCATACCGTTGAAGTATACGAACTTTGTTCGTTACAGTTTCCCATGACAGATCTTGTAAAACATTGCGAAGAAAAGCTTCAACCATAAGGTGTTAACCCCTTGAAAATGCATAGTTCATTCGACATTTTCTTGGGCCTTTCCTCTCTCACTGAGCACCAAAGAATACCCTTGGAGTTCAAGGATAGTTACAGGTGGATGGAAACACATAACACCAAGAGATCCCATGTAGGCACACATGGAACAGTGGAGGAAGGAGGCACTCGAACATGAACACCCCTATTTCATGAGATGCCCACGGTATGGTTTATGGCAAGAGTAGGGTCAAACAGAGCATAAGAAGATGAACACCATACCTTGTTTGGGATCAAAGCATGGCACGAGGTAGGCAGGAAATGCATTATTGAGAATCTAAGGTTGAACACCCTCTTCAAGAAGGTGGTGAAAACATGTTGAAGACAAGAAGAAACCATAATGGAAGGGTTTCCACCCAATTGGAGAAATATTTCACCTTTCGAGATATTTGGGGAAAGGATATATTGTTTAAGGTCTATTCTACATATTTGGAGGCACACTCTTTGCATGAGGAGGTGCCAAGTGGTGTGACATACCATTTGCAAGAGTTCAAAGGAAAAAGAAGCAAAATGTCCCATATGAAGAAACCCTTGGAACATGACATGTGGTAAAAGAAAGCATTAGGGGAAGAATGCCCGAACTTAAAGTGGTGCCATGTGGCAGTGGAAGTGCTTGAATAGGCATGGAAGGTCACTCAAAGAGGTGCATTCCACAACAAAAGTGAAAAGAGTTATAGTTTTGGCTAGCTTGATGATGAATTCACCCTTCAAAAGAGGGATGTCCTCCCAAAAAGGGGATTTAATTCATGTTAAAGGGGGTTTATGACGCATTTCACATGGATTGAGGTGCATTCACATATATTTGTAGTAACCTCAAAGCAAAAGATGACACATCATTTGTAGTTAAAAGTTAAAAAAAACAAAGTCTAAAAGGCACCCTAAGAGGAGTGCCCCAATTTTAGGCTTTCTAGCTCTTTGTTATTAGTATTTATTCCTTTGGGCTAGATTTGGAAGGTATAAATAGGGGAAATATTCATTTTCAAAAGGGATGGTTGAAGTGTGGGAGATATACTCCAAGCCTAGCTGCAGATTTTTTGAGAGGAAGAAGTTAAGAGGCTTTTCAATGTAAGGCTCCTCATCTTTCTTTTGTTTTCTTCAGTTGAATCGATCACTGGAAATTATTAGTACAAATCTGTTGGAATCATCTTTGTAGGACAATTTTGCTCCAAAAAGATGACATTAAGGTATATATGAAACACTCAATGTCTTGTAATCACTGTTTTTATTGAAAGATATTTGTTGCTGTAATGTCTTGGTTAGAGTTGTTCTCTCTCTTTTGAGGGCTACCATAGCTAGGGCTGAAGGTTGTGTGTGGCACATTTAAACCCCACTTGTTTTTTGGGTGAGATCACACATCAAGAATGATATATTATTGGTTATTCATTTTATAAGGGCGGCTTCCTACTCGTCTACTTCATTTACAGTTTCTTATGTGGCTGTCCTTTAATGATTCACGGTTGCGTGTCATTATTGATTGCGAGGATTTTCTTGGTGTCATGTCCCCATTTTTATTTTCCTCCATAGTATAACTAAGATGGGTTTCCAGGGGATGTGATGGCTAGGCCACAAGAGTAGCATTACATCATTTTCTTATGTGGCTGTCCTTTAATTTTTCACGGTTGCATGTCATTATTGACTGCGAGGATTTTCTTTGTGTCATGTCCCCATTTTTATTTTCCTTTGTAGTATAACTAAGATGGGTTTCCAGGGGATGTGATGGCTACACCATAAGAGCAGCATTACATCATTTTCTTACATGGCTGTTCTTTAATTTTTCACGGTTGCATGTCATTATTGACTGCGAGGATTTTCTTTGTGTCATGTCCCCATTTTTATTTTCCTCTATAGTATAACTAAGATGGGTTTCCAAGGGATGTGATGGCTAGGCCACAAGAGCAGCATTACATCATCAGCGGCCCAGAAGGGGTTTTGAGAAGTTTTTACGAGATCCGATGGCATTTGCTTGGCATATTCCATCATCCACACAACTTGTCTTTTGTTCTGTTACATTCTAATAACTTTCATAAAATGGGGTTATTATTGGGCCTAATTTAATTAATTATGCTTGAGGTGGCATTCCGAAAGGAATATTTGATGGAATACCTCAATGTAATAGCTCATTGGAAACAAAACAAGAAGATTTACAAGATGGGATGATGTGAACAAACTTCCAATGGCCAAACAAAGCATGGTGAGCAAAGTGACTTTAATTAGTCAATTAAAAAGGAGGGGAAAATAATTAATTGAAGGAAAAAGGCCAAAAGTGACTTAGTGAAATAAAATAAAATTAAAAGTCACTTAGATGGAGTAAAAAAGGGAGCTTCTAGAATAATATTAAAATAATCAAAATAAGATGCTTCTGGAGGCTTGGAGATATATCTATGAAGTTTTCAAAAGGACGAGGAGGAGACCATGTGGGTAGACTTGGAGTTTAGTATTTTTCTTGTGGAGAAGTTTGGAGAACCGGGAGTTGCCTGCTTCAACAGTAGCCCTAGGACAAAAACCCTCAGGTGATTCAGCAAGAGTGGGTGGCTACCCATCTCTCCCCTTGGTGAATTCATCCAGAATTCACAAGAGAGCTTAGCAATTGCAGTTCAATTCAATTTTAGAGAGCAAGTGTAGCATTGGAGCAAATTCTTGAGGTCAGCTTTCCATGTCACCTATTTTCGCTGCATCAGAATGTAAGCCCCAATTTATCTATTATAATAAAGTTGAAATTATTTTCTACTCATCATATTATTGAATTGCCGAACTCTATTTGTTATATTTTACATGGAAATCTTCTGTTAAATAAATGAATTTTTATATGTAGCATCTTTTTCAGTTAAATTCATAGAATTTGCCAAAGTTTTCAATTTGAATATTACAGTGGTATCAAAGATGGTTTTCCTGCGATCCCAAGGGATTAAAAGATGTTAAAATTCACAACTAAGGCCAAACTCCACATGGCTCATCTTATTTATGACCACTGATATTTTTCTTGGATTCCTCTCTCCGAGAGGTGTAGGATTGATCTAAAGATCACCCGATTCTAACATGTACAAATGAAGTTATGAATTTATTTTGATTATGGTCAAATTGTCAAAGTCGGCCATCGAACTTATGTAGACTCAAAAACCCAATAGCCACGTCTATTCATCCTCAACGTTGCATATAAATAGAAGGTGACTTAGCCTCATTTGGATACAACCATCTTCACACTTCTCTCTCTTTCTCCTCTCTGATTGGGTACAGATTTCTGGACCTCTCTCTCTCCACACGTCCGAAATTTCAGGAGAGCAATATTTCAGGAGAGCGAAATTTCAAGAGGCCAAAATTTCAAGAGGCCGAAATTTCAAGAGAGCGAAATTTCAAGAGGCCGAAATTTCAAGAGGCCCAATTTCTAGACAGTTTGACCAAGCATTGACCAGCATGCGTTGACCTCCTTTCACTGCATTTTCGTGAGGGCTATCTCTGTTTGGGAAAGCCGCATTTTTGGGCACATAAATCGAGGCTAAAGATTCACTGTTGACCAGTGTTGACGATAGCTAGGGCTGACCACAGGTGGGCTGCTTGACCAGACTTTGACTAGGTTGAATTTGACTATTTTGAGGGATGTTTTATCTTGTTATTTGGAGGTCAAAGTTGACTGAAGTTAATCGATTCGCTGAAGGTCAAATCTGCCATGTTGACCAACATTGACTTTTTTGGTTAGGGCTCTTTTGCTGCTGTTATAAATTATCAGATTTGTAAATTTGTATTATCTCTCTCTGCTGAACTATTGAATACTAAATAATATTTGATCAATGGTTTCCCCACATTGGGGTTTGTCCCTGGCTGGGGCCACATCTTGTGTCCTCTTGTCTTGGCTTGTCTTCTACTATTTATGTTTATGTTTTATCTGCATTTTACTATCATGTTGATGTGATTGCTAATTTGAATATTGATACTGGGCTAATAAAGAAATTGAAGTAAAATTGCTCTAAAGCATAGAACATACCATTGTTGCCTAAAATTAACATGGAATCAGAGCTGAGATGAAGACAAAACTCAAGAAAGAGTGAAAGAGCAATCACCAAAGACAGTTGCACAACGAAAAAAGGTTTAATGGGCTCCTCATCCTACTTCCCGGCTGAAGACAAGCTCCATGATAAATCTGACTATCATGGATGGAAGATGTCTCTTGATTTGACCTTGGAAGAAAAAGAAGTGATGGACTATGTACAGGGTAAAATCCCTAAACCTCCTTCAAATGCACGGCTACTGCGAAGACCAAGAACAATAGGGTTGAATTCAAAGCAAAGAAAATTATCAAGGATTCCAATGACAAGCATCTGGTGGCCTACATATCCGAATTGAAGACCTCCAAGGAGATCTACGACAAGTTGAACAACATGTTCAAGGTTAGTAATGCTAATCAAATTCTATTTCTCAAGAATAAGTTGAAGGATATTAAGAAGGGCAAGGACAAGGATATTCAATCCTATTTCTTGAGGATTACTGAGATCAAGAATGATCTACTCTCGTTTGGAGAAGTCATTCCTGACAAGGAACTTACTCTCACCACCCTTGGAGGACTCCCACCTGAGTGGTATGTATTTAAAACCACCGTCCTCAACAATGATCGAATTCCAAGGTTTGAAGAATTGATGTCGAGATGCATTCAAGAAGAAACAAGAATGGTGGAGAAAGACATGCCTTCTGATAGAAGCAACCCCACTGCATTCTTCGCTCATGCCAAAAGGAGAAATAATGCAGGATCTAAAGGTCATTTCCATGGAAAGTCTGGATCTAAGTGAGGAAGGAAGGGCAGGTGGTTTGTTTGCAATAAGTTTGGCCATTATGCAAGGGAGTGTCCAAATAGAAGGCACACATCGCATGATGATGATCACAATCATTCCAGGGGAAACTTAAACAAAAACAATCAAAGGAATGGCAGATCCAATGGAAAAGGAAAACGAAATATAGGACATCAAGGAAATGGTCGGCCCTCCAAGAAATCAAGGAACTCCAGGTATGAAGAATCAAATTTTGTTAACAATAAGCAAAAAGAGTATTATATTATATCAGCCCTCTCCACTGCCTCTCCTCCGGACACTTTGGGAAATTGGTTGATTGATAGTGGTGCCTCCAGGCACTTCACCGATACAAGTAAGCCCTCTCTAATTTGATTAGAAATGAGACAAACTTGGAGATCATCCATGGAGACGATGCCACCCTTCAACTGAATCAGGGTAACACTATTCATTTGCAAGAAGTAAGATATGTACCTGATCTCATGAAGAACCTGATGTCCATTTCAGCCATGGAGGACAAAGGATTCAAGGTGGCATTCATCGATGGAAAGGTACGTGTTTAGAAAAGAAATTTTAAAGATGCTTTTACTCTTGGGTTATGGGTTGACACTTTGTATCAAGTTGGAGGAATTCCATTAGGAGCCATGTCTTGCGACACATCTCTACAATCTAAACTATGGCACAGGAGGTTTGCCCATCTTCATTATAAGGCCATACCCGATGTGAGACAAATGGTGAGAGGTATGCCCGAGTTCAAAGTAGAGCATGAAGGTGTATGTCGAGGATGTGCCAAAGGTAAACTTACAAGGGGACCATTCCCCTCAAGTAATAGCAAGACCACAGATATATTGCATTTGATCCACTCCGACATATCTGGTATGATGCCCGTAAACTCTTTGGGGGGGTTCTTATATTGTTGAGGTTTCTAATTTTCCTTAGTTAGAAACCCTTCATGCACTTTTTTTGATTTATGCCTACCTACTTGTTATTTTTTTCTTTAACAAGTTATTTACAAAGTAAATACTAAAAATAAACACCAGTGCATGCTCAACATATTACAGATCAGAAACTAAAATAAACAAGAACAAACACACCACATGACACCATTATTTTTCGACAAATGTCCCCGAAAAAACCCAATGCGGGAAAAATGGTGCATCTATCTGAGGGTTTTCTTATTAAGCAATATTAGAGTACAATCTGGGTGTCGAAACTGGCTTACCCAACAGATAATTTCCTTAGCAACGATACCTCACAGTTTGAGAGAAATCTCTTGTCTGAAACCCCGAAAAACCCTTTCGGCAGCTGCTCAACACAAAACTACTCCTGCAACCCCAGCGTCTGCCCAAACTGGACTCCGTCAACCCCTCTCTGTCTCACACTGGCCCTGCATTAGTCTGGGAGCCTCTGCGTCAGTTGCGCTGACCCCTTTGGTGCTCTGCGCAGCACTTGGCTGCCTCTGCGTAGCCCTGCGTGAGCCCTTGCTGGCTCTATGTCACCCTCCTTGGCTGCTGCGCTTCTCTCCCAGCACAATCTCTGCCTTCTCTGTTTCTCTGTACTCAATGCCCTTCAGCTGCTCTCCAGATCACTATTCTATCTCTCTTAGCAAACCTCGCTCTCGAGAATAGAATGACTGATCATCTGGTGTACTCTCCAAATGACCCTCAAGCCTCCTCTTATACTTTTCTTGTTGACATCTCAACAGCCGAGATTAAGTCCCTAATCAACGACTAAGATTAGATCTGGCTTGATCCATGTCTTTTGGACCACTCTAACACAGATTCATATTAATACACATTAATATTTTATTTTCCCTAAGTTTAGACTTAGGGACTCCATTAAAAATATTAATTATTTTAATATCTCCTAATCTGTTTAGAATCTGCCCAAACCCTTTCTGGGTATTGGATATCTCATGTGCCTCAACCTCTCACCAAATTTTGTGGCTAGAGCACGTCTGATGCTACCCCAAATCAACACTCCCTCTTAGCGAGGACTGTGTTCTAGCAATACTCCTCACTGAGTATTACTCTAACCATCCAGCATCGGTACCTGTGTTGATGCTAGGCCTTCCTACCCAACATCCTCTGCACTACTACCTCCTGTACTGCTGCCCATGGTTCTGCCACTGCCACTACTGCATCTGTACGACAACTCTCTCTGCATCCATGCTGCTGTTGGTCCTTTCTCCCAGCACTGCATCTACACTGCACCTCCTCTCATCATGTTGCATCGTGTTGCCCACTACTGCACTGCAACTCAGTTACTGAGAATAACTGACCTCCCTGTTGGGCTAGAGACACCCTCTGATGCTGAAGCTCCCTTTGCCACTGACAACTGCTCCCTCTCTGACCTCTGCGCTGCTACAACAACTCCCTGCATCTCGCACCGTTGCACACATCTTTGTACCTTCCTGCACTGGTGCAACACTCTTGTGCCTCTCGCACTGCTGCAACTTGCTAGCTCTGCGCTATCTCGGGACTCCTGCATTGTAGCTCTCTCTGCTGCTCCATCCGCATCCGTCTCTACCCACTCAGCCAGTCTTGCTACTCCTCGTCGGGCCTCCCGTAGCAAGGTCTAATCCAAGAGGCTGGGTACCTCAAGTATCCTACCCCTCATCTCCTCTAGTCCGCCTGACTACAGCTCAATGTCTCCCCACTTCCGCTCAAGTGGCATGTGCGCACTCATGGCACAGTCATCGTCTGTCAAAACTTCTTTCTTTGCCTGTGCTGGCGCTGCCTTAGTCTTGGAAGACTCTCCCTTACTCTTCTTCCTTGGGCACTGGGTCGCATAATGACCCATCTCCCAACAGTGGAAGCACTTGATCGTGGAGGGATATTTCTTCTTCTGCTTCTCCTACTTTCCCTCAAATGCTAGGGCCACATCCTCCTCCTGCTGAACCTTGATCCCTTTGCTACTGCTACCTATCTTTGACTGCCATCTGATCTCTTCCTGGCGAAGAGCTGCCCACATCTCATCCCAAGGTAGGAGAGTCCCTCTGCCCAAGATGCTCTGGACAAACACTTCCCACTCTTCTGAGACAACATTCAGGGTTGTCCTCACCATAAGCTCTTGATCCATTGTCACTCCTATAACAGTCAACTGATCTCAAATCTCATTCAATCCTCTGAGGAAGGAGTCAATCGTTTGACCCTTCTTCATCTGATACGACCTCATCTGGTTCTCGAGCAGCGTTCTTCTCTCCACAGAAGTATGCTAGTACAGGTTCTTGAGAGCCTCCCACATCTCAACTGTGTTTCCTTCTCAGCTATATGTGGTACCACATGACCTTGACCCCGTCAAGGATAATGCACTTGGCCCTCGCCATCGCCTCCTCGTACTTGTCATTATCTTTGGATCGACTAGGATAGCTATCGCAACTGCACTGTTGATCCAGGTTCCTCGGCTCGAAACCCTCGGTAACAACTCCTCTGGCCCTGCTCCATCAAGTACTGTTCTGACTACAGTACCTCACTAGCTCCACTCTGCAATATTTATGCAGCCTTCTAGACTCCAGCAACTGCCTCTCTATGAACTGCGTCAACCCCTCTCTGCCCCACGCTGGCTCTGCATCACCCCAGATGGGTCTACGTCAGCCCTGGGATGCCCTACGTCAGCCCTCTAGCCCTCTGCGTCAACAACGTTGGCCTCTCTGAGGCTCTACACAGTTCCCAGCTTCCTCTGCGTGGCTCTGGTTGGCTCTTCGTCACCCTTCTTGGCTTCTGCGCTTCTAGAAACAAACTTTGTCACCTCGGGATAGCTGTATTTTTGCTGCTTATTGCTCCGCTCGATTGATGTGTTTTAGTCCTCCTGTGATCTACAATCACGCTCTGATACCATGTTGAAATTTCTAATTTTCCTTAGTTAGAAACCCTTCATGCACTTTTTCTGATTTATTCCTACCTACTTGTTATTTTTTTCATTAACAAGTTATTTACAAAGTAAATACTGAAAATAAACACCAGTGCATGCTCAACATATTATAGATCAGCAACTAAAAGAAACAAGAACAAACACACCACATGACACCATTATTTTTCGACCAATGCCGCTGAAAAACCCAATGCGGGAAAATTGGTGCAGCGATCTGATGGTTTTCTTATTAAGCAATATAAGAGTACAATCTGGGTGCCAAAACTAACCTACCCAACAGAGAATTTCCTTAGCAGCTATAGCTCACAGTTTGAGAGAAATCTCCTGGCTGAAACCCCGAAAAACCCTTTCGGCAGCTCCTCAGCACAAAACTGCTCCTACAACCCCAGCGTCTGCCCAAACTGGACTGCGTCAACCCCTCTCTGTCTCACATTGGCCCTCCGTCAGCCTTTCTAGGCCTGCGTCAGCCCCAGGAGGCCCTGCGTCAGCTTTGGGAGCCTCTATGTCAGCCCCAGGAGGCCCTGCGTCAGCTCTAGGAGCCTCTACGTCAACTGCGCTAGCCCCTCTGGTGCTCAACGCAGCACTTGGCTACCTCTGCGTGACCCTACGTGAGCCCTTGCTGGCTCTATGTCACCCTCCTTGGCTGTTGCGCTGCTCCTCCAGCACAATCTATGCCTCTTCTCTATTTCTCTGTACTCAATGCCCCTCAACTGCTCCACCGATCACTGATTCTATCTCTCTTAGCAAACCCGGCTCTAGAGAATAGAATGATCGATCATCTGGTGTACTCTCCAAGTGACCCTCAACCACCCTCTTATACTTTTCCTGTTGACATTTCAATGACCGAAATTAAGTCCCTAATCAACGGCTAAGATTTGATCTAGCTTGATCCATGTCTTTTGGACCACTCTAACACAAACTCATATTAATACACATTAATATTTTATTTTCCCTAAGTTTAGACTTATGGATTCCATTAAAAATATTAATTATTTTAATATCTCCTGATCTATTTAGAATCTACCGAAACCATTTCTGGGTATTGGAGATCCCATGTGCCCCAACTTCTCCACCAAATTTCGTGGCTAGAACACATCTAATGCTACCCCAAATCAACATATATTATCTCACCTTTACGAATGATTATTCTTGCAAAACCTCGATCTACTCCGTGAAGAAGAAGGATGAAGTGTTCACCTGGTTCCGACAGCTCAAAGCCTTGATCGAAAACAAATCCGAGAAGAAAATCAAGATATTGAGGACTGATAATGGGACCGGGTATGAATCCAATGAATTCTAAGATTATTGGAGAGAAGCTGACATTAAGAGGGTGTTAATTTTAGGTATGTTTTATGCTTAGAGCAATTTATTTCAATTTTCATAGTTATCTCAATATCTTTTCAAGATTAGCAATCACATCAGCATTAAAGTAAATTGTAGATAGAACATAAACATAAATCATAGAAGACAAGCCAAGACAAGAGGACACAAGATGTGGCGCTAGCTAGGGACAAACCCCAATGTGTGGAAACCCTTGATCAACTCTTCTTATATGTTCTTCAATAGTCCAGCACAGAGAGAGAGAGATAGTACATTTACAACAGAAGTCAACACTTTGACTTATCTAGATAAGATCATAGATCATCTCTAAGAAGCTGATACATGAGATCAGTTGAAGACATTCTGCTTCAACTGATTCTCCAAGGTGACTCCTTCACCTATCATTGCACTACATCTCGTCATCATGCTACACCTCACCGTGCTACACCCATCATGACAATGCTGGACCTTGCTGCACCTTATGCTGCACTGTTGTCCTGGTGTTTAGCACTGTTGTACCTAGTGCCACAACTGCACCATGCTATCACCCATGTGCTTGCTGCACCATTGCAGCTTGTTTTCTTGCTGCACTAAGCACCATGAACTTCTTGTTGTTGTTGCAATACATCATGTTGTTGTAATATATCATACTGCTGCAAAATATCATACTGTTGCACCTCATTGCAGCATTCATCATCCCAGTGTTGCACTTTGTTATATTTGTGCTACATTCATTATGTTGTGATACACTTCATCACTATACCCATCATCATCACAATGTTGTCACATCATATCACTGAAACAGTGATTCGGACAGCCTTCACAATGTGGTCATGGACTGGTTAGGAAATCAATGACAATGCTACCAGCCTTCACAATGTGGTCATGGACTGGTTAGGAAATCAATGACAATGCTACCAGCCTTCACACCTCAGCTGCAACATCCCTACCAAGACTACGGTCACCCTTCTTCAACACTCCTACATCCCACATTGGCTTGTCATACCCTAGCAGGCCTTATGTCCTCCTAACGTAGACCTGTAGATGTGATAAGGACTGTGGCTTGCTATATCTTGCTGCAGTAGCCCTTTCCAAGGGTTATAGCCCCACAAAACTATGCCTTCGACCCTCATGATAGCCTGCAACATCCATGACAGTCTCTCGGCCTCCACCAAAGTGTCACTACAGCTCCAACAGTTAACTCGGCCTCCATTGATGAACTCAACCTCCTTTATGCTGTCTTAGAATCTCCCTTTCTTGTTGCGGCTAGGGATTAGGGCTGCTGTAGGTGCACTCTTTCTCCTCCACGTAGAGTACTTAGGCTTCTACCATGCGAGCGTCAGATAGGGCAGCGTTAGGGCTTCTTGTAATTGAGATAAGGGTTGTCTTTCATGATAGCGTTTAGGGTAGCATTAGGGATTGTAAGGACAGCGTAGGTCTCTTCACCATCACTACATTAGGGCTTGACCATTGGGCAGCGTTAGGGCTTCTCCATAGAGTAGTGAAGATTCTTCTCCATGAATGTAGATGAGGTCAGCATATATATCTCTTTGTCTAAGGCTAGGGCAAACCTCCTAGATTAGTGTATTCTCTTTAAGGATTCTTCCTTCCATTAAAACCCAAACGAATGGAGAGGAAGAGATCACAAGAGAGTTGTGTGTATCCAAATGACTTTGAAGGCACCTCTATTTATACTAAAACGTTGAGCACATGTGGGGTTTATGTTTATTTGGTTGCTGGCCGACCTTGACAAATTGTCCCATAACACAAATAAATTCATTTCTCCATGAATACTTATCAGAATCAGATGATCTTTAGATCAATCCTACACCTCTTGATGAGAGGGATCCAAGAAAATATCTTCCATTAATAAGATGACCCACATGGAGTTTGGCCCTAGTTTCCAATTTCAACACTCCCTCTCAACTAGGGAGAACTCCATCCGCTGATCCATATGTCGGACTGTACTATCTCTGCCATCAGTGCCTTGCCCTGCTCTTCTCTGTTGAACTATGAAGAAGAATAATTGATCGAGAATGTCTCATACCATTCTCCATTGACCCGAAGTCAGTTTTATTGATCCCAGATCAATATCACAAGAGAGTCTCAAACCACTCATACTGATCCCAGATGAGGTCATCGTAGCATAGAGAGTACGGTAAATACAACGATGCGTCCATCAATAGTACTACTATGGTCCCTAACCCCATTTCCCTGCTCATTGATCAGATGAGAGGTACTTCCCATGAGTCCCAAACTGCATGGGTAGGATGCCTCAACAGGAGAACTAATCATCTTGTCCCTAAGTCGTCACGGGGTATCGCAAGGGTGTAAAAATTTCTGTTTTCCCACCCCGGTTTTCAGTTTCTCCTTATTTCTCCCATGTAGTTAAATGCCCATTCCCATAACCATACATTTAACAAACTGAAAAAAATAAATATTGCTGAAAACACAAATTCTGGAAATTTTTCAGAATGCTGGAAATTGTAGAATTAAAAATCAGCAATCAAAAACAGCCATTAAAACACATTAAAACACTGATATTTTTGGTCAACTTGACCCTGGAAAAACCCCCTACAACTCTTGGGGAAAACCAGTTTGAGAGCTCTTCTTTATTTCTGAAAATTGTCTTTTTACAGTGAGAATTATTCAGCAAAAAATCAGCAAGCAAATTTACAACTTATCTCATTTCCCATGCCTCACAGCAATCTGGAAATTACAACAAACAGGACAGCAATAAATGTTGTACGGCCTCCGTTTTGTGTGCAGAAAAATCAGCATACTGCTCCTCGATTTTTGTGCAAAAATCTACCTTTCACTATGTGCTGAATCAGCTGTACAAATCTGCTCAACTGCTGCCTTGGAATGTGTGCCAAGCTGCTGTCTCCTTCTCCTCCCTGCTCAGAAATCTCTCTTGCTCTCTTGCTCTCCTTCTCCCAATCTGCTCATGAAAGAATGAATGACCTTTTCCTCCTTTAATATAACTCCAAGTGACTTTTGGGTGATCCAAGTGACTTTTGGGTGATCTCTAAATCCAATGGCTGAAATAGATTTAGATCAATGGTTGAGATTAAATGCTCATTTAAATCTCACTTTCTATTTTTTAATTCACCCCACTTTAATAAAGACCCACTTAGTCATTTATTTCCAAAGTCACTTTTCCTTTCTAATTTTTCATTTACTTTAAAATTAGACTTAGTAACTTTATCACTTAAAGTCACTTTTAAATTAGATTTAACTTTATAAAATTATAAAGTCACTTTAGGAGAAAAATTAAATTCTTTTGGACACTTTTCCCTAGGCCAAAGATCAAAGCCTAAGGGAACCACCTGTCCTCCGGTACCAAATTTCAACAAAGGGAAGGCTGAGCCATTCACCCTGTACACAGCGTACCATTAGGGTAGGGTGAGACGCCCTATGGTCATGTGTTTCTCCAAGCAGTACCCCAAGCCCCCTGGAGCTCCCAGAGCTCAAAGCATGTATCATGCAGGACCCTTATAAGGTCTCTCAACGACTCCAAGTCGTTCAGGAAAGTCACAAATTTGACCTTTCCCTGGGGCTTTGACAGAATGCCTACGACCTGTACAACAGTCTCAATGCGATGGAGCCTCCTCGCTCATCGACGTACCATATCCCTGATAAGGTAGTATTTGATGTCTATTTGCTGGAGAAATCATAGAATACAGGATTCCTCAACAATCGAATCCCCCCTGGTTGACACAGAAGATCACAGTGGTATGCATCATGTGTACAAACAGCTCACTGAAGAGCTTCCAAAACTAGGCAGCGTCATACGAGATCATACTCGTAGCTATGTATTCAATCTCGATGGTGCTTATAGCAACTGACTTCTGCTTCCTGCTTATCCATGATATCGAAGAAGAATCCAAAGAGAACCAACACTCAGAAGTGCTCTTGCAATCCTCCACACTACCTGCCTAGTCAGCATTCGAATAATCATGCAGCTTCACATTTCCGACAGTGTATCTCAATTCATGAGAGCTTGTGCTCCGAAGATATCTCAAAAGATTCTTGGCACCAATCCAGTGAGGCTCAACCATGTATGAGCTCATCATACTAACTGCAAATCATATGTCCAAACGGAAGTTCACCAAGAACATCAGCGTGAATGAGTTTATGAATCTCAGAGGCATTTCCTGAATTTGGTCCAGCATCACTACCATATAACTTCTTAAAGTTAAGATCATCGAGGTAGTCACGGGCTTGCAGTTTACCATTCCACATCCGGAATCCAACTCCCTCTTACTTCTGCAAATGAGAGGGTTTGCACCTGTCAGAAATAGGTCGTCCTCAGAAGGTGCCGGTATGAGAGGTCTATTATCCACAACCTTCAAGCAATGGTTTGGATCGACTTCACTCCTAGTGAGTCTCAGCCTTATCAGACAGCTATCAATCCTCTCATACTACGCCCAGGGTGTTTTGCTTCAAGCCATAGAGGGCTTTCTTCTACCTACATACATGAGATTCTTGATCATGAATCTCAAACCCCTCGGGTTGTTCCAAACCTGTGGACCTGCTACATAAGGGAAATGGTTCCTTTGTAAGATTTTCATTCGATACATCTCAGACATGTACCTTCATTCTCTTCTTGAATTCAGGCATCCCTGTCACCATCTGACTCACATCGGGTAGAGACCCATAAGTAGACCTCCGTGTTATAGATGAGATATGTCAATTGACATGATCCCCAATGGACCATCTTGCAACTTGATACAAATTGCCAACCCTGAGCCCATGAGAAAAAAAATCTTAGAAAATTCTATTTTCAAACACGTACCTTTCCATCAATGAATGCCACCCTGAAACCTTTGACTTCCATTCCCGAAATGGACACCGGGTTCTTCTTTTGATCAGGTACATAAAAGAGATTTTGTAAATGAATCGAGTTACCCTCATTCAATTGAGGGGTAACATTCCCTACACCCTTTCCAGGATAGGTGGCATCGACTCCAAGTATAATCCCACGATTGTTTCTGTCTCTACCAAATTAGAGAGAGCATCCTTCTATCTAGTGAAATGCCTTGAAGCACCACAATCAATAAGCCAGATTCCCAAAGAGTCTGAAGGAGAGGACTAGTACAAGATAACGGTTCTTTATCTTATAAGAAACAACATTTGATTCTTCATACTTGGGGTTCCTTGCTTTCTTGAAGAGTCAGTCGTTTCCTTGATGACCTGCATTACCTGTCATTCCTTGAATCATTGAAGATGTCCCTGGAATGATTGTTATCTTCATCAAGAGATGTGTCCCTTCCATTCAGACACTCCTTCGCATAATGGCTGAACTTATTGCAAGCAAGGCATCTGCCTTCCCTTCCAACCTTAGATCCGGACTTCACATTGAAGTGATCTTTAGGTAGGCCATCAGAAGCTTCCACTGCGCCATTTTGATAATATTCTTTGGTTTGACTTCACCCTTGGTGAATTTGAAGAGGGATGAGGAATCCATTGATCCTTTTGTCCTTTCCCAACTGTCTTCAGTGATTGCTCTTTCGCTCTTGCTTGGGCATTGTCTTCACCTCAACTCTGATACCATGTTAATTTTAGATATGTTCTATGCTCAGAGCAATTTATTTCAATTTTCACAGCTAACTCAATATCTTTTCCAGATAAGCAATCACATCAGCATTAAAGTAAACTAAGATAGAACATAAACATAAATCGTACAAGACAAGCCAAGACAAGAGGACACAAGATGTGGCGCTAGCCAGGGACAAACCCCAATGTGGGGAAACCCTTGATCAATTCTTCTTATATGTTCTTCAATAGTTCAGCAGAGAGAGAGAGAGATAGTACATTTACAACAGAAGTCAACACTTTGACTTATCTAGATAAGAGCAATGATCATCTCTAAAAAGATGGTACATGAGATCAGTTGAAGACATTCTGCTTCAACTGATTCTCCAAGGTGACTCCTTCACCTATCATTTCAATACATCTCATCATCATGCTGCACCTCACCGTGTTGCACTCATCATGACAATGTTGGACCTTGCTGCACCTTATGTTGCACTGTTGTCTTGGTGTTTAGCACCGTTGTACCTAGTGCCACAACTGCACCATGTTGTCACCCATGTGCTTTCTCTGCCATTGCTGCTTTGTGTTCTTGTTGCACTAAGCACCATGAACTTCTTGTTGTTGTTGCAATACATATGCTGCTGTAATATATCATACTACTACAAAATATCATACTGCTGCAATATATCATACTGCTGCACTTCTTTGCAACATTCATCATCACAATGCTGCACTTTGTTATATTTGTGCTGCACTCATTATGCTATGATACACTTCATCACTATACCCATCATCATCACAATGTTGTCACATCATATCACTTAAACAGTAATTTGGATAGCCTTCACAATGTGGTCATGGACTGGTTAGGGCATCAATGAAAATCCTGCCAGCCTTCACACCTCAGCGCCAACATCCCTACCAAGACTATAGTCACCCTTCTTCAGCACTCCTACCTCCCATGTTGGCTTGTCACACCCCAGCAGGCCTTATGTCCTCCTAACGTAGACCTGTAGGTGTGATAAGGACTATGGCTTGCTACAACAAACCTATCTCTTGCTGCGGTAGCCCTTTCCAAGGGTTATAGCCCAACAAAACTATGCCTTCGACCCTCTAGATAGCCTGCGGCATCCATGACAGTCTCTCGGCCTGCACCAAAGTGTCACTATAGCTCCAACAGTTAACTCGGCCTCCATTGATGAACTCAGCCTCCTTCACACTGTCTTAGAATCTCCCTTTCTTGCTGCGGCTAGGGATTAGGGCTACCGTAGGTGGACTCTTTCTCCTCCATGTAGAGTACTTAGGCTTCTACCATGGCTGCGTTAGATAGAGCAGCGTTAGGGCTTCTTGTAATTGAGATAAGGGCTATCTTTTATGACAGCGTTAGGGAAGCATTAGGGATTGTAAGGACAACATAGGTCTCTTCACCATCATTGCGTTAGGGATTGACCGTAGGGTAGCGTTAGGGCTTCTCGATAGGGCAGCGAAGATTCTTCTCCATGAATGTAGATGAGGGCAACATATAGATCTCTTTGTCTAGGGCTAGGGCAAACCTCCTAAATCAGTGTATTCTCTTTAGGGATTCTTCCTTCCATTAAAACCAAAACGAATGGAGAGGAAGAGATCACAAGAGAGTTGTGTGTATCCAAATGACTTTCAAGGCACCTCTATTTATATATACTAAAACATTGAGCACATGTGGGGTTTATTTGGTTGCTGGCTGACCTTGACAAATTGTCCCATAACACAAATAAATTCATTTCTCCATGAATACTTACCGGAATTGGATGATCTTTAGATCAATCCTACACCTCTCGATGAGAGGGATCCAAGAAAAATATCAGCTGCCATTAATAAGATGACCCACATGGAGTTTGACCCTAGTTGCCAATTTTAACAAAGGGAGACTACAACGTCATACACTCCTGAGCAGAATGGTGTGGCTAAAAGGAAGAATCACTCTATTGTAGAAGTTGTTCATGCCATGCTTCATGATCAAGGGCTTCCGAAGTTCCTATGGGTTGAAGCTGCAAATACCGTCGTGCAAAACCGATGCCCTCATCAAGCATTGGACTCCAAGACTCCCGAAGAAATGTTCACTGGTAAGAAACCCGATGTCTCTCATTTTAGAATTTTTAGAAGTCTAGTATTTTTCATGTGTTGAAAGAGAAAAGAAGCAAATTGGGTGCATTTGGGAAGAAAGGAATCTTTGTGGGCTATAGTGAAAATTCTAAGGGATATAGAATTTATGTGGCTGGTCAAAAGGAAGTCGAGATAAGTCAAGATGTCACCTTCGATGAAGATATGGTCCTTAGAAAGATCAACAACCTTCCTAACCTAAGGAAGGACAAAGAAGCTGACACTGGAAATCAAGGTGCAAAAGAAGACGAAACGATGTTTGATGTTGATGAACCTATGGATCCTGTGGATCCTATTGATCCTCCTCCTCATGACCCCTCCTCCAAAAGGAAACCCTCATGGCTTAGGGAGACTCTCAAAGATGCCGAGAGACACATTGCGCCAAGGGGGACTTTCCATGCAAGTAAGAAGCCGAACAAGTATCAAGGATATTTGACCGCTATGAGCACTATCATTCAAAATGAGCCTTCATCATTCGAAGAAGTCGTGAAGCATCAAGTATGGAAGGATGCTATGAATGAAGAATACGAGTCAATTATGAAGAATGATTTCTGGAATGTGGTCCTTAGACCCCAAGACAAATCGATTGTCACCTCTAAGTGGCTCTACAAAATCAAGAATGGAGCTGATGGAAGTGCAGAAAAGTTCAAGGCTCGCTTTGTTGCTTGAGGCTTCTCTCAAAAGGAACGTGTAGATTATGATGAGATATTTGCACCTATTGCCTGATACACCACCATTGCTGCCTCGCAAGGATGGAACTTGCATCAGATGGATGTCAAGACTGCTTTCTTGCATGGTTGAATCAAAGAATAAGTCTACGTGGAACAACACGAGGGGTTTGAGGTTCATGATCAAGAATCTCATGTATGCAGGTTGAAGAAATCTCTCTATGGATTGAAGCAAGCACGTCGAGCTTGGTATGAGAGGATTGATAGCTATCTGATGAAGATGAGATTCACTAGAAGTGAATCCGATCCAAACCTTTACTTTAAGGTTGAAAATGATGAACCTCTCATTCTGGTACTTTATGTGGACAACCTCTTTCTGACAGGTGCAAACCCTCTCATTCACAAATGTAAGAGGAAGTTGGGTTCTGAATTTGACATGAAGGACCTAAGATCGATGCATTATTTCCTAGGGTTGGAGTTCTGGCAAAAGCCAGGTGAAATTCCTCTCTCAAGGAAAATATGTTGTGAAGATATTGGTAAGATTTGGGATGGTGGACTGCAAGCCTGTTACTACTCCGATGGAACTTAACTTTAAGAAGTTATGTGTTAGTGTTGCTGGACCTAAATTGGGAAATTCTTTTGAGTATCGTCAACTCATAGTAGCACTGATGTTCTTGGTGAACTCCCATTCGGACATATGTTTTGCAGTTGACACATTGAGGCAATATATGGTTGAGTCTCATCATATACATTGGATTGGTGCCAAGAATCTTCTGAGATATCTTTCAGGGCACAATCAGTCATAGATACACTATCAGAGATGTGAGGCTGCATGGTTATTCTGGTGTTGATTGGGCTGGCAGTGTGGTGGATCGCAAGAGCACTTATGGATGCTATTCTTCTTTGGGTTCTGCTTCAATATCCTAGATGAGCAAGAAGCAAAAATCGGTTGCCTTGAGCACCACCGAGGCTGAATACATAGCTGCTAGTATGGCCTCCCGTGAAGTTGTCTGGTTGATGAAGCTCTTCAATGAGCTATTTGGACATGTGTTGGATACCACCGTGATCCTCTGCGACAACTAAAGTGGGATCTGATTATCAGAGAATCCCATGTTTCATGATCACTCCAAGCATATAGATATCAGGTACCACTTTATCCGAGACATGGTACAACGAGTAACAATAAGGCTCCATCACATTGGGACTGATAAGAAGGTCGTCGATATTCTGACAAAGCCCCTGGCGAAGGTCAAGTTCTTGGCCTTCCGAGAACAACTTGGAGTCGTGGAGAGACCCTCTTATGAGGGCCCTGTATGAGATGGATATTGAGCTCCAAGAGATCCGGGGGGGCTTGGGGTACTTCTTGGAGCGATGAGCAACCATAGGGTGAGTGGTTCAGCCTTCCGCTGCGATACACCTTGGCGACATGTAGGCGGGATGAGTGGTTCATCCTTCTCCTGCTAAGACATCCTACCCATGCAGTCTGGCACTCATGGGAAGTACCTCTTGTTTGGCCAATGAGTAGGGAAATGAGGATAGGGACCATAGTACTACCGATGGACGCATCGTGTACTACCATACTCCCCATGTTAGGATGACTGATATTGATCTGGGATCAATTGGAACTGACTTCGGGTCAGTAGAGAATGGTATTATACATTCTCGATCACTTCTTCTTCATAGTTCAACAGAGAAGTGCAGTGCAGAGCAGTGCATTGATGGCAAAGATAGTACATATTAGCAAATGGATTAGCAGATGGAGTTCTCCCAAGTTGAGAGGGAGTTTTAAAATTGGAAACTAGGGCCAAACTCCACATGGGTCATCTTATTTATGACAGCTGATATTTTTCTTGGATTCCTCTCTCCGAGAGGTGTATGATTGATCTAAAGATCATCTGATTCCGACATGTACAAATGAAGTTATGAATTTATATTGATTATGGTGAAATTGTCAAGGTCAGCCAGCGAACTTATGTAGGCTCAGAAGCCCAACAATCACGTCTATTCATCCTCAACATTGAATATAAATAGAAGGTGACTTAGCATCATTTGGACACAATCATCTTCACACTTCTCTCTCTCTCTCCTCATTGATTGGGTACGGATTCCTGGGCCTCTCTCTCTCCATATGTCCAAAATTTCAGGAGAGTTAAATTCCAGGATGTCGAAGTTCCAGGATGTCGAAGTTCCAGGATGCCGAAATTTCAGGAGGCCGAAATTTTAGAGAGCGAAATTTCAAAAGGTTGAAATTTCAGGGACTGAATTTCTGGACAGTTTGACGAAGCATTGACCAGCATGTGTTGACCTCCTTTGACTGCATTTTTGTGAGAGCTATCTCTATTTGGGCTGCACGCATTTTTGGGCACAGGCTAAACATTGACTGTTGACCAACGTTAACTGCAGTTAGGGCTGACAGGTGCGCTATTTGACCAGACCTTGACTGGGCTGAATTTGATTGTTTTGAGGGCTATCTTATCTTGCTGTTTGGAGGCCAAAGTTGACTAAAGTTAACCGATTTGCTGAGGGTCAAATCTACTGTGTTGACTAGCGTTAACTTTTCTAGTTAGGGTTCTTTTGCTACTGTTATAAATTATTAGATTTGTAAATTGTACTATCTCTCTCTACTGAACTATTGAAGACTAAAAGAAGATCTGATCAAGGGTTTCCCCACATTGGGGTTTGTCCCTGGTTGGTGCCACATCTTGTGTCCTCTTGTCTTGGTTTCTCTTCTACAATTTAGGTTTATGTTCTATCTGCATTTTACTATCATGTTGATGTGATTGCTAATCTGAATATTGATACTGGGCTAATAAAGAAATTGAAGTAAAATTGCTCTAAAGCATAGAACATACCATTGTTGCCTAAAATTAACAAAAGATAATCTCCTTGGTCTTTGTCATAGCCGAATTTTTATGTAGGGTCAATTTATTGGACCACGATTTATCCTGTCATCAGGCCGACTCTGATTGAAAATTGCAAGCGAAATGTAGTTATGACAGAACGAGCTTATTGAAGAGGTCGAACCCTCAAGTTCAATCGTTATACTCAAGGCCATTGTGCTAGTTGTTGGGTGATCAAATCACTGTGTCCTCAATACTGTGCAAAATATAGATATCACTCAAAAGTTGAACTGGAACCAAATTTATTTCAAAGGAAATGATTTTTCCTTCAGCTCATTGGATCAAATTATCACAATGATGATAAGTGTTTAATTAAAGCGTAGAGCCAGTGCTACGAAGGGGTCCGTCCCAAACATCAAACCGTTACCAGAAGCCAATATCGAGTCAAGTATTTCTTAAATCGAATTGTCGAATCGTGAGTTAATAGATTGACCAGACAGAGGACAATTTCATTGACTAAGTTCGCAAGTGCCTGAGGACAACGATCTAGGTGCCAATTTGAAGTCGTGCAGAGCTGTGGGGATTTTGTACAACTGACAGGCGGGATTGCAGCAAGTAACCAACATTGTTATAGCTAGTTGGAGGTACCTCGAAGAACGAGACATCTTATCCCAGAAGATAGATCGATGAAGTATCAGTAGTTGTAGGTCAGGTAAACCACTGAGAACACACAAAAGGTCGTGACAAAGATTGATTGTTGTGTGATGGTCCATTGTGAAATACATGTATCAATCATCGATTTGTTGGATCAAGTCATTAATCAAGTGTCGTCGAGTTTCCAAGATCATATTCTAATGTACCATGACAAATCTAGGCAGAGCCACGTTCCAAAACTTCATCGAGCAAATCAAATTGAGCTCACTAGCGCAGTGACTAAGCTCATCATATTTGTGGGGAAGAATTCACTATGTAATAACCAGACAAAAGAATTGGTCAAGTGAACCAACGCGATTAGAATGTTATTATGGTCCATTGCGCTAGCTATGATGATTGAGATATTGTGCAATTGGCATGAGTGTTGAGCAATCGTGGCATTTCTTCATGTGTTCTGTCTGAATTGGAACAGGACCTGAGTGCAATCAAATCTCAAGGAGGAAGAGCAATCTTGTATACAAAATGCATGCGTCCGTCTAGAGTGCCCACTAATTATTTGACTTGTAGGGTGTGTGTCATTTCATAAGATTGTGATCATAAGGGATTGGAGCCAACTTTTCAATTTGTCGAGGCAGATTCCTTTAATACGAATTGGCATTTCTGTGAATTGTCGTGCAATTGTAAAATCAATGAGAGTTCATTGTGCTATGGAATTTGGATGTTGAGTATCCAGGCTGATCGTTGGCAATCATTGTGGGCACCTGTGGTAATACCAATACACCTGAGCTATTGTGCTATCCAGTGGGGACATTGTGCAAATATTGTAACAATGTCTATGCACATTCACATGTAGCTGATATGTGTGGTTAAAATATTGATGCATGTATAATGGAGCCAAATTTTCAAGAAATCGTGTTGTCTCACAAAGTATATTGGCTAAGTACTAAGCTATGGTGGACAAGCTATTCAATCTTGAAAGGCTAATCTATCTTCTCGGGAGCTTAGAACAAAGGATCTTTTGGTCAATATTTGAAGTTGTTGCATGTGGAATAGCAGAGGAGCTAGTCAACCTATGCATGGACGAGTCAGAGCAGCATAAGGAGATAGCTGACAAAAGTTTCATACGCTAACGTGATGAAAAGACAGGTTGATTCTCTTCCAATTAGAGTTTCCCCAGTGGATCAAATTGAAGCTTCAAGTTCTCTATCAACCCAGTTTCACCAGCTTCCAGATCATTTATCCTTGTTACTTTGACCACCAGGTGTTCAAAAACTCTATTTGCAAGCTGATTATTGAAATCCTTATTTGAAATATTTTAAAGGGTTGGTTCCTACATCTTAATAATCTCTATAATGTGTGCATAATAGTCATGCTATTAGTCTCATTCATCAGACTTTCACTAAGATTGAAGCCCTGCAAGGTCATCTAGTCCATCTAGTCGTATATCAAAATGTATTGTTGTATTTGAGTCAAGTAATATTGTTGCTACTATTGTTAGTATGTTGTTGTCCACATAGTTGTGTATGTGTCAAAGGTATGTCATGGTTGGGTCACTAAACAAAAACTTGTGAGCGTATGCCCACTTATGGGTTTGCATGCAAAATTAACATGGTTGTGGGTTGCAGGGACTATCATATTTTGTCCCTGTTGTACTATTTGGTTGAGTCTTGTGTCATATATTCCACGAGTAAAATGTGAGAGATCTTTTTATTGTGTACTTTTGTTTTCAAACCATTGTATAAGTCAACTTGATGTACTTTCCATCATTTCAGTAAAACAAGGATCAAACCTTCATAAATTACCTTAATAAATTAGCAACAGCAAATAGCAAACCCTTTTCAAAGGAGATGTGTACTATTCTTTACCAAAAGCAGCGATAGGAAGAGCATGAGATGGAATACAAACTCTTTGCACTCGGGGAAAATCTGAGATTCATGAGGGTTACAACAAAAGCCCTCAAATTGGAGGAACTAGACTCACTCCTTTCCAAAATGGACCAGTCAGATATAAAGAGCCTAACTTGGGCTCTAAAACCAACGATGATTGCCCTAGTACAACACAAGCTTTTGGAGCACCCTTGTGAAGGGATCAAACTTTGAGTTTCCTCCTATCTCAGTAGTATCACGATGTTGACCGCACCTATAATCCCTTAGAATATTGACATTCTTAGCAGAGTCTTCAGGCTAATAGTGGAGACCTTGTGGGACTTGGATAACAATGAGGGTCCTACCTTTGAGAAGAAGCTTGAGATTCTAGAAGTCATGGCCATGGTTAAATATTATGACCTCATGTTTGACTTAGAGTGTGATGACTTGATTCTCCAAATGTTCCAATGCTTTTACAGCATTAGGAAACACCATCTTGACATGGTCAAAACACACATGTAGTCCATTTTTTCATCATGTCTGGGAGGTCGTGATGCCATTTGCAGGTGTTGATTTAGGGTAGCATCGGATGTGCTCTAGCCATGAAAATTGGTGGAGAGGCTAAAGCACATGAGATCTCGAAGACCCAGAAATGGTTTGGACAGATTGTACCCGGTTTGGGAGATATTAAAATAATTAATATTTTTAATGGAGTTCCTAAGTCTAAACTTACGAAAAATAAAATATTAATGGGTATTAATATAATATTGGGTTAGAAGGTTCCAAAAGTCAGGGATCAAGCCAAATCTAATCTTAGTCGTTGATTAGAGATTTAATCTCGGTCATTGAAGGACCAACAAGAAAAGTATAAGAAGAGGCTTGAGGGTCAATTAGAAAACACACCAGAGTGATCAGTCATTCATTTTCCTAGAGTGGGGTTTTTAAGCAAAAGTGAATCAGTGATCAGCAGCGATGGGAAGTGAGTACTGGACAGAGAGTCAGAGACAATGCCAAGAGACCAGCGCAGAAGCAGAGAGCGAGAGGCAACAGCCAGTTCAGGCCACGCAGAGCCCAACAGAGACAGCGCAGAGGCCAGAGGGACTGCATCATCCATGCAGAGGGCAGCAGGAGTAACGCAGAGGGTCCCACAGGCTGTGCAGTGCCTCAAAGGGCTGACGCGGAGAGGTTTCACACTGATGTAGGGCAGCAAGAGGCTGACGCAGAGGCCAGAAGGGCCAGCGCTAAGCTTTAGAGACGCTCGAGAGGGTTTCATGGGACAGGTTTTCTGAATACCAATTTCCGAATAGAGAGGTATTGCTGCCGTGTATTTTTCTCTATCGGGTGAGCCGGTTAGGCACCCAGTTGTACTCAAGGAAATACTGCATAATAATATACCCTCGAATAGCTGCACTGGTTTTCTCGCATTGGGTTTTTCTGGGGACATTTGTCCAAAAATAACGGTGTCACTTGTGTGTTTGTTTTCTTTCAACTGTTGATCTGTAGATGTTGTGATTGTATTGTGTTTATTTTGGTATTTAATTGTTTAAAATAACTTGTTCGAATTTAAACAAGTAGAAGAAATAAACCAGCAAAATATAGATTAATTTTCTAACGGATAGACTTAGAAAATACAACATGGTATCAAAGCATGGTTACAGATCACAAAAAAGTTGAAGGCATCAGATGAGCAAAGCATTTGTAGTAGATTCTGTTGTCCCAAGTGACAGAGTTGATCCTTGAAGAAAGCGACAAAGGGAGGGTTGACACAGAGGGACTGCGTCATCAGTCCGGGCCTAAGAGAGGCCAGCGCAAAGGCTGATGAGGGCAGAAACAGGCTCACTCATAGCGACGCAGAGGCCAAGAGTGCTGATGCAATTGGCCGAAGGAGTTGTTTTGCCGTGCTGGGTTTGTGCAGAGCCAAGAGGCTCAATCCTACATTAGCTGGGGTGAAGGAAGTTGTGGGCAGTGTGCGAGAGCGAAGCTGCTGGGGTACTATGGTCAGAACAGTACCTAACAGGGCAAAACCAAGGTAGAGGGAGTTTTTGCTGAGGCAGATTTCTTGCCAAGGAATCCAGATCAGTGTTGCAGTTACATAGATGATCGAAGAGGGGCAACTTGACGATTGGCAGAAGGATTTCCGAGAGGGAAATTGGGACTCAGAGGGAGTCCAGAAGAGAACTTCCAGACGAGAAGTAGAGAGGCTCAGAGGATTCGAACCAAGAACTTCCAGACAGGCAGTAGAGAGACTCAGCAGGAGTCGAACTGAGAACTTCCAAGCGGGAAGTAGAGAGACTTGGAGGAGTCGACAAAGAAGAGCAAAGAGATGGTCGTGAATGGGCTGAGGGATCAGGATAGGCTGGATGAAGCATCCAACTTTGTGGTCTAGAAGGCCAGGATCTTGTCCATTCTAGACAAACATCGCATCAAGGGCTTCGCCTTGAGAGTAATGGCTATCCCAGTTGACCCAATAGCTAATGAAAGGTACGAGGAAGCAATGGCCAAGGCAAAATGCATCATCCTTGATGGGGTCAAGGATCATGTGGTCCAACATATTGCCGAGAAGGAAACGACAAAGAGGATGTGGGACACCTTGAAGACATTGTACTAGCATACTTCCGTGTAGAGGAAGATGTTACTTGAGAATCAGATAAGGTCATACCATATGCAGAAGGAAGAGCAAATAGATCTCTTCCTCAATCAATTGAAGGAGATCTGGGACCAACTGACTTCCATAAGGGCCACGGCGAATTAGGAGTTGATGGTGAGGACCGCACTAAATGCAGTCTCCGAGGAGTGGGAGACATTTGTCCAGAGCATACTTGGCAGGGCGAGTCTTCCAGATTGGGAAGAATTGTGTGCGGCTCTTCGCCAAGAAGATATCAAACGGCTGACCAAGACAGGAAGTAGCAGCAAAGGAGTCCGGATCAAGAAGGAATAAGAAGAGGATGCAGCGCTGGCATCTGAGAGAAAGCAGGAGAAGAGGAAGAAGAAGGACCTCTCCAAGGCAAGTGCTTCCACTGTGGGAAACTGGGTCACTATGCGAACCAGTGTCCGAGGAATAAGAACAAGGGAGAGGCTTCTGACTCTAAGGGAGCACCAACGAAGGCGGAGAAAGAAGTCGAAGAGGATGACGATTGTGCCATGAGTGATCATGTGCCACTAGAGAAGAAGTGGGGAGACATCGAGCTGTAGTCAGGAGGACTATAGGCGATGAGGGGTAGGATCCTTGAGGTACCCGACCTCTTGGATTATACCTTGCTACAGGAGCCCCGAAGAGGAGTAGCAAGACTGGTAGATGTAGGTAGAGACGGATGCCGATGAAGCGACAGAGAGTGCTACAACGCAGGAGTCACCAGACAGCGCAAGCCTAGCAGGCTGCAACAGCGCAAGAGGCACAGGAGTGTTGCACCAGTGCAGGATGGCACAGAGATGTGTGCAACGGTGGGAGATGCAGGGAGTTGTTGCAGCAACACAAAGGTCAATAAAGGAAGCACTTATTACTGGTAGATGGATTTTCAATATCGGGAGTGTTTCTAGCCTAAGAGGGATGTCAGTAGTTGGGTGGATCAGTTACTTGCTTCTCAATAACTGAGTTGCAGTGCAGTAACGGTTAATAGTAGAATGATGCAACATGATGAGAGGGGGATGCAATGTAGATGTAGTGTTGGGAGGATGGACCAGCAGCAACACGAATGAAGAGGGAGCTGTTGTACGGATGCAGCAATGGCAGTGGCAGGGCCATGGAGTTGTTGTACATGATGCAACAGTGCAAAGGATGTTGGGCAAGGACTCAGGAGGCCTAGAATCAACACAAGTACCAATGCCGGATAATCAGTGTGATGCTCAGTGTGGAGTATTACTAGAGCATAGTCCTTGCTAAGAGGCAGTGTTGATTTGGGGTTGCATCGGATGTGCTCTAGCCATGAAAATTGGTGGAGAGTCTAAAGCACATGAGATATCCAAGACCCAGAAATGGTTTGGATAGATTGTACCCAGTTGGGGAGATATTAAAATAATTAATATTTTTAATGGAGTTCCTAAGTCTAAACTTAGGAAAAATAAAATATTAATGGGTATTAATATAAAACTGGGTTAGAAGGTTCCAAAAGTCATGGATTAAGCCAAATCTAATCTTAGTCATTGATTAGAGATTTAATCTCGGTCGTTGAAGGACCAACGAGAAAAGTATAAAAAGAGGCTTGAGGGTTAGTTGGAGAACACACCAGAGTGATCAGTCATTCATTTTGCTAGAGCGGGGTTGCTAAGCAAAAGTGAATCAGTGATCAACAACGAGGGGCAGTGAGTATGGGGCAGAGAGGCAGAGATAGTGCCAAGAGACCAGAGAAGCAGAGAGCAAAAGGCAGCAGCCAGTTCAAGCCACGCAAAGCCCAGCAGAGACAGCACAGAGGCCAGAGGACTACATCATCAATGCAGAGAGCAGCTGGAGTAACATAAAGGGTCCCAGAGGGCTGATGCAAAGAGGCTTGAGGCTGACGCAAGGTAGCAAGAGGCTGATGCAGAGGCCAAAAGGGCCAGTGCTGAGCTTTAGAGACACTGGAGAGGGTTTCATGGGACAGGTTTTCTGAATACCTGTTTCTGAATAGAGAGGTATTATTATCATGTATTTTTCTATGTCGAGTGAGCCGGTTAGGCACCCATTTGTACTCAAGGAAATACTGCATAATAATATACCCTCAGAATAGCTACATCGGTTTTCCCGCATTGGGTTTTTCCGAGGACATTTGTCCAAAAATAATGATGTCACTAGTGTGTTTGTTTTCTTTCAACTGTTGATCTGTAGATGTTGTGATTGTATTGTGTTTATTTTGGTATTTAATTGTTTTAAATAACTTGTTCAAATTTAAACAACTAGAAGAACTAAACCAGCAAAATACAGATTAATTTTCTAACAGATAGACTTGGAAAATTCAACAGCAGGGAGTTACAGTTTAGATTGTTGCCCATTTGGAGGAGGGAACAGTTGGTCTCACCTACTGCTTTTGAACTAGCTGAAAGTTTGGTTGAGCAGAACATAAAAATTTTCAAGAGATGGTTGACCCAGGAGAAGTTGTGGAGGGATTGCGATGACCAACCATGCAACAAGAATAAACTGAGGAGGAAGGGTCTTTTTTTCATCTACAAAGAACCTTGGGGACTTGACCACTAATGCATGAGTGACACAGAGGAGATGGCAGAGTTAGAGCAAGAGGAGGTTCTTTCTAACTTTTTGGATGAGGATTCTTCCTTTATAGTTGAGTCCATGGGTTCTTACGAGGATATCTTTTAGGAGCATGAGCAGTCATGTAGAGTTGATGACAGTAGCCCAAATATGCATCCATGTGTGGTAGAGGAGTATGATGAGCAACAAATTGTCCCCGTGAGGTAAGGAGATTGGGGAGTAGATGAGTGACTGATGATTCAGCGTAGAGAGCACATAGAGGAGCATGAGTCAACTAAGGAGGAGGATATGCACAATGTGCATGATGAGCCATTTGTTGAGAGCTAGTTAGACGTTCATGCTAAGCCCATGATAAAGGAGGATGAGTAGCCATCTTTTGGACCAACAATTGATGAGGAGCGAACAGATGCACATGCAGCTAACAACGCTATAGTACTTTCAAGCAACAACCCTCTACAAGAGTACACAAATAGGGTGTGCAACACGGTTTTCCCACTTGTACCCATTATAGCAGAGAGGCAGGGTTTTCTAGATGGATATTGATGATTGCCTAGGAAAAGTTGCATGAGTTGGGCATGGTGCAACATTGAGGACTTATCCCATATGCAGGTTCCTATGCATTTGATCCTTCCCACAGGATGGATTGGCAAGAGATCATGAGTTGGTATCCTATTGATGGTGGATCATTCCTAGTCAAAGGCATAGTACAACTAGCGCCCTTAGATATAAGGGACACTACATGCTCCAGTCAACAGTGGGATGTAGGCCAACAGTTTATCAGCATACCAGTTGCACTAGGCTTGTATCAGCATAGTGAGGTTGACCTTGGCCTATGCCAAGAGTTCGACTAGAGAGAGATTATGAGTTGGTATTTTATAGGTGGAGCAACATTTATGACTAGAGACAGAACACAACCAGAGCCATGGGGCATGGATGAAGATGGACCATGGTGGCATTAGGATACACGTGGATCTATTGATAGCAGGTCAAGTAGATGTGCTTGGGATCCAAGTAATGGGGGATCTATTCATGTTTGGATTGCATGGAGGCATGATGTGGTCCAATGGTTCATATGGGATCTTGGTATTAGTTTGCAGATACCTCTACAGTGGACAGGTGCAGATTGCTTGAGGGAAAGCAATCTTGGGGGGAGAAATAATCATGTCCCCATTTTTGTTTTCCTCTATAGTACAACCAGGATGGGTTTCCAAGGTATGTGATGGCCAAGCCGCAGGAGCAAGATTACATCATCAGGGGTCCCGAAGGGGTTTTGAAGAGTTTTTATGGGATCCAATGGCATTATCTTGGCATATTCCATCATAAGCACAACTTACCTTTTGTTTTGTTGCATTCTGATAACTTTCATAAAACAGAGTTATTACTGGGCCTAACTTAATTAATTACGCTTGAGGTGGCATTCCAAGAGGAATATTTGATGGAATACCTCAACGTAATAGTTCATTAGAACCAGAACAAGAAGATCTACAAGATGGGATAATGAGAAGAGACTTCTAGTGGCCAAACGAAGCATGGTGAGTGATTTACAATTTTCCGAGATTAAAAGTAACTTTAATTAGTCGCTTAAATAAATAGAAGAGGCGAAAATAATTAATTGAAGGAAAAAAGCCAAAAGTGACTTAGTGAAATAAAATAAAATTAAAAGTCACTTAAAGGAATTGAAATGGGAGCATCTAGAATAATATTAAAATAATCAAAATAAGATGCTTCTAGAGCCTTTGAGATCTATCTATGGAGTCATTAAAAAGGAGGAGGAGATCATTTGGGGCAACTTGGAGTTGCGTATTTCTCTTGTGGAGAGGTTTTGAGAACCGGGAGTTCCCAGCTTCAGAAGTAGCCTCCAGACAGAAACCCTTGGGTGATTCAGCGAGAGTGGGGGAATACCTATCTCTCCCCTTAGTGAATTCATCCAGAATTCACAAGAGAGATTAGCATTTGAAGTTTAGTTTAGTTTCATAGGGTCAGTGCAACATTGGAGCAAATTCTTGACGCCAACTTTCCATCTCAACGATATTAGTTGGATCAACATGTAAACCCCAGTTTATCTATTATAATAAAAGCTGAGATTATTTTCTGCTCATTGTATTTTTGAATTGGAAAACTCTATTTGCTATATTTTACATGACAATCTTTTGTTAAATGAATGGATTTTTATATGTAGCATCTTTCTTGAGTTAAATTCCGAGAATTTGCCAAATTTTTTAGTTTGGGATATTACACTTCGGGAGATCCAACCTCTAATTTTGTGCATATTGAAGTAGATCCATGTGGTTAATTAAAGAATGTTTATAACAATCTAACTACGTGCTCCTTTCATATTTTCCGAATCCGCTTGACTGTTGATCTTAAATCTGTCGCCCAATTGGATAGGCACTAGTTCCTCCACAATATGAGAGGATAGATGACCTAAAATAAGAAGAATATTTGTCATGGTAAAGTTAACAACATTCCCATGTACCTACACATAGGGTTGAACTTCATTCAAGGGCTTGACTATCTTCAGGTACAAGTTTAGAAGATAACAATAAGTTTCCCAAGGCATTCCTTTTGTGGGTGTATTCACCTAATAGATGGAATCTTAGTTGTAATTGTTGAAATTCCTAAGTATTACCCGTTAGAAATTTTATATGTATTCTCTAGTTTATTTTTCCTACTTGTTAATTACGAACAAGTTATTTAACCATATAAATAACGAAATAAACACAATACAGTCTCAACCATCTACAGATCACAACTGAAAGAAATAGCAAACATACAAGTGACACCGTTATTTTTTGGACAACTTGTCCCCGGAAAAACCCAACTTGGGAAAACCAGTGTAGCAATTATGAGGGTTATTTTATTATGCAATCTATCCTTGAGTACAACTAGGTGCGAAACTGGCTCACCCGACAAAGAAAATAATCCTGCAGTAATACCTTTCTATTCGGAAGTAGTTATTCGGAAAATTTGCTCCACGAAACCCTCTGCGTCAGCCCTATGAAGCACTGCGCAGCCTCTACAGCCCTCTACGTCACTCCTGTAGCCTCTGTGTGGATGACGCAGGCCCTTCTGGCCTCTGCGCTGTCTCTGCTAGCCTCTTCGTGGCTCCCTTTGGCTTCTGCGTCTACCTCTCTACCTCTACGCTGGTCTTTCAGCACTATCTCTACCTCTCTGTCACGTACACACTGCCCCTCGCTGCAAACTGATCACTAATTCGACTTTTCTTAGCAAACCCCGCTCTAGAAAATCGAATGACTGATCTCTCTGGTGTATTCTGCAACTGACCCTCAAGCCTCCTCTTATACTTTTCCTTTTGGTCCTTCAACGACCGAGATTACATCTCTAATCAATGGCTAAGATTAGATTTGGTTTGACCCATGTCATTTGGAACCTTCTAACCCAGTTTTATATTAATACTCATTAATATTTTATTTTTCCTAAGTTTAGACTTAGGAACTCCATTAAAAATATTAAACATTTTAATATCTCCTAAACCGAGTAGAATCTTCCCAAACCATTTCTGGGTCTTGAAGATCTCATGTGCTTTAGCCTCTCCACCAACTTTTCTAGCTAGAGGACATATGATGCTATCCCAAATCAACACTCCCTCTTAGATCACTCCCTCTTAGAAGGTATGGTGTCACTTGTGTGTTTGCTATTCCTTTCAGCTGTGATACTCCACACTGAGCATCACCCTGATTATATGGCACCGATACCTGTGTTGATGTTAGGCCTCCCAGCCCAACATCCTCTGCACTACAGCATCCTGTACTGTTGCCCATGGACCTGCCACTGCCACTGCTGCATCCGTATGGCAGCTCCCTCTGCATCCTTGTTGCTGCAGGTCCTTACTCCCAACACTACAACCCCCTCTCATCATTCCGCATCGTGCTATTGCTAACTGCTATTGCACTACAACTCAATTACTGAGAAGTAAGTAATTGATCCACCCAACTACTGACATCCCTTTCAGGCTAGAAACACTCCCGATGATGAAGCTTTCTCTGTCGTTATCTCGTGCTCCCTCTACTACCTCTATGCTGCTGCAACAACTCCCTGCCTTTCGCACCGCTGCAAACCTCATTGTGCCATCCTGCAGTGTTGCAATCTCCTCTGTGCCTCTCGCACTATTTCAACTTGCTAGCTCTGCGCTGCCCGGGACTACTGCACTGTAGCACTCTCTGTCGCTTCATCCGCATCCGTTTCTACCGACATCCGCCAGTCCTGCTACTTCTCACTTCGGGGCTCTCGTAGCAAGGATCTGATCCAAGAGTTTGGATACCTCAAGGATCCTGCCCCTCATCACCTGTAGTCTTCCTAACTACAACTTGATGTCTCCCCATCTCTTCACTAGAGGTATGTGAGCACTCATGGCACAATCATCATCAACGGCCATCTCCGCTCCTCTGTTCTACCCCCTCTGAGTCTCTACTTCCCTCCTAGAAGTTCTCTTCTTGACTCCCTCTGAGTCTCGATTTACCTCGTGGAAATCTGCCTGCCAACCGTCGAGTCACACCTCTCTAATCTCCTATGCACCTGCAACACTGATATGGATTTCTTGGCTAGAAATTCGCCTAGGTAGCGACTCCCTCTACCTTAGTTTTGCCCCGTTAGGTATTGTTCTGTCTCAGCAGCAACAACACCCCACCAACTTCACTCCTCGCAATCTGCCCACAGTTTCCTATGCCCCAGCAACTGAAGAACTGAGCCTCTAGGCTCTGCGCAATCCCGACATTGGCTGAATTGCTCCACTAGCCAACTACATCAACCCTCCTGGTCTCTACGTGGCTCTTCGTGAGCCTCTTCTTCCCTCCTCAGCGTTTGCACTGAGCTCTCTCTGGCTCGAACTAATGACGCAGTCCCTCTGCGTCAACCCTTCTCTGTAACTTTCTGCTAGAAACAACTTTTGTCACTTGGGAAAATTGTTTCTGCTGCAAATTCTTTGATTCAGTTGGTGCCTTAAGCTCTCCTGTGATCTGCAATGCTCTGATACCATGTTGAAATTCCTAAGTATTACCCGTTAGAAATTTTAATCTGTATTCTCTAGTTTATTTCTCCTACTTGTTAATTATGAACAAGTTATTTAACCATATAAATATCGAAATAAACACAATACAGTCTCAACCATCTATAGATCACAGCTGAAAGAAATAGCAAACACACAAGTGACACCATTATTTTTGGACAACTCGTCCTCGGAAAAACCCAACTTGGGAAAACCGGTGCAACAATTCTGAGGGTTATTTTATTATGCAATCTATCCTTGAGTACAACTGGGTGCCAAACTGGCTCACCTGACAGAGAAAATAATCTGGAAGTAATACCTCTCTATTCGGAAGCAGATATTCAAAAAATCTGCCCCACAAAACCCTCTCCAACACAACTGAAGCACTGTGTCAGCCCTCCTAGCCTTTGTGTCAGCCCTCTGAGGCACTGCGCAGCCTTTACGACCGTCTACGTCACTCCTGCAGCCTTTGTGTGGATGATGCAGGCCCTTCTCACCTCTGCGTTGTCTCTACTAGCCTCTGCGTGGCTCCCTCTAGCTTCTACATCTGCCTCTCTACCTCTACGTTGGTCTTCTGGCACCATCTCTGCCTCTCTATCTCGTATTCACTGCCCCTCGCTGCAAACTGATCATTGATTCGACTTTTCATAGCAAACCCCACTCTAGAAAATCGAATGACTGATCACTCTATTGTATTCTCCAACTGACCCTCAAGCCTCCTCTTATACTTTTCTTGTTGGTCCTTCAACGACTGAGATTACATCTCTAATCAACGGCTAAGATTAGATTTGGCTTGATCCATGTCATTTGGAACCTTCTAACCTAGTTTTATATTAATACCCATTAATATTTTATTTTTCCTAAGTTTAGACTTAGGAACTCCATTAAAAATATTAATTATTTTAATATCTCCTAAACCGGGTAGAATCTTCCCAAACCATTATGGGTCTTGGAGATCTCATGTGCTTTAGCCTCTCCACCAATTTTCATGGCTAGAGCACACATCTGGTGCTACCCCAAATCAACAATAGCTCTCTATTATTCTTTTTCTTTCCTTTAGATTAGGATACATGATCTTCCTCATCATTTTCTCTAGAGGAAGTGGGGCTCAAATAGGGACATGCCACTACTTTCTTGGGAGGTTTGCACTTTAACCATGGATTATGGCCAGCTTGATCTAACTAATATGCATGCCCATGGGAGAAATGACGAAAGCTAGATGGGTTATTTGGGACATGAAGGACCATACCATGGAAAATTCTTATTTTTCATCATATCTAGAGTGATATCCACTTGAACAACATACCAAGCCATTATGGTATTTGTGACATCATTGTTGTGATCAAAGCTTTTAATATTCTTGGTTAAAATCTTCTCTGAAGAATATGGATGGCTTGGAAAAATATTTCCAAACTAGTTACATTGAGACCTAGGAGGATAAGGTAAGTTAATTTTAGTAATGTCCAACAAATGACCACAAATAGATCAATGTGTTAAATTGGCAACTAGGGCCAAATTCCACCTTAGGATAGCTCATTTGATGGAGATGATGAATGCATTAAATTACTCTTTTCAAGAAGACCAAAATTGATATAAAGATCATCCAATTTGGACAAGTCGAAGTGTGGTTTAGAATTTATGCCCACATATGTGCAAATTGTTCAGGTCAGCCACATCATCATATAAGCTCAAGAAGCCCAATGGATGTGTCTCTTCACCCACAGTAAATTGTATAAATACAAGTGACCTCACACCTCATTTGGCATCATCATCACTGACATTATTCTCTCTCCTTTTATTGGTTCGTAAGTTATTAGGCAACTTCTCCCTCTTACACGTGTGGCAAGAAGGACGAGTTTTTTGGGTTGAGTTGCAGGACCGAAAATTTCAAGAAGTCGACCAAGTTTGACAAACGTTAACCAAGGGTTTGTTGACCATCTTTGACTGATTTTTGGAGCATCTTTTTTGTCCTTTTAGGCTGCATTTCTAGGCATGGGAATCAAGAGAATCTAGGTAGTTTGACCAGCGTTGACTGTAGTTTGACTGCAAAAAATTACAGCAATTTTCTCTCCTTTGACTGAGTTTGATCGAGTTCTTTTCGGTTGACTTTGACCTCCTGATCAGGCCGAGGCCGAGTTTGACTGGGGAAAATCGAGTTTTTTTGAGGATGATTTATTGTTGATTTGACCAACATTGACATTATGGTTAGCGCTGAAGTTTGACTACAGTTGACAGTGGAAATTGACAGGATTGTTTTGATTTTGAACTGGGCAAGTCAATTTGAATTTTGCACTCTCTCTCTCTCTGCTGAACTTTTGATATAATAATCAGGATAATTGATCAAAGTGTTTTCACCACATTGCGGTTTTTCCCTGGCATCCGCCAAATCTGGTGTCCTCTTGTCTTGGCTTGTCTTCTACATTTTATTTCATGTTCTATATAATATGAATAATTGATCAAAGTTTTTTCACCTCATTGGGGTTTTTCCCTGGCATCCGCCAAATCTAGTGTCCTCTTGTCTTGGCTTGTCCTCTACATTTTATTTCATGTTCTATATGCTTTTACTGTCAATGTTATTATTGTGATTTCTATTAGAAATTGGAAATTGTTATTGGGATGCTAAGGAACATTGAAGTAAATTGTGCTAAGCATAGAACGTACCATTGTTAACTAAAATTAACATGGTATCAGAGCCCAGGTGAAGACAAAGCCCAAGCAAGAGAGAGAAAAGGAATCACTAAGAAAACATTTGTTGAACAAGAATATTAGTCTAGCGTCAATCGCGACTACTTCATACTTCAAATCTGAGAATAAGCTCAAGGACAAATCCGACTATCATGCATGGAAGATGACTTTGGATTTGACTTTGGACGAGAATGATGTTATGGACTATGTAAAGGGAAGAGTGGTGGCGCCTCTTTCAAATGCCCCTGTTGCTGCAAAGACAAAATACAAGAAAGGTGAGGTCAAAGCTAAAAGAATTATCATTGATTCCATTCAAAAGCATTTGGTTTTCTATATTTCTGATTTGGAAACATCTAAGGAAATGTATGATAAGTTGGTTGGGATGTTCAAGGTAAACAATGCAAATCAAATCCTCTTTCTCAAGGACATCAAGATGGATAGAGGGGAGTCTATCCAATCCTACTTCATGAGGATTACAAAAATCAAGAATGATCTTCTATCTATTGGAGGAGTTATTGCTAACAGGGAGCTCACTCTCATTGCTCTTGGAGTTCTCACAAGAGCATGGGATGTGTTTAACACCGCTATTCTTAACAATGACAGGATTCCTAGTTTCGATGAACTATTAGCTAGATGCACACAAAAAGAGACAAGATGGAGAGAGACGAGCCTTCAAATAGAAATGAACCTACTCCTTTCTCCGCTCATGCAAAGAGGAAGAACAATGTTGGTCCAAAAAAACAAGGTCAAGGATTCAAGTAGGGATTCAAAGAAGGAAGAAAAAGAAGGTGCTACAATTGCAACAGTTTGGCCACTATGCTAGAGAGTGTCCTCACAAGAAGGATACTCCATGGGATGACGACAACAACAATAATCACAACTATTTCAAACTTCAAAGGCAATGGCAATCAAAGGAACATCAGGTTCAACAACAAAGGAAAGAAGAATGCTCCCACTGCTCGATATGGTAATGGTCGACCTCCCAAAAGGACAAGAAATTCCAAGTGTGAGGAAACTAATGTTGTAGAAAAAAAAAAGAATTTATCTTATTTCTTCCCTCACTACTGACTCTCCTTCGGAAACTTTGGATCATTGGTTAATTAATAGTGGTGCCTCAATGCACTTCACTGGGTACAAGGAGGCCTCTCAAATTTGATTGAAAAGAAGACTAATTTGGAGATGATACTTGCAGACAATGCCACCTACCCCATGAAAGGGATAGGGACTGCCACTCTTCACTTAAATCAAGGTCAAACCCTTCATCTACAAGAACTATTATATGTACTTGATTTGAAGAAGAACCTGGTGTCTATTTTTGTGATGGAAGATAAAGGTTTCAAGGTAAGCATTCATTGATGGAAAGATAAATATTTGGCAAAGAAACCCTAAAGATGCATTTACACTTGGATTTAGGGTTGAAGGTCTCTAACCCCAATCAATTGTGCTAGTTCTAGGCTAGATTCTTCTAGCATGATAGACTTGTTTGTTCTTGAACTCTACTATAAAGCCCTTATCTTCTAGGATGGAAACTGGAAACAATTTTTTCTTCATACCTAAAACAAACAAAACACATCATCAAACTCTAAAGAGTTACCTAACTTAAGCTAGAAGAAATAGTTCCAACTCCTAGTACTAAATACTTGGCACCATCACCAAACTCAACTTGTAGTCCTAAGTCCTACTTTGTTAGACTAGAAAACAAATATCAGGCTGATGTCATGTGACGAGATGCTCCATTATCCACATAACATGCATTCCTTTGAACCATGCTAGTAGAAATGCAAGATACCATTGAGAAATACTTCTCAAACTTCGTAGAAAACTCGTTCGTTTGAGTTTCTATAAAGGTTGCTACCTGCCTTTGTTGTTGCTTCCCATTGCCTTTGTTCTTCTCCATACAGTATGATGCATAATTTCCAAACTTATGACAGATAAAGCACTTGATTTTACTCAAGTTCTTTCTTAGCTGAGGCTAACTCCTTACTCTTTCCCTTACCCTTACTAGAACCTTTTCCTTTGCCCATAAGTCATGTGATCGAATAGGGCCAGGTTCTTGTCACCACCATTATTATTGCCCTTTGACTGCATCCTCCTAAATATATTCATCTACGGCCTTTCAAAGTTAAGAAGATATTCACAAGCACATATACCTTCGACAAATGGTTCCCATGACATTTAGAATCCATTTGGTTGCATGTTCACCAAATTTGCATCAGCCACCTTCACACCCATTGTAGCAAGTTGATCACAAATCTACATGATCTTCATTAAGTAACCGGTAACGATGTCTAATTTGTTCATCTCTATGGATCTGAGTTTGTTCCACAATACCATATTTGTGTTAATGTTCGCACTTTAGTAGAGACTAACCAGAGCAACAAACATATCTTTCGTCGTTGTCTTCGCAGGTATGTGAGGAATTAGTTCACCCTTCATGTAATCCAAGATGAGTTGCTTAGCCTTCACTTCTTTTCTCTTGTGGCTATCAGTTTTTGTGACTCTGTAAGCGTAGGCATGACATCCTTGACGATATCCTACAAATCACTTTCTTCCAATAGAAATGTTACCCTAACTTTCCAAGGAAAAATGTTGGACGCATCATCCAATCTATTTTCAAATATGAGATTAGATGTTTCCATCTCTATGATCACATGCATAAACTTCCCAAATCTGAAAACACACAAGAAATCTACCATACAAGAGTGCTTAGTCCTTCAAGCAACAATCATGAAACCCTCTAATTGTTGGTTCTCGATTCTGGCATTTGATCTACTATTGTAAACCCTCGAGGTGCTCAATCAAAGACTATGCTCTGATACCATGTAAGTTTTCCAAACCCTAGGTGACTGTTGTCATGTGCTTCTTAATTAAATAAATCAAATCTTGAATTTATTCAATAGTAGAGGTTAATTTCTATACATGCAACAGTCTCCCATATAGTTGGAAAATAAATAGTAGAAGAAAAACAATAATTTATCAGGTACACGCAAATTTTTGTCCTTCAAATCAAATTATCAATAATGATCAAAATTTACAAGGACACCTCAAACTGAGATGTTCATCCTATTGAAAACGAAAACTACTAGAACAGATCTAAGAAAGTGCAATACATTCATGTCCATAATAGTAAGGTTAAAGGAACTATACAAAATTGTCCATATGATTATATGAGCATTGTTGTAGATTTGATCTTGGCCTACTAAGTTTCTTGCCTACTATTCTTCCTCCATTACACTGCTTCATTCTCTTCCTTTGATGATTTTCTTCACCTTCTTGTGAAGAACGAATGTCTTTAGCCTCTACCTTGCCTTACCTTTATACCTAAGTTGCACGAAACGGGGAAACGGGTACGAGTTTCCGAAACGGGAAGCGATACGAAATGCGACCTCCCCAAATTTTGGAAACAGGGAAACGCAAATATATATATATATATTGAAAATATTTAAATATATATATATATATGTGTGCAATCATAAAGCATAAATGATACATTATAATCTATTACACTTAAACATTAAGATTTAATTTACATCACATTTACTCATGAATGATCACATAATGAAAATAAAAATATCAGAATATCCAAAAGCAACCTTTATTATATATCCAAATCTCAAAATCAGCCTTTATTTATATTAATATATGAGGCTGCAAGTATAATAAAGATTATAAGGCTGCAAGAGAGAGATCCAAATCAGAATTTTCTGCATCCACATCCCATTCTTTAGAAGGACCACTGTTGTACTGGGAGTCTCCTCCTACATAGTCGAACGAACTTAGTGCTCTTGATTAAATACACGTTTCATACTCTAGTGCCCTACATGATCTTGATTATTGGGAGTTTCCCCTGCATAGAGGGCTTGGTTCTCTTGATTAAATACAAGTTCTATACCCTAGTACATGATAAAATCCAATGGAAACATTGCAATCCCTCCAATCCTGAAAAACAAATAAGTCTGCTGGATTTTGAGTGAAATCTAAAATTCTACTTTCTCCATATGAAATCCAATGAGGGCGAAACCACTCTCAAACATCCTGAGTCATTTCATGGTAATGTTAAAAATTTAAGTAAAAGGATGAAAATGAAAAATAAAGGAGAATATCACTTTTACTTTAAGAATTTAACATTACCATGAACTGCATATCCCTCAAACTTCCTGATGAACTGCATATCAACACTAGGGCAAAAATTCACTTTTATAACTTTAGACACGCATCTAGAAGCAACAAGAAGTCACTAACATACCCTAAAAGTAAATTAAAAAACAAATTAAAAAAAACACAAGTTAATGAGGAAACGTGGGTCGTACGGCCCTGAAACGCGTTTCCGGCCGTACTGGCCACGTTTCCGTTTCGGGAAACAAGGCAGTACAGCCGGAAACGTGTTTCAAGGCCGTACCAAACGCATTTCCGCGTTTCGTACCCGTTTCCGTACGGAAAAGAACCTCTATACCACGTTTCCTGCAACATAGCTTTATACTTAGTTGAATACCAAACCCTAACCTCATGATGAGATCAACGATTGAGATTTAATCTAAATTAGTGTATTTAAAATACAATTTATTAAATTCTAACTCAATAAAAGTCTTTCACTAAATATAGTGAACTTACAAAAATAGATTTGACTCAAATGGCTTTCCACACATTTGACACTAAACAAACGGAAAAGTTCCTAGTTTGAGCTACGAACATCAAGAATTTTGTCCTATATAAAACACTGCTCACTCATTTGTATCTAGTTGAGAAATAATTGGAGGAACTTAGTCTTTCTTTGCCAAACTATTTGTGAGGTCATCCCACCTAAAAATTTTGTTTGAGAACTATGTTGAAGACATTTTTATTACAAAGTATAGTATTTCAAGACCAAACTATTTGTGAAGCCTTGTCTTGCTTAAGGATTTTGTTGGAGAACTATTTTGAAGAAATTTGTTATTACAAGCCTAGTCTTTATTTGCCAAACTATTTGAAGCCCTGTCTTACTTGAGGATTTTGTTCAAAAACTATTTTGAAGACATTTGTTCTTGCAAATACTCTAGGAGGAAGGAGCTGCTACAAGACCAATGAAAGGAAACATGCCATGTTGAAGGAGTCTGGTATAGTTCACTCTTACCTTACCCTCTTTGATCATTAGTATTTAATATTTATAACATTAAGTTTATACATCTAGGAAATCTAACTTTTGCTTTAGGACTAATTTCATCTTGTAATGCTTATATTAGATTCTTCTATGATTAATCTCCCCTAGTTGCTTGCAATCGTTCCAGTGTCATAGTTGATGTTGGCAGGGAAATCCTTAAATGGTACATATGACTTCAACACATAAGATACATGAACAAAGACTCAAGCCAAGTGTTCCCCATGGCCGGAGTGGAATAGGCACTAGTCTATTCCTTCCATTTTTTGCACCACAAGTTTTATTTTTTCCATTTACTTAGTTTTCCCTTGCAATCTAGGGTTTAATGTTTTACTTATTAGATCTAGATTGCTCTCTTCAAGTCTTTGAGCCTAACGTTTATATCTAATTCAGAATTGAATGATTATGAAAATCATGTTTTACAAGCTTGATCTATTAACATTTTGGAGGCAAGTTTTACTAGTCTTTTACCTTTAACAATCAAACTCAAACCTTTGAGTTAAAAATGAACTTTTCCTTAGATATATCTAAGTGAAATCAATGAATGGATATAATTGTGCCCAAACCAAGTTAATTTTAATTTGAGCCTATTTCATTTTTATTAAATGCTAAAAACATATAAAGAGTTGTGGCATTCTTAAATCTTGAAAGTTTATGCTTAATCCATACTTAATCATACATTTGCACTCAAACAATGATGTAAGGGCCTAACGATTTGAAGTTTGAAGGGTTAATTTGATGTTAAGTCTATTATTTTGGTGATACATCACTGAGAGAGGGCTTGAAAGCATTTAAATTTTCTTAACCGAACGTTTCATGAAATTGATGATCTAAGTTATTAAACACACTAAATCGACGGCATAAATCTTGCAACTATTTGCACAAAAGGCAATGACATTTCATCCATCTTTGCAATTTTTTTGCTAAAAATTTGTCTTGATGAAGGTTTAATATTGAAACATTCTATTTGATCCATGATATCACTCTCATAATGATTAAAACAATGCAAATGTGTTAAACGATATGTGTTAAAGGATGTTGCCCTAAGAGCTTGACATCTCAGTTTCATGCCTTGATCATGCTAGAATATGCTGATGCAAATCTATATTTGGTATGATTCATTTGGTCCACGTTGTAAAGACATTTAAGGATCAAACTTATGCTTAATATGCTCAAAGGAATTGTTTTGGAAACCAACATTACACTTGCAATTGCTGGTATAGCACTTGTGCCTATGGGTTTGACCAATGTTGTAAACATCGGCTAGGCCAAAAAATCACGATTTCGCAATTTTATTGCGACAAAATCGGGATCTTTGCAACATTGGGTTTGACACAAGAATTGGTTTACTTTTTGAGTAATATTTCAAACAAATCTTAAATGCACCATGTTATTCTTTCATCATTTGATGATGGTTTATGGACATTAATACACATAACATTAGTCACATTTCATAAATTAAGAACTAAATTATATATTGTGGAATTCAAGTATAATCGAGAGGATGGTGAGGTGATGTTTAATGAGTGACATTTCAGATCCACCCACTATTGTACATATGACTAATTGTGTTGATAGATGGATATCAATATCAATATCTAAATGTTCCAAATAACTTGCAAATCTAACCATAACATTGTGGATGTCATAATCTCTTAGTAGCAATTGTATCACTGTTTTGAAAGTATGGTTTCTGTTAAACCATATGGCATACTCCAATATTCACAGGGTGATTAATTGTACATTATATGATAATACTTGACCTCCTAGTGAGTGAGAAGTTTTGAAGCTTTTTTGAAGTGAACAAAGTTCGTTCAAGTTAAATACTCCAGAAGACTTGGAATATAAAGATTTCCATTGAGATACAAGAATATATATATTAAAATGTATGAATAAGATGATGTTACAGTTGATAATGAAGGTCCTGTATTATATAGGTAGGTAAACACCCTTTCACAAGAAGTGATGTCTCCTTAGACATGCCTCTTCGCTTAACTAATTATTAATTAACTAATCATTATTACAATTATTTATATTTATATTATTTATATATATTTTATTCATAACATTGCCTTCCTCCTCAAAAAAACTTTGTCCTCAAAGCTTGTCGATGCAAAAGGCTTGATCTCTTTCTCGGTTTCAAATGTCTTCTCATCTCGGCACTGTCATGTTCGTCGATACAAGTTGATATGATCTTCTAAGTGACAAACAAAACTGTCACACTAAGAAGGAATCAGACCATCCTAGATTAATCTTCTATGGAATATGTTGAAGTTTCTAAGTTTACTTAGTTTAGAAACCCTTCATGCACTTTTTCTGATTTATTCCTACCTACTTGTTATTTTTCTTTAACAAGTTATTTACAAAGTAAATATTGAAAATAAACACCAATGCATGCTCAACATATTACAAATCAGCAACTAAAAGAAACAAGAACAAACACACCACATGACACCATTATTTTTGGACCAATGTCCCCGGAAAAACCCAATGTGGGAAAACCGGTGCAGCTGTCTGAGGGTTTTCTTATTAAGCAATATCACAGTACAATCTGGGTGTCGAAACTAGCCTACCCAACAGAGAATTTCCTTAGCAGCTACACCCCACAGTTTGAGAGAAATCTCCTAGCTGAAACCCTGGAAAACCCTTCCAATAGTTCCTCAGCACAAAACTGCTCTACAACCCCAGCATCTGCCCAATCTGGATTGTGTCAGCCACTCCTAGCCCAGCGTTGGCCCTGCATCAACCTTCCTTGGCTTGCGCCTGCTTTGGGAGCCTTTTCATCAGCCTTCCTTAGCTTGTGTCAGCTTTGGGAGCCTCTGCGTCAGCCACGCTGGCCCCTCTGGTGCTCTGCGCAGTACTTGGCTGCCTCTGCGTGGCCCTGAATGAGCCCTTGCTGGCTCTGCGTCACTCTCCTTGCCTGATGCGCTGCTACCCGGCACAATCTCTGCCTTCTTTGTTTCTCTGTACTCAATGCCCCTCAACTGCTCTCCCGATCACTGATTCTATCTCTCTTATCAAACATCCCTCTAGAGAATAGAATGACTGATCATCTAAGTACTCTCCAAGTGATCCTCAAGCCTCCTCTTATACTTTTCCTATTGGCATCTCAATGGCTGAGATTAAGTCTCTAATCAACGGCTAAGATTAGATCTGGCTTGATCCATGTCTTTTGGACTACTCTAACATAGATTCATATTAATACACATTAATATTTTATTTTCCCTAAGTTTAGACTTAGGGACTCCATTAAAAATATTAATTATTTTAATATCTCCTAATCTATTTAGAATCTGCCCAAACCCTTTCTGAGTATTGGAGATCTCATGTGCCCTAACCTCTCCACCAAATTTCGTGGCTAGAGCACATCTGATGCTACCCCAAATCAATAGAATATTCTGATCACTAGAATTTTGTAACGAATTGTCATCATAGAACTGGATTGAGGTTACTTCAATATTATTTGGAACATCAGCGTGTTGTTTCTGTTCTGAATGGTACATATATGTAGCTTGATTGAGTTGTCTACTCTCATGATTCAGATGTAGATAGGGGGAAGCAAATGACACTTGGCAAGCTTAGACTATCTAGAAGACCAATTCAGCTCTTAGAGATTTGAGAGACAAGAAATACTAGTAACTATTTTGACATACATCCAACTATTTTTAGCACGAGTCAAATTATAGAGAGAGATCGGCCTCATGAGTAATTAATCCACTCTATTTTACCATTCCAAATAATCCACTCTATTTTACCATTCCAAATAGCTGTTGTAACCCTGGATTAAAAAACTGTTTTTGTTTGCTAGGACTTTTGCATGGAAAATAATATTTTACTGTAAGAGGCTCTAGTGCTCTCTCTATATAAATAGAGATCCTGTTATTGTAATGGTTACTGATAGGTGGATAAACTCTGGGACTTATTATTTTTGTTATTGGAGATTTGGAGCATTGACGTAATGAATCATTCTTGCATATCAAGCATATCGGAAAAACAAAACTGAGTATTGTTAACCATATTGTGAGAATTTATATGACAAATCTCATTTAATTTCCAAAGCAAATGGTGAATGGAATGAAGTAAATTTGGTTTTCTTTATCAGAAATCTTGCATACTTCACTAATTATATGAAAAAGGCATTTCCTCCAAATAAATTGGTCATTTCTTCTTCAGTAGAGAGTAAAATAAATTCTGAAAATTACATTGCAAGAAGTATTTAGTGGCTGTAGCATGTTTTATCAAGCCACTTACAGCCCTAAAGGCTAAAACAAGTGAATTCAAAACTACAAATTTTGCTTCGAAAAAGCCCATAACCCAAATAATTTAGGCATTAATCTCCTAAAAACACCATTAAAATCTCCTCCACCCAATTTTTCTTTGGATGAAATTAAATTATGGAAAACACATATTTCAGATATTCAAATTCCAGATTAATTTTCAACCATCCTCTTGCCATTTGTTGGTTGTAAAAGACCAAGAATTTTCACAATTATATATACTCACCTTTGGTCCTTATTTTAGATTTTAGAAATCGCTTTTTAGCCTCTAGAAGTCTAAATTCATAACCTTCTCATTGGCAAAGTAAACCAATAATATTCAGAAAATTAACCCTTTTGCATGCTCAAATATCATAGGTTATGAAGCATATAGATACTGGAACATACCTCAAATTTTATACTTTCCAGCACTTTCATAGAACCTTGAAAGCACTTCAAACCCATATCCATTCATTCTATTGTTGTACCTTAAATCTGGAAATTACCCTTCCATGTATAAATATAAACCAGATTTTCTACAAGTCTCCATGTCTCCCTATTTCCTTACCTTTATAGAGACTTAGTTGCTTAGGGAAGCCCACTTTTGTTGGAGATCGATCCAGCATTAGCTGTGGGAGTGCATCACTGAGGTGACAGTGGGTGGTCACTCCATGTTATCCTTGAGTTCACATCTAGTGACGTGGGACTTTGGAACCTTTGGTGTGAATTTGAGACAGGTGGGCATCTTCTCCTAGAAGAGACCATGCTGAGAAACCTTTCATGGGGCATCTACTTCTTTCCCGGTGGGAGAATCAACAACCTTCAGATCGGACTTAGCTCTGCAGATCTTAGCCAATATAGTTATTGTTAGGAAACTGTTTGGACGTGAGCCAAAGCGGACATGCATGCCCTCTTATATGTCAGGAAGGGGCACTTGTCCGATTACTCTATGGCTCCCTAATTATTTATGCATATATTTATTGTTTAGGAATGTATAATCAGTTGCATTTCCAAAAACAAAGAAATTGTTTTCATGAATAATATATGGGTCATCATTTTCAGATAATTTTCATTCCACTATAACTGTCATCCAGATCTCAGTTTGATGGTTACGTAGCGGTGGTGATATTTCCCTCACCAAGGTTCAAATGCCCCAGAGACTTGCAGGACATATTACCCATGCATGCAATTGGGACCAAGTTCAAGTCCTAGGCAGCTTTGTCATGATAGATCCCCCCAGCCATGGCTTCATAGCTGAAGGAATTTTCCTTGTGTTGTAACTTGTAAGCCAATTAAATTCATTATAATATTCCAAACTTGGGGAAACACATGCTTTCTAGATCGTGATACAAGAAAGCTTCTTCCAGAAAGAACAAAAATTCCTATAAACACATCAACTTGGAAATGTGAAACAATTCGCAAGCAGGTCTTCCAGGTACAGATGCTGGAACTATTTTAGGTAGGGACGTTGGAACTATTTAGTATTTAACTGAGAACTCTATCATAGAGAGCTCAACTTACACATTTTCTATTTTCCAAGCATTGACCTAGGATGCACAAATTCTTGTCACTTATCTAAATATTGTTTCCTAGGACTTTGGGAGGAAGGTAAAGAATCATGCATAGCCTATCTGCCATAGCTAAATAGTAAAAATTGACCTTGGTAGAAAATTTGCATCATTTTACTTCTCTAATCATTATGGGATGAAAAAGTTTGGACAATATTGAAAACCACTAGGACTCAGAGAATTTTAAATGATTAAAAGGGGTTGTCAAGAAAACAAATTCTTCCTTATACCTGGTGTGTAGTTAGCTGCAAACTGTAGTCATTGAATTCGTGCCAAAACCTGCAAAACTAACAAGCAAATCAAAGGCTTCTTTCTACAAGCACTGTGAAGAAAAAGGATACATCAACTTTCAAAAGAGAGAACTGATTACTTCAAACAAAACAATCTAGATCAAGATATTTCCACTGCTTGCTACCAAAGAAAATAAATTATTTACAATGTAAAGAAAAAAGAGCAGCTAAAATCGATAGTAAATTAGAATTCATTACATGGCACAGACTTAAGCAGCTACCAAATATTGCATTGTACTTGCCCATGGGATTGTATTTGTGATCAGGTTTGTATTAACATGGAGACCCATGTTCAAAACCCAGCATGGCTACAGATGAGATCAGGTGCAAGACCTGGGTAAATTTGACAACATAGATATGCTCCCCATAGGGAAGAAGATTAGACAAAGAAATTCTATATTTCTATAACAAGTATTCTCCTGTAGGAAAGATTCTCACCAATTTAGGGATAAGTTTATAGCAATAATGGCATGCTCTGAAACCAAAACACCATATACTCTACAAAAAAATAAATATTGTACTTGCTCATTTAATGCCTGCCATTTAGCATTAGGAAAGATTCTCACCAATTTAAGGGTGGGCTTATAGCAATAATGGCATGCTCTGAAGCCAAAACACCGTGTACAATTGTTGAAGGTAACACTTCACTTTGCAATGAACTACATGTTCACAATGAATTCCCTGTAAGAAACCACAAATCAAGCTGGACCTACCTAAAAGAGGCTTTTTGGGAATTTCCAATTCCCCATAGATCCAATTCCCCTCTACTTATTTTTCACCACTCTAGGAATTAGGTTATTTTTTTGGCTACTGATTTGAACAGAAAGCATATCACGACTAGCAAAACTGCTTAACTAAATCTCAAGAGTCACCTTCTAATTCCAAAAAGGAATCTAATCCATAAACTCACAAAAGACAATACCATAAACAAATCACAGTATTAAATATTGAACTGTAGTAGTGTAAGATAGCTATGACATATCCCGTACTGAATTGTCCAATTCTCCTATGAATAAGCCAATTTTCAAATACAGGTCTAGGTGCTTGAAAAGGAGATGCATTTTCCTGCACTTTGTAAAATGTCAACTAGTTAACAAAGCATCAGATGCTGGAATGATCTTTCAAATCTGTTGCACATGTAATTCTCTATAATATCTGAAACACTGACAAAAATACAATTATTGTCTCATACAAGTTTACTTTCAGATGTGGTTCTCCATTACGATGAGCAATCAAACATAAAAGAGACTTGGAAAACACAAGAACTCAATGTGGTCCAAGGTAAAAATCCTGAGCATTGGTGTCGAGTAGATAAACAGGGCTGGAGGAAGAATACCTCTCTTCTCGTTCTTCAAATCTTTTCGACTTTAGTTCCAGTTCCTGAAGTTGATGTCTGAAATCCATGCACTGTTTTTCAATTTCCACTATAGCTGCTTTTAATTTCTTCTCTTCCTCTTCAACCTTCAGCATTGATTAAGAATGAAACTTCCACATCATCAAAATAAATATTTCGCTTTAATATCAATAAATGAATGCATTATTATCAGAGTTACAACAGAGAAAAACAAACAGGCTTCATAGTGGTTGCAAGGTAGACCACACTGCTTTATACATAATTCAAACTTTCAAACCACTGTAATCTTAAATAAGCAATAGAAAAAGACAGTTGCATGCAAATTCACGTCAACCTCTCTAGAGACACCAACAGAACATAGCTTTGCTATTTATGCTACACACCTTTTCTTTTTCTTGAAGAAAATTGGCCCCACTAAGACCACTGGGAGACTCCTCTTCAAGCTGTTTAAGACATGCTTCATAAGCCTTGGTGTCCCGATTAATATCTTCAAGTTCTCTAGCAATATTTCCAGACAAAACCCGCATGCATTCCAAGCATAAGGGTTGCTCAACCTGCAAAAGAATGTCCAAAAAAAATCTCTTCACAAAAATTTCACTAAATTGCAGACAACAAATATTATCAGTGTGGGTAAATACAATCTGCACAAAAGATTCAACATGAAGTACTACAGATAGTGGACAGAAGTTTAAGGACAGTACTATAAAATCCAGCAGCTGGTCCAAATATTGTAAGATATCTGCAATAATCATTATTACAGACAAAAGATACAAGACAGAATACAAGAAATCACTGTATGCATAAAATTCTCTTCTAAGAAGTTAGAACACAATTGGTTCAAAATGTTCATATGTCGTTAGTGGTGAAAAGGCTCTGCCATGAAAAACAAAATTATAAAAATCAATGTAAAAAATAGTGTTTTGGACCGTGCTAATACATATGAAAAACAGAAGAGCAGTGATGGTCAATGGGGTCTACCCTGGGTGGTTAAAGCGAGGGGTTGTTATCCTCCCCACCCAGATTCAATTCCCACTGGTAACATACTCACCCTTCCTGGACTGATTTGTCCCAGGCAAGCTGCTCAGTAAATATATCCAGGCAAGGAGATCCACCTTTTCCTATCCTATCGAATTTCTCACTCTCTTCAGCAAGGTCAAGTACATTATATACATATTAATGTGACAGGTGGGCCTAGAAAGCTTCCAATTCCTTCCTATTCAAATCATTTCATTCTATGAAAAAAAGAATTGTTTTCATTTCTGGTCAATTTTGTCTTTCGAAAATTGAGAAATCAATGGAAGGCTGACTGAATAAGCCCCAACTTCAGCATGATGGATGAAACCTGATGAAAGAAACTAACATTAGCTTAGGTTAGCTATTGCCAATATTAGTTCCCCTGCTTAAACAAATGAAGACAAACTCGTAACACAAAAAAATGCCCACTCGTATTTTAAACACCAAAATAGGCTCCCTATCATTCCTCCATTTCGTATAGTTAAAACTCTTCTTCAATTGGAAGAAATAAAAGAGTAGCCTCTTCACTACTACTAATCCCAAGGAATGTTATACCATAACATGAACAGAACCGACCAAACAACAGGATTACTCCGCCACTAGGGATAGGATTTTCCAGATCTCAATAGCTAGCCTCCTTGCCCCCAAACATTTGTATTATATATTTATTTTCAACTTTGCCCTATTAAGAAATCGACTACATAAATTTTATCCCCCAAGCCCACTTCCTTGGGGGATAGGTGTTATTCGCTATCAGAACTATTGACATTAAGTCAGGCTTTTTCAACGCAACAAGAGATGTCAAGTGTGATCAATACCCCTGCCTCTGATACAAGTTGAAAAAACTTGCATGAGAAGTCGAGATCATGTTAGCACAGAAATTTGCCCCTTTTAAAGGTGAAAATCTTGGTAGATATGTAATAAAAAATTCCCAGTGCAACATCTACAAGAATTTTCCCTATTGTGTCACATACAACCTCTTTTCTCTGTTTAGGTTGGTGCTTGCCAACCACAGGGGGGTGTACCTAGCCTCTCATGCAATGTTTTCCCTATAAATTTGCAAAAACAAAAACACAAAATGTACTGTCAAATTCAAATTAATTACCCAAGAAGGGCATAGTAACCTATTTAACCTCATAGGCTATAGTCATTTAAAAAGGAAAAAAATATTATTTAATGTTATTTAGGTAACATTAGATAATTAAAGTTGAATTTGGGGCAAATGGAGGGAAACTTGCTAGTCACTCAAAATTGAAATCAGGAAGGAAAAGCCCCAAAGAGAATCTATAAAAGGAAGGAAAGTCATTATGATCATCATGGATTGTTACACTTCTTGGTTTTGGGCTGAGGCTCTTGGAGGGTTTTAAGACCCCTTTTTTCTAATTTGTTTCCACCCTAGCAAATCTCTCTACTTTTTTGGCTACAGGGCCGAGTTCTGACTAACGTTTATCTTTCTGAGGAAGCGAGGGCTAGAGATCATCCTTCTGGAGCAGTGAATCTAATTTTCTGAGGCAGCTTATGGCTGGGAATTATCTTTCTGAAGCAACGGATTGGGCTGTTAAGGCAACAAGGTTTGGATTTGAGGCAGCGAGCGCTGGGTTCTACTCCCCTGAAGCAACGAGAGTTGGATTCGTCCTTCTGAGGCAGCGTAAGGCTGATTTTTAAAGCATCCAAGGCTGGAAAGGGGGCACCGAGGTAGATTACTGAGGAAACGAGTTTCTGGTGATGCAGTGTAATAGCCCTTAGGAACTTTTTACCCTTAGGGATGGAAACAACACATGACAAAATTGTATCCTAAGATTGCATCAGAGTATTTTAAACATAGGTAATATTGAATGCACAATAATGTAAACAAGTAGTTGATTACCAATCTATAATTGTACTTCTAGTGTCATTACACCAGCCAATCTTGTGGCATAGTATTCACCAACAAACAATGACAACCTTTATCAATAATTATAACACATCAAGGCACTGCACATGGACTGTTTTAATACACAACAACTAACTTACAAGACCATTAGATTCCTAACTACCTTGGGAAACCTTCTAGCAATACCATTTACTGCTCAGTTTCACCTTACTGATGTTCAGGGTGCCCTAACGGACCTCGTTGTCCAGACCAAACTACAAAAGAGAATCTGCCACCTCAGTAGAGATTTGTCGCAACAATTTATCCTCAACAAGGAGTCGTTGTCACAAGAGATACCACAGCAAAAATCCTTAGAGCATCTGAAAGGATCCACTGTCTTCAGTAACCCCTCAGCTTGGATTTGTTGTTACAAAGTGAGCCTCGAAGGGATTTCTACCTCCAACAAAGCCTCTGCTCTCCAATACTGCCACAAACTGGGGCTTGCCACAAAATTGCTTCAGACAGTAAATCGTTGTCACAAATGGCCTCAAACCCTATCTACTTCCACAAGTAAGTAATTAATGATGGGCTGCTAGCTTGGACAATAATTTTCTTGCCAAACTGAACCATTCACCCTCGCTGCCACTTCAGAAACCCTATGCTACCACGGAGACATCCTCAAGTCAATGCATTGCCACAGGAGATATCACTCAAATGGGTCACAACCTCAGGGAGAGAGAATCAGGAGTAATTAGTGCCCTTGAACCACAGGAAAACTCCTTCTCTGCCTCAAATATACTTCATTGTTCAAACAATGCCTCATAACCCTTGTTGCTCCACACTTGTTGCCTCAAAATTGTCACAAGGTAGATGAGTTTTGCCTCAAAAAAATTACTAAGCGAAGAGAGAAGGGATTGGCTTGGGTGGAATCTTTCACCACAGAGAAAAGGGGTCTTAAAACCCTCCAAGAGCCTCAGTTCACCAATCAGAAAGATCCACAATCCAGGATGATAAAAAAAATTCTCCTCTCCTATTTGTAGATTCCCTTTGGGGTCTCTTCACCTAATTTTAATGAAGGGATAACAAGTTTCCATCCATTTTTCCGCAAATTTGTCTTCTTTCACAAGTTTTCCTCCAATTACCCCAATTTACCCAATATTACACCAATAACATAGAAAAATGGGTTTCCCCCTTTATAAATGACTATAGCCTACGAGGTTGAATAGGCTACTTCGTCCTCCCTTGGGAAATTTAATTAGAATAAGGCATTACAATCACCCCTTCCTGACATTGCTTGCCCTCAAGCAATTGCAAATTCGGGTGCTATAATTTTTGTTCTCCTTCCCATGTGGCGTCCTCTTTAGGTAATTCCTTCCACCTAATGAGGTATTCTAGAATCATTTTTCCCCTCAATCTTCTCTCTCGAATTGCCATGATTGCCTCCAAAATCAATTATAACTGCCCTCCCTCATCCAAAGGAGGTAGCTCAATGGACATCATACCCTGCTGACCGATGGCCTTGTTAAGGCATGATACATGGGAGACATTGTGATTTTGCTTCCTTCTAGTAGCTCCAACTCATATGCTACTTCACCAATCTGTCAGAGCACTCTACAAGGTCCATAAAATCTTGGCTCTAGTTTTTCTACACCGCTTCTTGAGTGAAGACTGTCTATATGGTTATAATCTTAGGAAAACTAGGTCTAACAATGCAAAGTTGCACTTTGTTCTGTGCCAGTCTGCATACATCTTTTATTGGTTCTGGGAGGTTTGTAGATTCTCCTTGAGGACCTTAGGGATGTTCTAGCTCTCTTGTATCCAATCTTTAGCATTTGGAGTGTTGTTATCCCTGAATGCCAAATTGATAAAAGATGGGGCATCACACCCATACAGTGCCCTAAATGGGGTCAACCCAATAGATAGATGATAAGTGGTGTTATCTCAGTGTTCACTGAGATTCAACCATTTGATCCATGCCTTCTGATGCCCTGTCACATAGTTACACAGATACCTCTCAATCCACTTATTCACACTCTCCATCGGACCATATTTTTGAGGATGATAGTTGGTACCATAGTTTTAAAACTTTGACTCTGACTCTGAACCAGCCAAGGTTCAACTCCAACTCGGTATCGACTTGGCCTATTTGATTTCAATGACTCAGGTCTTTGTAAAAAATAAATTAAATATTTATTTTTTATGAAAAAACATAATTTTAAAGATTTTCATTCATGTTTCCAAACTCAAAGCATTAGAATATAGAGAGAAGACAACATATGATCAAAGTATGCTCATGAATATATCTATTATATCAAAATGGCACCAACGCACTGTCCACTACATGTAATATATAGAGATTGGAACAAAAAACACATAACCAAGGAGGCTCTAGATGGCCTATATGTAATGTTCCTTTTTCTGGTGTTCCTCGTGGCATGGTTAGGATGGACTTTCAGGGTTGAGGCAAATAGGTCACAAGTGCAGGTTTACTTCATCAGCAGGCCCAATGGATTCAGGAGGTGTTTCATGGGGTTTTGAGGAGTTTTTATGAGGTCCAATGGCATCCACTTGGTATATTCCATCATCCGCACAATTTGCCTTTCGTTCTGTTGCATTCCAACAACTTTCAAAAGATGAGTTATTAATGGGCCCAACTCCATTAATTATGCTTAAGGTGGCATTTCAGGAAGAATACTTGGTACAACACCTTAGTGTAATAGCTCGTTCAAACCAGAACAAGAAGACCTATAAGATGGGATGGCTAAAAGTGATCTCCGGTGGCTTGAGGAAGCATGGTGGCCAATTTACAATTTTTCCACATTAAAAAGAATATTTTAATTAAGGGAACTGTGATCAATGATTAAAATAATAATAAAATGGGAGCTTCTAGAGGAGTTCATCAGATCTATAAAAGAGGAGGAAGCTATTAGAGGACATCTTGGATGTGATATTCCTTCTTGTATGAGAGGTTGAGAACTTGGTTCTCTGCTCCAGCAGTAGCCCCATGATGGAAATCCTCGGGTGATTCAGTGAGATTGGGCGAGTACCCATCTCCCCTTGGTGAATTCATCCAAAATTCACAAGAGAGCTCAACAGTGATATTTCAGTTCAGTTTTGGAGGGCCAGCACAATATGGGAGTAGATTCGTGAGGTCAGTTTCCCATCTTAGCGATTTTATTGTATTAGCATGTAAACCCCCTATTACACAGTATTTTGTCATGCCTCCTACACTTCCCTATGACATACCCTGAAGTGCCCGAAACATGATCATTATACAGTATACTCATCCATGTATACAACTCAAATCCCTCCTTTAACTTTGCTTGGAAAATGTGTGGATCTTTCCTTGAAGAAAAAGCTCTTAAAACCCTAAAATTAGGGTCGTCGCTCTTATGAAGCTCAAAACCGCAATGGTCGCCTGTTACACCATGTTTGACCCACGATGGCATCGCTCTGTTCCCCGTCATACCCACTATGAACCCAAAAAGGTAATTTTCCCAAAGAGGATGAGAAGCTTTGTGATCTAGAAGCTTCCAGAACGATGAGTTGGAGGTGGTTTCGGATAGATGAGGTTGAATCCTCCTAACTTTACCTCTTTGCCTTATCCCTATGAGCTACCTCCTTTAGATGTGGGCCTAATCCTATCTTTGGAGGAGTCCTAACTCCCTCTCCCAACCTATAAATTCCTCCTCTCCCATTCCCAAATGGTTGGTCGATGTCCATTTGCATCCCTATGCTCAGCTTGTGCTTAGAGGCTATTCATTAGACTTGGAGAAGAAGTGTTTAGAGAGTTTCTTGGCTTGGACTTGGATTACCACTCAAGGAGAGCCTTTCAACATCAAGGCTATGGTTGTAAGCTTCCCTTTATTCTTTAAATAATATACAATTGTTGGTTCATCTTCCCAAAATATATATGTTCATGTATGTATTAGCTTGGCATTCCTTGATCAGCTAAGTAGGTTATTATTGGATTTGCTATTGGTTTTGGCATGCTTTGTTGTCTCTTGATTACTTGTGCAGGTACATAAGCGCTGAGAGAAGTAGGAACAAGTCCGTGACACAAGCGGTTCGAGGATCTCAACAAAGGAAATCGGAATAGCATCAAAACGAGGTAGGTCATCTCTCTCGTTCTACTTTTCAATTATAATCTAGGAAGATGTCTAGTTGATTGTCACTTCAGTTGCTAGACCCACTCATTGGGCTAGAGGGATTGTCTCTATCCGCAGAGAGGATTAACCTTGTCAACAAAATGGCGACTCCACTGGGGAGCCTATGACCCTTTCCTTCCCTTTCTTCACCTTGTCTTTTGACGAGTTTGATCAACCATTCATTTTTAGACTTCATTGCTTGTCTGTAGTCAGTGTCACTTTCTGGTAGATGTCTAAAGGTTGTTAATTTGAGTTGTTCTTGAAGATTTTGAGTTTATTTTTTGTTTTCCTCGACCATCACCGGTTTGATCCTGGCAGTCGCGATGATATCGTAGGTTTGCTAATTATAGTAGCGATGATTGCTACTTTCCTCCTGACATGTGCGATGATTGCAGAGGATTAAGAAATTTAGGGTTTTTCTTCTCATTTTCAGTTTTGTGTACCTTCTCCCAGTGATTTACCAGTGTGATCTTCATTGACTCTTTTGTTTTCTGATTGCAATTGTCTTTTAACTTGGTTTGAGTGTCCTTGAAGTTTGATTAGCCTTTTAGGGTTTCTAGGTCTTCTAGGTCAACCTTCGTCCACTCGTTGGTCTTTCCATTAAAGATCAGAGATCAATAGCCTGTGTTAAGAGTCTTTGTGTGTTCAGACATACTTTGCAGATCACTTTTTGGTTCTTGCGTCTTAAGTTGTTTTCCTTAGTAGATATTGTGGAAGTTGCTTAAGTTCTCTTTGACAAACGATAGATTACAAATCGATTGTCTCATTGGAATCAAAAGGAAGTGTTTTCTTTGATTTTTGTGTTTCGAAAAGTGAAAGTGAAAGTGTTATTCTTTTCATAGTTTTCAAAGCATTTTGAGTTGCATTCAAATCATTGATGTGAAAGAGATTTTCATATTTGTTGGCTTGCTTGCATTCTCTTTTACTTTTGCACTAGATTACATTAGTTGCATTTTGAAAAAGAGAAAAAATCATCATTATATCTTAAGGAAATTTTGCTTTAAGGTTTGTTTTGGCATTGCATTTGCTTATCATATGAAAGATTAGATTTCATATTTTGCATTTAGCGTTTGAAGATTGTCATGGATGCACTTTTGCATTTGGTTTGATGCATGATTTGAGTGATCTTCTTCCCTACATAGATAGCTTTCATCGAATTGAAAGATTTCATTTCATCATCTAGTTTGCATTTTAGGAACAGGTAACATTGTTAAGGCCTTGAAATTGAAACATAATTCCAAGATCAACTTTAAAATCTATCAATTAATCTAAGGAGCATTTGAAACATTAACGTTCATATTTAGTGGTCTAGGTTAGAGACGTGTTCCGGCGTCTTTAAAACTTAGTAGCTGTCATTCGCTTCGGCATTAGACAACGCTAGCACGGACTTGTTCTCCCCGTACCATCGCGTATATAAAGGGAGACACCCATAGGTTGCAAACTTTTATCGATATGAAGCTCAGTCTGCCACCCTGTAAACGTGATACACCGAACACAACATTCGGGGAGATTGCTTGCACGTACGTAAAGTCCTTGGTAAATTCATTTGTTGAGCTGTATATTGCAGTTCATGATTACTTGGTACTCCTTTTACCGAGATTCACCTGAGCAGTCATTTCGATCTTTGTCACTCTTTAAATTTGAAAAGATCATCGAGCAACTTGTCCTTTCAAGCTTGCTAAATCATCGAAAGAGACTAGAGTCATCTTTTCACCCTTTTCTCGACTCTTAAAAGGTTGAAAGGCAAATTTTTTGTTTCTAAAAATAGCTGCCCACGATAAACATGTCGAACCCAAGCAGTTGCTTCTTAGACCAAAATTGAGTAATTCCCTGTTAATTTCAAGACTGTTAAAAACCCTAAACGAATCTCCTTTCCTCTTTTGTTGTTGAGAGGAAGTCATCGTGGCTGAACCATTGAGTTCATCTCATAGTTCCCCTTCATTGTCTGATACTGAAGGGTCCTCCAAAGGAGTTCATCCGGAACTTCCTCAATCACTTGAGGATCAAAGTTTTGAACTTGGAATTATTATGAGCATCCAACCTTTGTCTTCTCGTCTACCTCCATCAGATTCCTGGTCACCTCAAGAATATAATCCGGATTCCTCTGATAATCCTATTCAGACCCCTGAGAGTCCGCAGACTCCTGAGAGTCCGCAGAGGCTTGTTGTCTATTCGTGAAATCCATTGTTCGATCCTGTTGTGATATCTCCTCAACGTCCTTATAGCCCATACAATCAACCTGGTATTCCTTTGGAATTATCTCCTCGTACATCTCGGGTTCCTCGTCACCAATTGTTTCCATCTATGGAGTCAGAAGGTGAAATTCCAATCTCTTCTTCGAGTCATTCGGAAGTTTCTGCTACCCATACTCCTCACGTCGATGATGAGCAAGGATATGAATTTCCTCCAGAAGGATTTCCTTATACAAGAAGAGTCCTGTCTCTCACCTATCCTGAAACTAGTGGACCCATGTTGCCACATGGCTATACCACTCTAGCTCAGTTAGTTTCGGGCACTCCTAGTGCCTCATCATTGTATCAGAACCCCATCTGGTCTTCCAATGCTATGCCTACATTAAGTCCGTTCATTCCGAACACGACCTCTCGAACTACTATACAAACTGCAATCACTTCAGTTCCTATTCAACCTACCATTCCGTCACAACCTGTTTCATCGTTTCAACCGACTCTTCCAGTGCAATTGACTGTCTCAAGTCAGGTCTCGGTAAGTTCCTCTACCCCTCCATCAAGTGGACAGAATGTGCCACCGCCTGGGGGGAAAGATCCGAATACCCCTTTTTGTGTCAGATGAAACTAATGTGAGTGGATTACAAAATCACGTGGTTGGAGTGTGTTGTTCCTAACCCTACTAGTCCATCCGGGTCATGTAATGTCCAATATCAGCAGCCTTACATGGCTCAAGTTCCACTCCAACCGAATTATGTCCCATATGGTTCACAAGCCTTGGTTAATCCGCCTTACATTCCTCAAGTTGGACCTTATGTCCAGCCTAGTCAATCCACTATTCCTGGTGGATATTGTTGATTTGGGGTAGCATCGGATGTGATCTAGCCATGAAAATTGGTGGAGAGGCTAAAGCACATGAGATCTCCAAGACCCAAAAATGGTTTGGGTAGATTCTACCCAGCTCCTAAGTCTAAACTTAGGAAAAATAAATATTAATGGGTATTAATGTAAAACTGGGTTAGAAGGTTCCAAAAGACATGGATCAAGCCAAATCTAATCTTAGTTGTTGATAAGAGATATAATCTCGGTTGTTGAAGGACCAACAAGAAAAGTATAAGAGGAGGCTTGAGGGTCAGTTGGAGAACACACTAGGGTGATCAGTCATTTGATTTTCTAGAGCGCAGTTTGCTAAGAAAAGCCAAATCAGTGATTAGTTTGCAGTGAGGGGTAGTGAATACGAGGCAAAGAGGCAGAGATAGTGCCGAGAGACCAGCACAAAAGCAGAAAGAGGTAGAGATAGTGCCGAGAAACCAGTGCAGAAGCAGAGAGAGGCAGACGCTGAGCCAGAGAGAGCCACGCAGAGCTAGCAGGGACTGCGAAGAGGATAGAAGGGCCTGCATCATCCATGCAGAGGAAATAGGAGTGACGCAGAGGGCTGTAGAGGCTGTGCAGTGCCTCAGAGGGCTGACGCAGGGGGTTTCGGGCTGACACTGAGCTTTAAAGGTGGCTGGAGAGGGTTTCGTGGGGCAGATTTTCTGAATATCTACTTCCGAATAGAGAGTTGTCCAAAAATAATGGTGTCACTTGTGTGTTTACTGTTTCTTTCATTTGTTGATCTGTAGATGGTTGAGACTGTATTGTGTTTATTTCGATATTCATATGTTTAAATAACTTGTTCGTAATTAACAAGTAGGAGCAATAAACCAGAAAATACAAATAAAACTTCTAACGGGTAATACTTAGAAATTTCAACAGATATGGCCAAATTCAATTCGGGAACTATCAATACCCTCAAGGTATAACCCAAGGAACTGTCCAGCTACCCTTGCAGCAACAAGGACAACCTTTGCAGCAGCAAAGGCAACCTTCGTAGCAGCAAGGGCAATCTTTGTAGCAGCAAGTGTAGGCATTGCAGTAGCAAGGGAAACTGCTACAGCAGCTAGGGAAATCTTTGTCGTAGTCGCAGTAGCCACAAACTCAGTTTGTTTAGCAGTCTTCCCAACCTTTGTCCTCGCAAGGCCAACTGTTGTAGCAGCAAGGTCAACCTTTGCAGCAGCAAAGTCAACCTTTGCAGTAACAAGGTCAGCCTTGGCAACAACAAACTTTATAATCATATCTGCAAGGTCAGCCTTTGCAAGGCTAAGGTCAACCCCTGCAGCAGTAGGGTCAACCTCTTTACGTCCAGGGTCAACAAGTTCAACAACCTTATAACCCGTATGCCGCGTACAATGCTTATCAACGACCTATGGTAGGGAAAGACCAAGCTTACCCTAGACCGAATCCACCTTACGGTCAAGGTAACCCTCAGTGGGGACAAAATCAGGTTCCATATGGACAAAATCCTCCACTGTGGGGGCAAAATCCTTACCAACAAGGATGGACTCCGTAGTTTGGGTCTCCTCAAAGGCCCTATATGCCATTTAACACATAACTTTCTTTCTTGGCTACATTGGAACTGCCCGATGTCTCGAGGCTCACGAATGATCCCATTATTCATTCGCCTTACTGGCCTCCAGTTTCGACGAAAATTCCAAGCAATTGCCCCAAATTCAAGGGAAAAGCTAACAAGGATCCACAAGCTCACGTGATGACACATCACCTCTGGTGCTCCACCAATTCGTATGTCGATGATTCTACCTGTCTTCAACTCTTTCAGAGAACTCTCACAAGTGCTGCCGCTAAATGGTACATTGAATTGCCTCGAGGTACCTATGGTGAATTCAACTCTCTCGCTATGGCTTTCCTCACTCATTTGCTTACGTCCCTTAAGCAAGACACCGCGACCAACATTTTCGATCATATCCATGAATGGAGACGTCGGCAACGCCTCATCAAGTTTTATATCGCTGATGAGTTGCTGACATAATGGTTCACAAAATCATCTATAAGCAAGATTGCTAAGGACATAGCTATGGGTGGATGTGTTATTGAAGAGCAAGCTATCGCACACGCCCAGTATTTAGACTCGGTCTATTCGCAATCTGGAACATTGTACGAGATGTTACCTGATGCTCCGAGACCATCATCGGATCTGACAACATCAGAGTCTCCGAATACACCACCTGTCGACGATGTAATTGGTTATGTGTCTCAAACTTCCGCGAAAGATTCTTCGAAGCAGAAATCTGTCTCGAACACTGGTTCCAATAATCCCTCCAAAAATTCATCCAGTCCTGGTAAAACCTCTGAGGTACATGTTGTCCAGTCTACCGCAACAGATAAGGCCTCTAAAGGTAAAAAGAAGGGAAAAGGTAAGGCCAAAGCCAATGCCCCAAAACAAGACCCTCCTAAATCATCTACTGATGATGCTTCTAGAAGAAAGCCAAAATATCCTTGCCTCATCTGTGAGGAGGATCATTACACTAAAGATTGTCCCCGACGATCTGAAGTTAGTCGCTTGCTGAAAGGGACTCCGGCTGTCTTAAAAGAACCCTTTCCATCACAGTAGATGCAGTTGGTAGACCAACCGCAATCCTCTGCTTCCTCAGGTTCTCAAGTGTTCATGATGCAAGGTTCCTCACCTATCTCGATCGCTACTTAAACTAAGGACTATTAGACCACGCCTAAGCAGGCTATAGAGAAAGAAGCTACCAATGCTCCTTCTACTTCTACTCTATCTAGTTCTGGTCCGCTCCATATTGAGCGCCCTAACAATGAGTCCGTCATCCGACCACCTCCCAAAGGTGTTCTTCGGAAGTCATCTTTTAATCTGAATGCTAGAGTTGCGCAACATTACAATATTGTTGAGGATTTAGCTCAAGCACCTTCGATGATGTCTACCTTGGAGGTTCTCCAATCCTGTCCAACGCAGCGGAAGTCACTGTTGTCTACCATAGGTGCTATCGATCCTTCTAATTCGAGTCTGATTACTTTCGATCTAGAAAATCACGTACCTCATCTTCCTCATTAGATTGCATTTCTGATACAGGTTCTTATCAGAGGAAAGACAATTCATCAAATGGTTATTGATGAAGGTGCCTCTACCTGCATCATGTCAGTTTCGTGTTGGAAAGCCATTGGCTCTCCTCTTAACCAGTCTTCGAACACCTTGGAAGCCTTTGACGACAGAGGTTCACGTCCATACGGCATTCTCACGAACTTGCCGATTACGTTAGAAGGAAATACTATTGAATTAGAAGTGGAAGTTGTAGATGCAAATCTCAACTACAACCTTCTTCTCGAGCAAAGTTGGACCCATGCCATGTTTTGTGTGGTGTCTCCTTTGTTCCGCGTACTTTGTTTTCCTCATGAAGGAAAAATTGTCATAGTCGATCAACTGTCCTTCTTTTCTTCTGGCTCATCGAACGACAACGTTCCCTAAGTGGGAAACATTGGTATTCCTTACGAGAGCATGGGGACAGGTCTCTTCAAAGACTCTGCTTTAATGGGTACTTTCACTCTCCCACCTCTGAATGTTCATTCGGTCAATATGATCTTGGACTCTACGGATCCTTGGATTATCCCTACCACAAATCAGATTGATTCATTTGGCAATTCTATGCCTTTAAGTCCATTGGAGCTAAATTATCAAGAAATTGTATTGGCTTCGATGGCCGCTTCAGAAAGTCATATTGTTTTCAGTATGAACCTAGACACTTACGTGCCATCTCCTTGGCTTCGTTCTTGGGATTATCCGTATCCTTTGAATAAGATATTCCTTAGCGACGAACTAAAACAACCATGGGGGTTTGGTGAAGTGAAGTGAGGAGGGGATAGGGATAAGAGACTAATGTCTGTGAGTAAGTAGATGTGCAGTGAAGTGAAGTGAGGAGGGGATGGGGATAAGAGACTAATTTGCATGACTAAGTAGATGTGCGCATTAGCCAACTAAAGGGCTAATGGAATAGGCAAGTGAAGTGGAAACATGCTAATGTTAAAGATGAAAAGACTAGAGTGAGATGGAGTAGATCTAGAAGAAAAGTGAAGGAAGGATAAAGCCATGCACATGGGTGAAGAGGGAGTAAATTTAGTCCAATTGAGGTCGAACTAGAGAGAAAGAGAGACTAAAGCAAAGTTGAGAGAAGAGAAAGCATGCATCTAGTTAACTCGAGAGAAGACTTCGTAGACTCCTCCATGCATGCATGTGACTTAGATGCCACATCACTCCTAGAACCATGCATGCATCCTAGTAATGTGCAATTAACTCACTCCAGCAACCCAATTAAGTCAATGAAACAACCAGTCCATCTTAATTGACTTGCCACCTCACTCTAGCACATGCATGTATCCAAATCCTATGATGTATCACCTTCACATGCTACCACATCACCCATGCATGACCATTGCTAAAAATAGAAAATATTTCTCTATGTGCACAAGAATATACTCACTAAACTTAGCTTTTAGTGACAAGACTAAGTATGTCATGAGAGTCGCCATGCAACACCAACAAAACATAGAAATATCTCATAGTCTATGAAACCACCCTCAATGGACTTGATTTTCAATGGGGAGACTTGATTTTTAGTGGGGAGTCCAAATATGTGACCGGATATGACATGCAACCCTTGCTAAAAATAGCCCTACTAGCATGTTGCCTAAGAGTAGCTTGTCAATATCATGAGTTTGTAAGTATCTCAAATCATAAATATACCATCACAACTGACATGCAAGTCCGAAAACCATGTCCCCTAGAAAATAGGGGTACAACTAAAAATAGCAACTCACTCCCATGAAACCACACTCATTGAACTTAATTTTCAGTAAGGATTCCAAATATGTGATCAACTCTAGCACGCAATCCCTGCTAAAAATATCCTTGCCTTGCATATCACCCAAAATTAGCTCATTGGAATCATGAGTTCACAGGGATCTGAAATATACCATAACAACTAACAGGCGAGGCCCGAAACAATGTCTCCTAGAAAATAGGTGTACTACTAAAAATAGCATTTTTCTCCAATCTAATGAAAGTCCATGCAAAATCTATATTTGAACAACCATAACATCAACAAATCCATATTGTAGCTAAAGTACATGGGAGGCAACCCCTGGCTCAAACAAAGTTGTATCTAAACGTCTCTGAACCTCCAACCTAATGAAATGTGCTAGTCATTAACCCTCCAAATTTGCAAGGGAGCAAATCTAAGGGGTAACAATGGCAACTAAAGGGGATGGGATCCCATAAGGGATGTTGAGAACCAACTCATCTCCATAAATTCTATCCATGAATGAGAGCCTATGATAGCCAATCTGTAGATCAAAACTTGTGCTTGTATCAAGAAGACTATGATCTAAAGAATGATCCCTAATCCAATGTGCTTATCCAATGGACAATGGAGTTAACAAGTATGGAACCCTGACTGATCAGCTAAAAGGGGGTCTCACCCATATACACATGCCCATTCTAAACTAAAACCTACTACCACATAATTTGTACAATACTCCTAGTGGATGATGTGCTCAATTCAACACATGGGAGATAGCTACTTAGTCAAATATCGATAATGGAAGCACGTACCAAGCATGAAGGAACCCACCAATGAGGCTAATAGGCCCTAAGGTACAAGCAAAAATTGCCAATGTGAAAAATGCGTTGGAGTCAAACAATTGGCAAAGATTATAAAGGCCCAAACAATTGGCAAAGATTATACAGGGCCAATGATGGTTGACCATGTCAGATGCCAAGTCCTTGCCAATGAGGTTAACAAGCACCAAGGTGCTCAACTTCTAGGCTACCACCAAGATAAGATGTCAAAGTAAATGAGGGGGAACCTGCTGAAAATAAAGGAAATCATTGGTTCCCTTCTCTCCACACGAAGTGATCAACAAGAAGTATAAGAGATATGGCACAATATCCCTAGTGCTAAATGAGGGGGGACAACTAACTTAAAATAATGACTCAATGCGAACAAAGGAAACAAGACAATAATGACTCGAGAGACTCATCCTATAGTCTCTCCAACACTACCCACCTATCAAACACAATGCTCAAGGATAAGAAATAAGTAACCCCATGTTGGTATCAAATTATGACTATACATTCCACTTAAAATCCTCTTTTGATTATCATTTTTTACCATTTAACCTTCATATTCCAACTATAATCCTTAGAAACTAAATGATATGATGGCATTATCATTATTTTTAGCTTGAAATTATTATGTTAAAAATGACATTTTTCATAAAATTACAAGAAGTTGTGACTTCCTGTAAATGCTCCATTGTTTGACATGTTGCATAGAAGGTGAGCGAATTTGAAGATTATGGGCATGAAGTAAAATGTACACGGATGGTGGATTACCTATCCACTTTCGGTTTTGAAGGAAATAAGTGTCCGGTCAACACTGGTCAAACCCAGCCACTTCAGCAAGATTTCCAGATTTTGTGAAGAAAATAATTTCTATTTTGAGAATTTTTGCATAAATGAAGGAACTGATTCAATTTCGACCTTCTTGGATGTAATTAATAGAATTATGTTAGGATAATATGGAGGAGGAATAACTTCTTTTGTTATAGGATTCATGATAAATAACCTATGGGAGAAGACTATGTTTTCAGCTAGATTGTGAACATATGAAAGTACAGTTTGTGCATTTTTAATCTCCAGATTTAATACAGACTTCATTATCAAGTTTATGCTTCCAGATCCAATATTCATACTCTTCTGAATCATTTTTCAATGTGCTTGTGAAGTGTTGAAGGGCCCTCATCACTATGCTGGTACACTTTGTTTTCAAGTTTCCTTACTAGTTGCATATTCGGATTTGAAAGTTAGAAGTTATTTTATGTGCTGTAGGAAAGGTTATGTTATTAAAGTTATCAATTGAAAAGGACTTGCATTCATTGTGAAAAGAACCTTGTAAAAGGATTCAACCAATTCTGATCTTGAAAATTGATGTATATGCTTGTTGTCATACAATTTCCATATTTGCTTATTGGCTTTAAATTTGAAGATAGTTCTGGTTTGATTTCCAAGTGATTCAGATTGTAATTGTTAAATCCAATTTTCAGTTTGATAAGTGATTCTTGTAAAAAGATTCAACTGTTATTGGTTTGCAACATTACTCATCTTATTCACTGTTTGATTTAGTTAGTTATTGAAATTACCTTGGATTGTTATGATTGGAAAAGGATTCTATTGAGCAAGATTCTTGTAAGGGAATGCTAGGATTTTTAACTAGTCATTAATGCTCTGTTTTGTTACCTAGGCAATCAGAATTGCATAAAATTTGTTTCATCTATATTGACGCTTGGGTGATTGAAAAAACAATGAAAGACCTCGTGTAAGAGAGCACTGTTAATTTCATTTCACTAGGCTGTCATTAGAACCTTAAATCCTTCTAGATCTATATATTTTAGATAAGCACATCTAAGTGTATTTTCCCGGGTTGATAAAGGAAGTAAGAGCTTAACTTACCTTAGTAAGTAAAGACAAAACACCCTATTCAAGCTATAGTCTCTCCAACACTACCCACCTATCAAACACAACGCTCAAGGATAAGAAATAAGTAACCCCATTCACGCTTGACCTAAGCATGAGCTGAAGGAAAGACCGAATATACAAATGACAAGGCACTCAAAATTTAACTTTCAACAAAGATGGACAGCAAGCTTATTGACACATGCAACCCAAAAGAAAGGCATACCAACCTCACAAGAAGCTTTTATTATGCAATGACACCATATGACATGCTGATATGAAGAAAGAGGATCAGCTTATTACTAACTAGGACCAACTATCAAATAGAAAAAGGAAAAAACTGCAAGGTAAATACACCAACTTGCTGTCCTAAAAAAAGAAAACCAGCAATGTAAAAATTTGAAAATGAGACTAGAAATCAGCAACTCATCCTTTACCAAAGACCCAAAAAATCATCATTTTTTCTTCTTTTCTTTTCCTTTTTTATCAAATAATCACAGAAAGTAATATTTCAAACATTTCCCATTAACAAGAAACCCCTCATGATCTCCATCCAAGTTGGTCAGTTGAAAGGTGTTAGGTCCCACAGTCGCATCAATGAGATAAAGGCCCAACCATAGGCTATCAAACTTACTGTGGTCACCTAGGCTCTAACTTCTCATTACTTTAGTCACACAATAGTATGATATCTCCAATCTAAAATGCCTTTCCCTTTGCTTTACATTCAAACAGCCTCTTGACCTGTGCCTAATATTCTGTGAACCAAGTGAATGCCACCTATCGATCTTCCTCTATTTGGACCAACATGTCAATGTGATATTGTATAGCATCTTGATTAGAGGTGAAGTGTCCAAAAGCTTATATACTAGTAGTCTCAAATTCATTGAAAGAACCACATCCAATCCGAAGATCAACTCAAATGGACTCTTGTCTTATGGAAATTCTCTCATGGAAACTTCAAAAATATGCATAAATATGAAGTTCATGTACATAGCATAGCATTATCACAAGGCTAGCACAACCTCGTAGCTCTCTAAATCCCTAGCTAGGGAAAAGAACGAAAACCTCACACCAAAGATCTAACAAGCATGCATCACATAGGCATGTCCTTGAAAGCAACATCCGGTGAAGTTTCTAAGTTTACTTAGTTAGAAACCCTCCATGCACTTTATCTGATTTATTCCTACCTACTTGTTATTTTACTTAACAAGTTATTTACAATGTAAATATTGAAAATAAACACTAGTGCATGCTCAACATATTACAGATTAGCAACTAAAAGGAAATAGAAACAATCACACCATATGACATCATTATTTTTGGACTAATGTCCCCAGAAAAGCCCAATGTGGGAAAACCCGTGCAGCTATCTGAGGGTTTTCTTATTAAGCAATATCAGAGTACAATCTGGGTGCCAAAACTGGCCTACCCAATAGAGAATTTCCTTGGCAGTAATACCTCTCAGTTTCTGGCAAATTTCTTGGCTGAAACCCCGGAAAAACCTCCCGACAACGACTCAGCACAAATTTGCCCCAGAAACCCCAGCGTCAGCCCCTCTCTGCCCAACGCTGGCCCTGCGTCACCCCGGATGGGTCTGCATCAGCCTTAGGAGGCCCTGCGTCAACCCTCGGGCCCTCTGTGTCAGCAACGCTGGCCTCTCTGAGGCTCTGCACAGCTCCCGGCTACCTCTGCGTGGCCCTGCGTGAGCTCTGGCTGGATCTGCATCACTCTCCCCGGCTATTGTGCTGCTCTCCCGGCACTATCTCTGCCTTCTTTGTTTCTCTGTACTCAATGCCCCTCAACTACTCTCTCGATCACTGATTCTATCTCTCTTAGCAAACCCCACTCTAGATAATAGAATGATTGATCATCTGGTGCACTCTCCAAGTGACCCTCAAGCCTCCTCTTATACTTTTCTTGTTGACATCTAAACAGCTGAGATTAAGTCCCTAATCAACGGCTAAGATTAGATCTGGCTTGATCCATGTCTTTTGGACCACTCTAACACATATTCATATTAATGCACATTAATATTTTATTTTCCCTAAGTTTAGACTTAGGGACTCCATTAAAAATATTAATTATTTTAATATCTCCTGATCTGTTTAGAATCTGCCCAAACCCTTTCTGGGTATTGGAGATCTCATGTGCCCCCACATCTCCACCAAATTTCGTGGCTAGAGCACATCCGATGCTACCCCAAATCAACACTCCCTCTTAGAGAGGACTGTGCTCTAGCAATACTCCTCACTAAGTATTACTCTGACCATTCGACATCGGTACCTATGCTGATGCTAGGCCTTCCTGCCCAACATCCTCTGCACTGTTGCCTCCTGTACTGCTGCCCATGGTTCTGCCAGTGCCACTGCCACTGCTGCATCTGTACGAGAGCTCCCTCTGCATTCGTGCTGTTGCTGATCCTTTCTCCCAACACTGCCTCTGCACTGCACCTCCTCTCATCATGTTGCATCGTGTTGCCCACTATTGCATTGCACCTCCTCTCATCATGTTGCATTGTGTTGCCAACTACTGCACTACAACTCAGTTACTGAGAAGCAAGTAACTGATCTCCCAACTGACCTCCCTGTTGGGCTAGAGACACCCTCTAATGCTAAAGCTCCCTCTACCGCTAACAAGTGCTCCCTCTCTAACCTCTACGCTGCTGCAACAACTCCCTACATCTCGCACCATTGCACACCTCTCTGTGCCTTCCTACACTGGTGCAACACTTTTGTGCCTCTCGCATTGTTGTAGCCTACTAGCTTTGCGCTGTCTCGGGACTCCTGCATTGTATCTCTCTCTGCCGCTCCATCCGCATCTGTCTCTACCCACTCAGCCGGTCCTGCTACTCCTCGTCGGGGCTCCCGTAGCAAGGTCTAATCCAAAAGGCTGGGTACCTCAAGGATCCTGCCCCCCATCGCCTGTATTCTGCTTGACTACAACTCGATGTCTCCCCACTTCTGCTCAAGTGGCGTGTGTGCACTCTTGGCATAGTCATCGTCTGTCAAAACTTCCTTCTCTGCCCGTGCTGGCGCTGCCTTAGTCTCGGAAGACTCTCCCTTACTCTTCTTCCTTGGGCACTGGGTCGCATAATGACCCTTCTTCATCTAATACGACCTCATCTAGTTCTCGAGCAACATTCTTCTCTGCACAGAAGTATGATGGTACAGGTTCTTGAGAGCCTCCCACATCTCAACTGCTATTTCCTTCTCGGCTATATGTGGTACCACATGATCCTTGACCCCGTCAAGGATAATGCATTTGGCCCTCACCATCGCCTCCTCGTACTTGTCATTATCATTTGGGTCGACTGGGATAGCTATAACCTCCAAGGCGAAGTTCTTGACACGATTCCTGTCAAGCACAGATAAGATTCTGGCCTTCCAATCTGCGAAGTTCGATGCTCCGTCCAACCTATCCTAGTCTCTTACCCCGTGTAGTGCCATGACACTCCTCTACTTCCCTCCTAGAAGTTCTCTGTTCGACTCCTCTAAGTCTCTACTTCCCGTCTAGAAGTTCTCTTTTGGACTCCCTCTGAGTCTTGATTTCCCTCCTAGAAATCCTCCTGTCGCTTATCGAGATGCCCCCTACTCTGATCGTCTTGTGCAACTGCACTATTGATCTGGGTTCCTCGGCTAGAAACCCTCGGTAGTAGCTCCTCTGGCCTTGCTCTGTCAGGTACTGTTATGACTATAGTACCTCACCAGCTCCACTCTGCAATATTCCCACAACCTTCTAAACCCCAACAACCTGAAGGTTAGAGCTCCTAGGCTCTACTCAATCCTGGCACTAGCAACCCAGCCTCCTCAGCCAACTGCATCAGCCTTCCCAGCTACTGCATGAGGCTCCCTTTGCCTCCTTAGCTTCTACGCTGCCTCTTCTCAGCTCACCCTTGATGACACAGGCACTGCATCACCCTTCCCTTGTTGTTGCTCTGCTAGAAACAACTTCTGTCACCTCGGGACAGTTGTTTTTTGCTGCTATTGCTCCGCTCGGTTGATGTCCTTAGTCCTTCTGTGATCTGCAATCACGCTCTGATACCATGTTAAAGTTTCTAAGTTTACTTAGTTAGAAACCATCCATGCACTTTATCTGATTTATTCCTACCTACTTGTTATTTTACTTAACAAGTTATTTACAATGTAAACACTGAAAATAAACACTATTGCATGCTCAACATATTACAGATCAGAAACTAAAAGGAAATAGAAACAATCACACCATATGACACCATTATATTTGGACTAATGTCCCCAGAAAAACCCACTGTGGGAAAATCGGTGCAGCTATCTGAGGATTTTCTTATTAAGCAATATCAAAGTACAATCTGGGTACCGAAACTGGCTTACCCAACAGAGAATTTCCTTAGCAGTAATACCTCAGTTTTTGACAAATCTCCTAGTTGAAACCTCGGAAAAACCTCCCGGTAGCTACTCAACACAAATCTGCCCTAGAAACCCCAGCGTTAGCCTTTCTCTGGACTGCATCAGCTCCTCTCTACCCAGCGTTGGCCCTGCGTCACCCTGGATGGGTCTGCGTCAACCTTAGGAGGCCTTGTGTCAGCAACGCTGGCCTCTCTGAGGCTCTGCGCAACTCTCGACTACCTCTATATGGCCCTACGTGAGCTCTAGCTGGCTCTGCATCACTCTCCCCGGCTACTGCGCTGCTCGCCTGGCACTATCTCTGCCTCTCTGTCTCTCTATATTCAAATGCCCCTCAGCTGCATCCTCTTGATCACTCACTCTATCTCTCTTAGCAAACCCCACTCTAGAGAATAGAATCACTGATCACTCTAGTGTATTCTCCAAGTGAGCCTCAAGCCTCCTCTTATACTTTTCTTGTTGACAAATCAACGACCGAGATTAAATCCCTAATCAACGGCTAAGATTAGATCTAGCTTGATCCATGTCTTTTGGACCATTCTAACACAGTTTCATATTAATACACATTAATATTTTATTTTCCCAAAGTTTGGACTTAGGAACTCCATTAAAAATATTAATTATTTTAATATTTCCTCAACTGTTTAGAATCTGCCCAAACCCTTTCTGGGTATTGGAGATCTCATGTGCCCCAACCTCTCCACCAAATTTCGTGGCTAGAGCACATCCGATGCTACCCCAAATCAATAAACATCTCCTCTTCTTCTCTTCAATGAGTACAACTTAAGATTTCATTTCAAAACCCTGATCTCAAAATCTCCAAGGGATGAAACCCTAACCCTAGTCTTTGAGATGCTCCTTGAAGCTCAAGAAACCCAAGCATCTCTAAGAGAGACATTAAGTACAATAGAAGATCCAAAAGAAAGAGCAGTAATAAGCTCCTCTTGATCACATCTCTACATAAGAACAAAGAGTGAAGGACTCTCTCCTCCCTCTATAAATATGAGGGAAGCCAACAATTCATGTCAACTTACGCCCTTACAAGAAACCCACAATAAAACATGTAGGCTCACACATGTGGATCACTACACTCCAAGAATACACTTGTCAAGCTCTAAGGTGATGTCGTCCACAAGCAAGGCTCCACTCCATGAGGTGTGTCCAATGCTCCTCCTACAAGCCTCCAAAGACTCCAACAAACCTCTTAAGCCATGTATTCAACTAGGACCATTCCCCCTACATGAACACTATTGCAACCCAGGCATCCTCAAGTGAACTTCAAGACTCCATGCAAGCATTCGAGTTACCCTATGTTGTCTAGGGCCTGATGCCTTCCAAAATGCAAAACACTCCTACTCCTAAGCAAGGTGTTTTCCAAGCAAGTAACCATATCCATGTGACCATCATTTAAAATGTCACTTAACCTATCTAGAGATCTCTAATGCCCTAGGGAAGAATATCATGCAAACACCCAATTGAGCTCAAGAAACCATTAAGTAAGCCATGTTCAATGTGCAAATCCATTACAAACAATCCCACATTTGCAAATTCATCACATACCATCAAGGGGTTGATCATACACCACATACCCGAAATTTCATGCAACACCCCAAAACATGGTGTAAACACTTTTCAACTTTTATAATCACTCGGCCAAAACTTCACATTAAATGTCCTTGATTTACTCAACAAGGAATAACTAACTCATCTCTTTCAAGACAATGTCAGCTTTGATCACTCAACAATGACATAGCTTCCACTAGGTGTTGTCGTGGTCCATTACCGTGGGGCTTCAACTTAACTTGGGGGGCTACCAGCCTAGATCCATCTTAACTCTAGATCTACCAATCATCAAGAGGAATCAAATCTCTTTTCACTCTAAAAGAAGTTTACACCTCAAGAGAGAGGAATCAAATCCATTTTCACTCTAAAAGAGGTTTACACCTCAAGAGATTTGATCCCTCTCAACGCTTGGTAGATCCACAAATAATAATCACTCAACCAAAACTTCACATTAAATGTCCTTGATTTACTCACCAAGGAATAACTAACTCATCTCTTTCAAGGCAATGTCAACTTTGATCACTCAACAATGACATGGCTTGCACTAGGTGTTATTGTGGTCCATTGGGGTTTCAACTTAACTTGAGGGGCTACCATCCTAGATCCATCTTAACTCCAAACCTACCAATCATCGAGAGGAATCAAATATCTTTTCACTCTAAAAGAGGTTTACACCTCAAGGGATTTGATTCCTCTCGGCGCTTGGTAGATCCACAGATAAGATGGATCTAGGCTAGTAGAATATATATATTTTTCTTCTTACATAAAAATACCATTGGCAAAACCATGGGTTATCAAAACCTGGACACAAAAATCGCCAATGGTAGCTTGAATATTTTACCTCAATTTTATTTTAATTATTAATTTTATTTATTTAGTTCGTTTTATTTTATTTTTTTGTTTTATTTTTATTTTTGTGTAATTTGACTGAGTCAAAATGTTTACATAACAAGATAGGACATGACATTACAACATCTCTTCCATACTGGGAAGGAGAGAACCTCTCGACGCAATGATGGTCCCATTAAAGTTTGGCCAAATCTACCCCATACTAGGTTGTATATGCACCCATCTATGCAACCACAAACACACATAAATTTCGAAGGCCACAACTTTAGCATATATATATCAGTGTTTTAAAAAATGGTTGAACAAATTCAAAATCAGCTGAGCCGACTGAGCCAAAACCCTACCTGGGCCAACTCAGTACAAAAACCGGGCCAAAGGTCAGTCTCTTACCAAATCGGCCAGCCAGTCACCGACTCAACCAGTTCAGTAACAAACCAGCCGACTTGGTAACAAACAGATCAGCTCGGACGAGTCCAACATAAACCGATTGAGCAAGTCAATCCTGGTTAGCAGCAAAAAAGGGAGGGAAAGCAGACTCCAAATTAAGTTTTTTTTTTTGGTTTTTTGCATGTCCATCTAACCTCTCCCAAGCCTATAAAAGTTACCCAATCCCCACACAGTTCCTCACAACTATCTCATTGCATTTGTGTGAGAATTTGTGAGGAGTTTGTGAAGAGTTGTGGAGTTGGTTTTTGGAGCAGTAGTGAGGAGTCTCTTGGGCAATCATTGGAGCAGCAGTGGGGAGCTTCTTGGGCAGTAATTGGAGCAGCATTGAAGAGTTGGTTTGTTTAGTACCATCCTCTGTAGTCCTGATCTTAAGCATGAATATGATGATGATGGTATGATGAAACAATCATGATCTTATTGAATCTAGGTACAGGCCTCATGAAGACCTCAGTAATATAATGAAGTCCTCGTTGAAAGTGCAATGATGTTGCAACAGTAATGAAGCTTTGGTGGGCACAGACTATACAGTCTTGCATAGATATAGAGGATCACTAAAGCACTCATAGTCTCAGCATAAATTATAATCTTAGTTTTGATGCTAAATTACAAGAGTAAGTCTCAAGTTCCTTACTACCATGATCTCAGTCAAACAAAATATTGTTGAAAAAGACAGTCTCGGTAATAAGACAGTCTCTCTATACACAATCCATTTACTATCTTTGTCTATTGCTGAAAAAGACAGTCTCAGTAATAGCACAGTCTCTCTATACAAAATCCAGTTACCATCTCTGTCTATGTTATTCGATACAAAATATTGTTGAAAAAGACAGTCTCAGTAATAAGACAAACTCTCTATACACAATCCAGTTACCATCTCTATCTACGTTATTTGGTGGCAAGTTCGGACTCACATCACAGTGCCTCTCTAGATTCTTTGTATGTACAGTGCTCATAAGCACAATGTCACCACGATATACTTTTCATAATTTCAGATCTTGTCTATGAACATGATCTCAATGGCATGGCACTCGGATTAGAATGAGTCTATCTATATCATAGTTTGGATGATGCTCGATATAGAAGTATGTTGATACACTCCTGGGAATACTAAGCATGATAAAGTTCACTTGTGGAATAGCAATATCTCTAGCATGACAACAATGTGTTCAAATGTAGGAGGAGTCAAAAGTACATCGAAGATGAATTAGGAGTCAAGACGATCTCAAGATCATAAAGCAATTTCGGTGAGGTCAAGATCACAAATGTCATAATGCTAGAAGGTCTCTAAAGAAATTTTTGGTAAAAGGATATGGTTCATGATGGGCAGCTCAAGCAAAGGAAGTAGGGTGAAGATCTAAGCAGGATAAAGTTCACTTGTGGAAGAGCAATATCTCTAGCATGACAACAATGTGTTCAAATGTAGGAGTCGAAAGTACCTCGAAGATGAATTAGGAGAAGATGATCTCAAGATCATAAAGAAATTCCGGTGATGTCAAGATCACAAACGTCATAATGCTAGAAGGTCTCTAAAGAAGTTTTTGGTAAAAGGATATGGCTCATGATGGGCAGCTCAAGCAAAGGAAGCAAGGTGAAGATCTCCTCTTCACATGCCAAGTAAATATCTTTCATGTTTAATCTATTTTTGGTTTAATGAATTTGGTTTGCAAGGTAATGGAAATGCTAGAGGATAATCATAATCCTCATAAAAAGGTCCTTGCATGAAATAAGGATGATAGTTATGGTCCTCATAGAAGAATGAAGTCATTGAATAAGGTCTCCTTTGAGTTAATGAAGATAGGCTTTAAGGAAGCTAGTAGAGGAATCATGAACATTATTCATGTCACTAGAGAGGATGGAAGGAGTTGAATAAGAAGGAGCAGAAATCTTTAAGTTAAGTCTCTCTCTATAAGTCTCTTTTTGGGCTCCTAGATCCTACATAGAATGTGACTACAATATAGGATGTGGTGTAACATCATCTCATGACATCATCACGAGGGTGACTAAATGTTCAAGGATAAGTAAGATACCTTAGTCAACATCTTAGGGTTTCTATGAAAGAAGGCAAGTTGTAGGCATCAACTTTGCAGAAGTCAAACATTTACATAAGGCTCATCATACAACAAAAGGAAAACATCTATTGGATAGGGATCTTTAAGATCCTCAAGATTCTTTGATGGAATCTTCACTAGAAGATTCATTGATCCAGGGATGAAGCAAGTGTTTCAATAGAAACTCCAACTTGTGGATTTCATGAATAATGATATGATGACCTAGATGACCTAAGAGAAGTTCAAGGGGTTGAATATCTTTCAATCAAGGAAGCTGCTAAAAGAAGCCTGGACAACCTAAAGGTAAAATGAGGTATGTATACTTTTATTTAATTTTTATAATGTCATGTCGTATGGTTACAGATCAATACCTCTATCTTGAGAAGCATGATCGAAGGAAAAGGATCTCCTCCTCTGAAAGGATGCAAAAAAACATAAAGTCACACTAGATGAAATCAACATAATATGTCCTCATACGAAATATGACGTGGTTGACTAACCATGGTAGAGACAATCAACATCCCAGGACCAAGAAGAGTGGACTAGGAAATCTTCTGGAGAGATATGAAGACTTTGATGGAAGTCTGGAAAAGTGAAAGACCCTTGACAATATATATATATATATATATATATATATATATATATATATATATATATATATGTTGATTTCGAGTAGCATCAAATGTGCTCTATCCATGAAAAATGGTGGAGAGGGTAAAGCACATGAAATCTCCAAGACCCAAAAATGGTTTTGGCAGATTCTAACCGGTTTGGGAGATATTAAAATAATTAATATTTTTAATGGAGTTCCTAAGTCTAAACTTAGGAAAAATAAAATATTAATGGATATTAATATAAAACTAGGTTAGAGTTCAGAGGCGAAGAGGAAATCTTAAAGAGTTACGGAGCGATGGAGGTGTTCTTCGGTATTAGGGTTTCAGAAGACTGCGCCGCCGCAGCTCCTGAAGGTTTGCTCTGCTCTCGAACGGCCAGAAGCCTGTACACTGGTTACTCAACTCTTGAAGCTTCCCTCTTGCCCGGGATCGGATTCACTGAAGGGAAGGATTTAAAAGATTCGAACTACAGCAAAAAGAGTCCGGCGTGTTTCCCTTTCTTCTGGGCACAGGTCGATTACCTCAGGGCGGCACCAGCCTCTCATCCAGAGGTTTTCACTCTAATTCAACCGATCCTCACCCAGCCTTGTCTAGTTGCGTTCCCCTCCGTGATCGCACTGCTCAGGCATGGCAGATCCGTTTGCGTCTATGAAATACAGAGGCGCATAGTTTCCGTGCCCCATTTTGGTAAGACGCGGTTCCGATCGGACGAGCTAGGGTCGATTTCAAATGACAAGGTCGAAGATCGAGTTTGGGGGCGGAATATGGACCTGGATCCTCGATGTTTAGAGATTTCTCTGCTCTCGGCTGCGCAGATCTGGGCCTTTTTCACCCTGACACAGCGTTTCAGTAGAGGAATCACAGATCCCTTTGCAGCAGATCCGCGTTGGAGCAAAAAATACCTCAGGCAGAAGACTTCCTCTCACCTGCGGCCTCCTTTGCGTCAAGAGCTGGAAGATGCAAAAGACTCTGGCCCCGTGCTGCTCCAGAAATCTTTTGCAAACTCCTCTGCCCCCTTTCAGATTCAAATAGCACAGATATCTGGCAAAACCATTCTGCAATGGGTAAACCCTACAGATCTGGTGCAGAACCTCAAAGCAAATCTGGAGCTCAGACTGGGGATCCCCTCAGCCCTTCAGAGACTTATTTTCCAAGGTAAACAGCTCGAAGATCCTCTTCCTCTCTCTTTTTACAACATAAAAAGCAACAGTTCTTTAGTATTTTCCCTTCGCTTGAGAGGTGGAGCTGCAGGGCAATCCTCTTCTGCTCCTCCAAACTCCTACAAAGATGCAGTCCGCTCTGAGATTCCCGCAACCCCGGAACTTCCCAAACCCAAACCTTTTTTGGTTGATAAATTGGAGGAAGTTCCCTCGGTTGAGATCTCCTTTTCTGATCTAGCAGACGAAACCCAAAAATTTGCTGAAAGGGCCATCATCTGCAGATTCAATGGGCTCTGGCCACGCTCAAAGGATCTTTATGACTGAATCAAGGACAACTGGACCGACCGTTGCAAGGTTTATTTCTGTGCAAAGGGATATTTTATAGTGCTGTTCGATAACCTTGAGCACTACGAAAATGCATTAGAAGAAGGCCCTTGGTTCATGGGTTCAGCAGGCCTCTTCTTAACTCCATGGTTTCCTGACTTTGACCCAGCTTCAGCAGCCATCACTAAAGCTCCTGTATGGATCAGACTTCCAAATCTCCCAATACACCTGTGGCGCACAGAAGTATACAGGCTAATAGGCAATACCTTGGGTTGCTTTTTAATGGGAGACTACAAGAGGGAACGGCAAGGTCTCCATACATACGCTAGAGTATGTGTGGAGCTTGACTTAAGCAAGGGATTGCCAGAGTATATCAATCTCAAGATCAATGACTTTGTCTGGACCCAGTTTATAGAGTACGAAAAAACTGCCTTCCGATGCCGCCATTGTCACCTAACAGGGCACCTGCATAACTCCTGCCCTTCGCTGACAGCAAGAACGAAAAAAGGCATCTTCGCAAAACCCAAGCCCAAGCGTTGGGCTCCGTGTCCACCGCCGCCAGCTGGGAGCTCTAGCTCCCCAAGTATGAAGAAGGAGGAAAGCGATTCAGAACCAGAACAGGCGCCTCAGCCAATGGTTCCGCCCACGGACATTATGGGGCACACCCATGTCACAGCAAGCTCCCAGAAACGAGCCCATGAGACTTCATCCTCTGAATCAGAGAAGGAGTTCCCGAAGATAGAAAATTCCAGTCTTCAAGTTGTTCTAGCTCATTCTCCCCAAGTTGGCTGGACAAAAGTCAACAAAAAGAAAGGGAAAAAGCACTGTGTTGTAGTCACTGACCCTCTGGGGTAAAAGCCTGTTAGTCAGTCTTTGCTCTCAAATTTTTTGATGTAGCGCTGAGTTTGTTTCTTTCCTCCGGGACCGAGGTTGATGAATCCATCATTTCCAGTCTGTCGGTATTTTGCTTTTCCTGTTTGTACTATATTTTTCTTAATAGATTTAGTCTTTACCGAGAAAAAAAAATATAAAACTAGGTTAGAAGGATGCAAAAGACATGGATCAAGCCAAATATATTCTTAACCATTAATTAGAGATGTAATCTCGATCGTTGAAGGACCAACAAGGAAAGTATAAAAGGAGGCTTGAGGGTCAATTGGAGAATATACCAAAGTGATCAATCATTCGATTTTCTAAAGCGAGGTTTGCTAAGAGAAGTCGAATAAGTGATCAGTTTGCAGCGAGGGGCAGTGAGTACGAGACAGAAAAGCAGAGATAGTGTCGGAAGACCAATGTAGAGGCAGAGAGGCAAACGCAGAAGCCAGAGGGATCCACGCAAAGGCTAGCAGAGACATCGCAGAAGCCAGGAGGGCCTGCATCATCCACGAAGAGGTCGCTGGAGTGACGCAGAGAACCATAGAGGCTGCGCAGAGCCTCAAAGAGCTGAAGCAGGGGGTTTTCAGGCTAACGCAGAGGCCAGGAGGGTTGACGTAGTGCTTCAGTTGTGCTAGAGAGGATTTCGTGGGGCAGATTTTCTGAATATCTGCTTCCGAATAGAGAGGTATTACTGCCAAATTATTTTCTTTGTCGGGTGAGCCGGTTTGGCACACCCAATTGTACTCAAGGAAAGACTGCATAATAAAATAACCCTCTGAATTGTTGCATTGGTTTTCCCAAGTTGGTTTTTTCCGGGGACAAGTTGTCCAAAAATAATGGTGTCACTTGTGTGTTCGCTATTTCTTTCAGTTGTTGATATGTAGATGGTTGAGGCTGCATTGTGTTTATTTCGATATTTATACGTTTAAATAACTTTTTCGTAGTTAACAAGTAGGAGAAATAAACCAGAGAATACAGATAAAATTTCTAACGGGTTAGACTTAGAAATTTCAACCAATGTTGCACAAAGCGCGATCGGGATTTAATCCGCCGGGAAAAAAGCGGAAAAAATCGTTAAAAGCGGGAAAAAAGCGGAAAAAGCGGGAAAAAAGCGTTTGGCACAAAAATAATCATTTTTTTTCATTTTTTTTTCAATTTTTTTAATATCTAAACCATCTACAACATAAAATAAATACATTGACACATAAATATGATAAAAAAACTAATATATAAGATGTTTAATATCATTTCTAGCGCTAAAATCACACATAACATTGAATCATGTCCTGAATAGTAAGTCCTGAGTCCCAACTCAGCCTCAAAATATCAACAAAAAATATGATAATGTATCTCATCATGTCATAATGTCATATACAATAAAATGAAAGTCTAATCCTATTGATTTCCTCCAGCTCCTCTCCCTCACCTCTTCTCCTCCTCCGCGCGCAAACAGCAAAATGACATAAAAAAATCGATTTTCGCCTATTAAAAGCCCGCTGCCCCGTGCCTCTGCGATTTTTTCTGTAAAAATCGCGATTTTTGGGAAAACATCGCGATTTTTTTCCGAAAAAATCGCTATAAAAAAAGTCCGCGATTTTTTGGTATAAAAATCGCGATTTGATCGGGCAGAGGAAAAAATCGCGATTTTCCGATAAAATCGCGATTTTATCGCGATTTTAACAACACTGATTTCAACATGGTATCAAAGCGTGGTTGCAGATCACAAGAGAGCTGAAGCAGAGCATTTGCACCAGAAACAACTGTCCTTAGTGACAGAAGTTGTTCCTAGCAGAAAGCGGCGGAGAAAGGTTGACGTAGAGGGGCTGTGTCATCAGTTCAGGCCAGAGAGAGGTCAACACAAAGGCTGAGGAGGGAAGAAAAAGGCTCACGAAGAGGGTTGACGCGGTTGGCTTTCAGAGCATTTCAGCCAGTGCTAGGATTGTGCAGAGCCTAGAACCTCAGTCCTTCAGTTGCTAGGGCTTAGGAAGCTGTGGCAGTTTGCAAGGAGTGAAGCTGGTGGGGTGTTGTTGCTACCGAGACAAAACAGTACTTAACGAGGAAAAACCAAGGTAGAGGGAGTCGCTACCGAGGCGGATTTCTAGCCAAGGAATCTGGATCAGTGTTGCAGGTGCATAGGTGATCATAGAGGTGTGACTCAACAGTTGGCAGACGGATTTCCAAGAAGGAAATTGAGACCCAGAGGGAGTCAAAGGGAGAACTTCCAGACGGGAAGTAGAGACCCAAAGGGAGTCGAAAAGAGAACTTCCAGAGGGAAGTAGAGAATCAAAGGAGTCGAAAGGAAGAGCAGAGAGATGACCATGAATGTACTGAAGAATCAGGACAAGCTGGATGGGACATCCAACTTTGTCATCTGGAAGGCCAGGATCCTGTCTGTTCTGTTAGCCATGAGTGCTCATGTACCTCTAGAGAAGAGGTGGGGAGACATCAAGCTGTAGTCAAGAGGACTACAGTTGATGAGGGGCAGGATCCTTGAAGTACCCAACTTCTTGGATTATACCTTGCTACGGAGCCCCAAAGAGAGAGTAGCAAGATTGGCGTATATCAATAGAGACGAATGCAGATGAAGCGGTAGAGAGTGCTACAGTGTAGGAGTCCCCAGGCAACGCGAGGTTAGCAAGTTGCAGTAGTGTGAGAGGCACGCATAGTGTTGCAACAGTGCAGGATGGCACAGAGAGGTTTGCAGTGATGCGAGATGCAAGGAGTTGTTGCAAGAGCACAGAGGCAGTAGAGGGAGCACTTGATAGTGGCAGAGAGAGCTTCAGCATCGAGAGTGTTTCTAGCCTGACAACGATGTCAGTTGTTGGGTGGATCAGTGAGTTAGGCAAACTACAAATGATGAGGGGCAGGACCCTTGAGGTACCCAACTTCTTGGACTATAATTTGCTACGAGAGCCCCGAAGAGAGAGTAGAAGGATTGGAAAATATCGATAGAGACGGATGAGGATGAAGCAGTAGAGAGTGCTATAATGTAGGAGTCCCCGGGCAACACAAGGCTAGTAGGCTGCAGCGGTGCGAGAGGCACAGAGAGTGTTGCAACAATGCAAGATGGCACAGAGAATTTTGCAGCGGTGCGAGATGCAGGAAGTTGTTGCAAGAGCATAGAGGCAGTAGAGGGAGCACTTGATAGCAGCAGAGAAAGATTCAACAACGGGAATGTTTCTAGCCTAACAGGGATGTCAGTGGTTGTGTGGATCAGTTACTTACTTCTCAGTCACTGAGTTGCAATGCAATAGCGGGTAGCAGTAGCACGATGCAGCTTGATGAGAGGGGGTTGCAATGCAGATGCAGTGTTGGGAGAAAGGACCAGCAACAGCAGGGATGCAGAGGGAGTTGTCGTACGGATGCAGCAATGGCAGTGATAGAGCCATAGGCAGCAATACAGGATGCAACAGTGCAGAGGATGTTAGGTGGGGAGGCCTAGCATCAGCGCAGGTACCAGTGCTGTATAATCAGAGTGATGCTCAGTGAGGAGTATTACTAGAGCACAATCCTCGCTAAGAGGGAGTGTTGATTTGGGGTAGCATCATATGTGCTCTAGCCATGAAAATTGGTGGAGAGGCTAAAGCACATGAGATATCCATGACCCAGAAATGGTTTGGGAAGATTCTAACTGGTTTGGGAGATATTAAAATAATTAATATTTTTAATAGAGTTCCTAAGTCTAAACTTAAGAAAAATAAATATTAATGGGTATTAATATAAAAATGGGTTAGAAGGTTCCAAAAGACATGGATCAAGCCAAATATAATCTTAGTCATTGATTAGAGATGTAATATCGACCGTTGAAGGACCAACAGGAAAAGTATAAGAGGAGGCTTGAAGGTCAGTTGGAGAATACACCAGAGTGATTAGTCATTCGATTTTCTAGAGCTGGGTTTGCTAAGAGAAGTCAAATCAGTGATCATTTTGTAGTGAGTGGCAGTCAGTACGAGAAACAGAGGCAAAGATAGTGTCGAAAGACCAGCGTAGAGGCAAAGAGGCAAACGCAGAAGCCAGAGGGAGCCACGTAAAGGCTAGCAAAGACAACGTAGAAGCCAGGAGGGCCTGTGTCATCCATGCAAAGGTTGTTGGAGTGACGCAGAGAGCCAGAGAGGCTGCGCAGAGCCTCAGAGATCTGACGCGAGGGGTTTTCAGGCTGATGCAGAGGCTAGGAGGGCTGACACAGTGCTTCAGTTGTGCTAGAGGGGGTTTTGTGGGACAGATTTTATAAATATCTACTTCTGAATAGAGAGGAATTATTGCCAGATTATTTTCTCTGTAGGCTAAGCTGGTTTGGCACCCAGTTGTACTCAAGGAAATACTGCATAATAAAATAACCCTCTAAATTGCTACACTAATTTTCCCAAGTTGAGTTTTTCTGTGGACGAGTTGTCCAAAAATAATGGTGTCACTTATGTGTTTGCTATTTCTTTCAGCTGTTGATCTGTAGATGGTTGAGACTGCATTGTGTTTATTTCGATATTTATATGTTTAAATAACTTGTTCGTAATTAACAAGTAGGAGAAATAAACTAGAGAATACAGATAAAATTTCTAACGGATTAGACTTAGAAATTTCAACAATATATATATATATATATATATATATTTGGGAAATGAGTCAACATGCATGCAAGATGCTAATACCTACAAAAATAATGTCATGATAGAAATCCATCTCAAAAAGTACGATTTGATTTATTGTTATGCCTTGATTTCTTGAATAATGTCTGGATGAGTTCATGCAAGGCTACTGGAACAAGAGTTGTAAGTGCCATGACAACTAGCATTCATGTGGTGGATGGAAATTCCTAAAAGAAGCATGAAAAAGAAAGAAGTAGCCAGATGGATAAGGTTCTAGATATATACCAAGAAGATCACTTTCCATCAGTTACGGCCATGTCAAAGCCAAATGTGCCACCTGCCATCCTGTATGTCTCAATTTCTTTGGAGATTTTTGTACATTCTGCTGGAGATCGCACCATCCTCTGAATAGAAGTTAAGAATCCATCCATGATCTCAGCATCAAATACGAACCCACATGGGTAAAAAAATGTGAGGTTCAGGTAGATCCCTGCAGCATGAATGGGACAATGGAGTGTGTTGTTCCATCATTCATCAATCACTTCCCATAGGAGGAGTTGTCTCTGGAACCCCTCATCTCCCTTATCATCATAGTAGGCCCAAATAGATTCTTTGGACCTGTCCATGGCCTCATACAAATAGCCCATTGCGGACTTCTCACCATCAACTAATCGAAGAACCTTTACCAAAGGTTCAGTAACGGTGCACACCTGCTGCACTCCCGCCCAGAAGCCTTCCTGGTATGAAACTAATCTGCATATGGCCTCTCCCTCTGGTTTGCAGCTCATTGTCAAAGCACGCCACTCCTCTAAAAGAAACATTCTCTTCACATCCCACATAGAATTCAGGAGGGATTGAAGAAATATGAAACTAGTGGCAAACTGTGTAATGGCGGGGCACACCAACTCTTTGTTGTTGGTGAATTTTCTCATCAAGCTAAGCACAGATGTATGATTATATATAGCTTTTGTAATGTTTTTTGATGACTCAACAATATCTTTGACAAAGGAAATTTTCCCTATGTCCTCCAACATCAAATCAATACAATGTGCAGCACAAAGTGTCAAAAATAAAGTAGGATGCCTCTCCATAAGCATCCTGCCAGCAGCAACATAATTTGCAGCATTGTCCGTTATGACTTGGACAACATGTTCTGCACCCACCTCCAAAATAAACACATCCAGCAAATCACATAAAGCTTTTGCATCTTTGATATGTGAATATGCATCAATAGATTTCATAAATAAACACATCCAGCAAATCACATAAAGCTTTTGCATCTTTGATATGTGAAGATGCATCAATAGATTTCATAAACATTGTCCCCTTGGAACAACTAACCAATAAGTTTATGAGGGTTCTCCCCTTTTGGTCGGTCCAACCATCTAACATTTGAAGCATTGTCCGTTATGACTTGAACAACATGTTATGACCCCACCTCCAAAATAAACACATCCAGCAAATCACAAAAAGTTTTTGCATCTTTGATATGTGAAAATGCATCAATAGATTTCATAAACATTGTCCCCTTGGGACAACTAACCAAGAAGTTTATATGGATTCTCCCTTTTTGGTCGATCCAACCATCTAACATCACAGTGCATCCTATCTGTGCCCATGATGCCCTAAACTCCTCCAATCTTTTGGTGTAGTCAACCTTTTCATTTTGAAGAATTTGGCCTCTAAAGTCATCATAAGAAGGTTGTACCCTCGGCAAACAATTGCAATAGCATCAACAACAGGCTGGAAATATGAATTATTCCTTGCAACGCTGAAAGGAATATCACTCCAAAGGAAAAATTTGGCCAACAATTTGTCAGCTTGTTCTTTCTCAGTTTTTTTAAGCATTGAAGTGATAGATGGCTGTGAACCAGGCGTGGTTCTAGGAACAAAAAATGATGAGGCAGCTACCGGGTTGGTTGTAGATATTGATGCTGAAGTAGAACCAGTGCCACTTCCTTGTTCACCTGAGCCTAACACCCTATTTTCTAGTTTCTTCTTCATTTTTGCTTTGGCCTCTCTATCGTGCTCTAAATTTTCCAATGATCACATGGCTCTTCGGATGATTTATGGATTTGTATTTGAGCAAGACCCTATATCAAATCCAGGGATTTGTGCAAAGTGATACTTCAATCTATAAACCCCCCCGATATATGATGCCCACACAACTTAAACTTAAGTTTATTCTATTAAACCCTCCATCAGGTTCACCAAATTCCCACAGAAGATCCAATTTCCTTGGCACGTTTGTAACTTGGTTGAACTCTTGATTCTTGAGTTTTTAATTACCTACATGAGTAACATGACAAAACCAATGGGTTATCCAAACCCAACCAAAAACAAAAATAAAAAATAAAACAAAACACATAAATTTGGTGTCCATACCAGTTTGCTAGAGAAAATTGAAATTAAAAAAATTACATACATGAGTAACATGACAAAACACATTGAATTTTTTATAATTTAACAAACAAAAACACCATCAAATTAACTCAAAAATATTTGATAAACCAATGGGTTATCCAAACCCAACCAAAAACAAACAAACAAAAAACAAAACAAAACACATAAATTTGGTGTCCATACCGGTTTGCCAGAGAAAATTGATCCTCTCCTCCTCAACTCTCAATCCACCAGGGTTTTTGAGTCGTTTTCTCCTCCAATCAGCACCCAATCGACCAAGGTTTTTCTCCTAGGTCACTCCCAATCCACCGCTGCCACTGTTTGTAGAAATGAATAAAAAAATCGTTTTTTTGGTGTTATAACCCGCTGTCCGTCGGCCCGACAATAAAACCGCTATCGAATCGCGATAAAATGAAATTATTGTGATTTTTTCTGAAAAAAAAAAAAAAAAAAAATCGCAAAATAATAATAATGATAATAATAATAATAATAATAAATATAAATAAATAAATAAATAAAATCAGGCAATTATATCATTGCTTTATAAATATCACGATAATACGATAAAATCGTGATTTTCAATTATCACTAGTTTTTGTTCTGATCTCTATATATTACATGTATTGGACTATAGACTGGGTGCCATTTTGATATAATGGATATATTCATGAGCTTACTTTGATCATATGTTGTCTTCTAATGCTTTGTGAATGAAAATCTTTAAAATTATGTTTTTTTATAAAAAAATAAATATTTAATGTAGTCACTGAAATCAACTAGAGAGTCGAGTCGGAGTCGGAGTCGGATTGGAGCAATTAGTTACGCTGACTATAAATTGATTTAGAGAAACAAATCTAACTCATCTTATTTCTTGGATTCTTGGCCTTAGGACCAGCAAATTTGGTCCTAATCTGGCCCATCCACATACAAAGTGTCTTCTTTTTTCTTCCTCCATTCCTTGTGTTCATCTAAGGTGGCTCCATTTCCCAAGGAAGAAGGCAACAGCCATCATGAGATAAAGTTATGCAAAAATCAGACATGTTGCTGTTTTCCAAGTTATAACAGCTGTTTCAGAGCATACTTATTGCAAATCAGAGACTTTATTTGCTGATTTGACATTTTAGTTCACTAATTAGTTTTTATACATAGATTTATATTTCTAAGATTGCAGGCCAGAAAATATATAGAGCACATCTAACAGATCTCGTTGCTCATTTGGAAGATTATAGATTTGATTTTCATGGAACACCCTCCTAGAATCAGCAAGAACGGATTCCAAAGTGAAAGGTTTGTTGTTGGTGATAGCTGCAGCATTCCTTAGCTGCTCACTTATGGCCATTTGAGAAGATTCCTAGAGGGGCCACTTTGGGCAATAAATAGTGGAAGCCATCATAGTGTCAAAATCTCAATCAACTCTAGGTCTATTTTATCTCATAATTTTCAAACTAGCAAGTAGCAACTGATAGATTTGTGAAAGAACTGTAATCTCAAGAGTATTTACAAATCATAGTGTCAAAATTTCAATCAACTCTAGGTCTATTTTATCTCAAACTTATGAGGCATGAAGACTAGTTTCACTCTCATAATTTTCAAACTAGCAAGTGGCAACTGATAGATTTGTGAAAGCACTGTAATCTCAAAAGCATTTACAAATCACATATGTCGTAAGTTCTGAAATCCTATTTTATTAAATTGCTTAACGTATTATGAATGAGTGAATTCATTCCCATGGAAATTAAAAGAATAAAATTTGTGAGTATCCTGGATCAATAGAATTGCTCCTGCAAATTATAAGATATTCAACAGATTTCAAAATGTGGATCTTGAAGGTCAAAAATAATAAATCTTTAAATCCAGCCGACATAGAATTGTAGCATAAAGGATGCAAGACCATGGGAATCAAACTCCTAGTAAATGAATCCCAATGGATTTAATTCAAGAGCAGAATATCCATGTTTCAGTAAATTTGCCATACTACTGTTAGATAACAAGTACGTGTGCACACACCTGTGTTTGGGAAGATACAATATCAAAGGCCCGCTTCAAAACAGTTCGACTGGAATTGTTAATTGCACTGTTTGTTTGCAATGCACTACTGGAATCTCCGACAACATTCGGAAAGGGCAGACTGTCTCCTTCAGGAGTATTCCTGTTTCTATACACTGAAGTAGCTGTTGCTGGCACCCCTGCAGCTCATATTTCAAAAATAGCATTTCAGAAGCAATTCCAAAACCATGATCCTCACACAGAATTATAAACTAGCATTCCAGAAATCAATTCCAAGCTAGGGTTTCAATAAAAAAAAAGTTAGTTAACTGTTAAACCCCAGCCCATTTTATTCACAAAAGCACAGGTCTAAATACTTTATTTCTATTCTCTATCCAGCCCTTAGATCTTTAACATCAATAATTTTATGTTTCTAGCATTGTTCTACTTTCTGTTTCTAGCATTGTTCTACTAGACGCCCTGCCACTCCCACTCTATATTGACACTGGATGTACGGTTTTAGCATTTTATCAACAAAACTATCTTCTCTACGGTTTTGTTATAGACTTATAGTCCATGACCACAATGCCTTGTATTGTGCTACCATTCAGTGACCACACTCCGAATTTCCACAAGGGTTCAAAGTCAATTTCAGTTTTAAAACTTGGCTTACATCAATGCCTTGTATTGTGCTACCATTCAGTGACCACACTCCGAATTTCCACAAGGGTTCAATAGTCAATTTCAGTTTTAAAACTTACATCAAATATGAGGTTGGGTGGAGAAATATGGGGTTGTTTTTACCAATTTCGACTAGTTTTATTGAACAAACCATAAATACTAATGCACTCATCTGGGTTTCCCCGTGATAGCCCGAAGAAGATGCAGTTGGTTGAATCGCGATGACCAGTTTGGTGGTCTGGTCATGCCATTGAATATAGACTACTATAAAAGATGATGATGTTAGATTTTAGTTTTTTGTGATTTATAATTTAGTAGGCATGTTTTTTGGATTAATCACCGCTATAAAAGTTGATGTTAGATTTTAGTTTTTTGCAATTTATAATTTAGTAAGCATGTTTTTTGGATTAATCACCAACGTAATGATGTTAGATTTTAGTTTTTTGTAATTTATAATTTAGTAAGCATGTTTTTTGGATTAATCACCAATGTAATGATGTTAGATTTTAGTTTTTTGCAATTTATAATTTAGTAAGCATGTTTTTTGGATTAATTAGATTTTAGTTTTTTGTAATTTATAATTTAGTAAGCATGTTTTTTGGATTAATCACCAATGTAATGATGTTAGATTTTAGTTTTTTGCAATTTATAATTTAGTAAGCATGTTTTTTGGATTAATCACCAACGTAATGATGTTAGATTTTAGTTTTTTGTAATTTATAATTTAGTAAGCATGTTTTTTGGATTAATCACCAACGTAATGATGTTAGATTTTAGTTTTTTGTAATTTATAATTTAGTAAGCATGTTTTTTGGATTAATCACCAATGTAATGATGTTAGATTTTAGTTTTTTGCAATTTATAATTTAGTAAGCATGTTTTTTAGATGATGTTAGATTTTAGTTTTTTGCAATTTATAATTTAGTAAGCATGTTTTTTGGATTAATCACCAACGTAATGATGTTAGATTTTAGTTTTTTGCAATTTATAATTTAGTAAGCATGTTTTTTGGATTAATCACCGACGTAATGTGGTCAACGTTTCAAATCAGCTAATGTGATCGATGTTTCGAACCATGTTTCAAACCAGCTAATGTGGTCGACGTTTCGAACCACATTTCAAACCAGCTAATGTGGTCGACGTTTCGAACCACATTTCAAACCAGCTAATGTGTTCAAACCAGCCAATGTGGATGTGGTTGTGGTTCATCCTGAGGATAAAGGTGAAAAAATCTATAGATCCTAATGAATAAATAGCAAGGAAACATCCAGTCCTAATGAATAAATAGCAAGGAGCAAGGAAGAGTCCTAATGAATAAATAGCAAATAGCAAAGAAGAGTCCTAATGAATAAATAACAAATAGCAAGGAAGCATCAGAGTCTAGAATTAGCTATTTTTAATTGGAATTTAAAAATTAAAAATACATTAATTTAGTAATTAAATAACTAATAGTAATTGGAATTAAAAAAATAAAAATACATTAATTTAGTAATTAATAACTAATAGCAGTTAACAGCTAGTTCTAGTTTTTAATTGGAATTTAAAAATTAAAAATACATTAGTTTATTAATTAAATAACTAATTTAGCTATTTTTAATTGGAATTTAAAAATTAAAAATACATTAATTTAGTAATTAAATAACTAATAGTAATTGGAATTAAAAAATAAAAATACAGTAATTTAGTAATTAAATAACTAATAGCAGTTTTAATTGGAATTTAAAAATTAAAAATACATTAATTTAGTAATTAAATAACTAATAGCAGTTAACAGCCTGCTATTTAAAAATTAAAAATACATTAATTTATTAATTAAATAACTAATTTCCTAACCGCTAGTTTTTAGCTGCTAATTCTGGACTCTATGCTGCTAATTCTGGACTCTATGCTTTCTTGCGATTTATTCATTAGGTTCCTTGCTATTTATTCATTAGGATTTATAGATTTTTCCACCTTTATCTTGAGGATGAAACACATTAGTTCTGGACTCTATGCTTTCTTGCTATTTATTCATTAGGTTCCTTGCTATTTATTCATTAGGATTTATAGATTTTTTCACCTTTATCTTGAGGATGAACCACATTAGCTAGTCCCGAACAAACAAATAATACTGATTTATTCATTAGGATTTATAGATTTTTCCACCTTTATCTTGAGGATGAAACACATTAGTTCTGGACTCTATGCTTTCTTGCTATTTATTCATTAGGTTCCTTGCTATATATTCATTAGGATTTATAGATTTTTTCACCTTTATCTTGAGGATGAACCACATTAGCTAGTCCCGAACAAACAAATAATACTGATATGATTAATCAGAAAAACTTACTAATATATATAACTTCATTTTCTGATCCAATTAATCTAAAACTTTCCTTAATAATTAAAATCCATCCATAACCATATACAATTTCATCTTTCATTAATCTAAAACTTTCCTTAATAATTAAAATCCATCCATAACCATATACAATTTCATCTTTCGAAATTGAAAATTGGAAAAAAGCTATGTATACTGTAAAATCCTGTTACAACGGCCCTCCTGGCGCGCACTCTTCATCTTAACTTGCTGGCACATCTGGACCTGGCGGAATCACCGTATTTTCCAGGAATCCAACACGCCTCTGCAAACAATTTTGGTCTCCATTACAGGATTTGTGCCCACCTCGGCGTAGCTCGTAGCTCATACTTTTCTATCAGGCTGTCTCTTATCGCCTTCTTACGGCTCTTCTGTATTACTCCTAATATGTTTACAATCCGGCAATATATCTCTCATTGGTATGATGTTGTAACAGCAACAGTTTTTCTGTTATGAGGGAATGGCCTTCTGTTTTATGTCTCCACGGAGATAACTGTATCTCGACAAATTATATCATCTTAATATAATTACATCATGCTTTTTTCTGTTGAAAAAAAAAAAAAATACTGTAAAATCCTGAATAATGATCCTGAATAATGAAGGATAGAATACAAATATTAAGGAAACATACTACTCTCACTTCTTTTATCCGAGAGGAGGATCCCGATTTTTAACTTGAAATAGAACATATCAGCACAGGAGCTTGTAAGAATAGATTGATCATTATATGGGATGGGCATAACTGAATTTATACGTGTTTATTGGAATATAGTTCAGCAAAAAGATTGACCTGTTGTCGATGACCATAAGGCCTTGTAGCTTAAGAGAATTATATTTATTTTCTTAACCCCTTTATTCTATAGCCTTTTTTTAGTCCATGAACACAAGGCCTTGTACTGTCCTGTTTTTTCTGTAACTATAATCACCCAAATTTTCGCAAGTGCTTTAATAATTGACTTCAATTTTAAAACTGGGTTTTCATCAAATAGGAGGATGGGTTGAGATAAACTGCAATAATTCCAGGCTTCGTGTATGGGGGCTAAAGGCTAGGTTTTTGTGAATATGATATGAAGTCCCTCAGGTAACCTCTCAATGAATCAACGATCAGATGGGATATTGGGTATCTGGTGGATATTAGTGATTGGCTAAAGCTGTTTGTTTGTTCTGACAGTATCACTGAAAACTGTTTGTTATTGACTAAGAGCTTATATCTAAAACTGTTTGCTATGGGCTAAAAGTTCATTTTCCAGAAAACAGGTTAACCACCCAAATCCAAAACTATGAGTGAACTCCCTCATAAACCACGTACAAAATTACTTTAGATAGCCAGGTACTAAATTATTTTAGGTGGCCAGCCCAAGATTACGAATGAACTCCCTCACAGACCACCACTAGGTACTAAATTATTTTAGGTGGCCAGGTTTTGACTGCACTCAATGATGTCACTGCGCAGCTGTACATCAGGGTCTTGAGATAGAATTAACAAAAACTACACTGCCAACCCTGAGTATTTTAGGTTTTTACGTCCTTTAAAAAATAAAAGGAGGGTTGTTGGACAAATCTGCGCTGGTTTTTGCCAACTTCAACCAGTTACACTGAACAAGCCATAACGCACTATAATTGAACTAATTTTTTTATAAATCCTTAAAATTCATCTATAAGCTAATAGAATTTACTGATCAGTAATGCCCTGCTATATTGGCCAAAACTTATGTATTCTGTAAAATCCTTAATAATTCAGAATAAAATACGAATATCAACAAAATATTTTCTTCTCCCAGAGGAGAATCCCGATTACAAACTTCAAATAGAAGATATCAGCACCCGTGCTTGTAAGAATAAATTTGATGGGCTGAGAAGAACTGAATTTATACGCGTTTATTGAAATTCAATACAGCAAAACGTAAGCGCTGTGCCATGATCGCATAAAAGTCTACGCAATCGATGGATTTCTGAAGGTCGAAGATAAAAAAACTTCAAAAGGCTTATACATTTAGAAAGCCTGACCTGATTTTGAGGGTCCTGCTCCAAACTTTTGTGGGTAGGACTCTGCCCCGACGACAGAAAGAGGGTGTCGACAATTCTGGCACAGCCATTTCGGGATGCTCGGGTCGACGACGAAAGGGCCACTGGATTTCTCTCTGTCGTCTTTCATTTTGACGCAAAGGTCTTCAGTTATAGTGCCAAGATGCGCAAGACGTCCAGCGAGCAATAATCTAGAGAAAACATGCGCACATCTCAGGGTGAAGTGGCATACTGTCTAAAAACAATATGCACCACCCCGTCTCGGTACGTTCAAAACCCCGTCTATATAGCGACATTCGACGAGAGTAACTACTTTCTGTTTCAGGTATATACCTTTTTAAATGTAATGTATATAGTATGAAATGTTTTAATAGTTTTTAAACTAGCATACCCACATTACATAGTATAAATGGTATGAAATGTTTTAGTAGTATTTCTTCAAACCGGCGTACCCCCAAGGGCAAAGGAAACGCCAAAGTGAATAAGGATATATTATTTGAAGATAATTAAGGATGGTTAATAGTTCAGGAGAATGTGTTGGATGGCTTATGGATAGTTGATAGAAGATTTATTGAATTCGGTTTTAAATGGTTAACCGTTGGTTTCTAAATGTATATGGAAAAACTTTCCAAGAGAAAGGATGTTCTCGCTTTTAAATAATATCAATTCAAGATTGAACACAAAGACTAGTTGTGTCATTTATTCTCGTGACAAATGGATATAAAAACATAAACCAGATAATAGTGTTGATTATTGTTTAAAAAACAAATTTTTAATGGAATATTGATGTTTTGATCACCATTTCATTATTTAAAGTTGGAAATGTATGATGAATTTAAAAAAAAATGAATAGTCTTCACCAAGCTTCCATTTAATTTTTCTAGATTCCAATAGTTTGAGGAGATGTAGCAATGGATTGTTAGATTACGAATAAAGAGGTGGTGGTGATATTTTTTTAAGAACATCAATGAATACTTGTGTTTACCAAATATGTGATGTTTATGTTGTTTCCATGTGGATCTAGCATGTGAAGTCCATGTCACCTCTTAGTCTACATTAAAGACAATATAATTATACATGAAACATTTGTGGGCTAGAAGGAACTTGTCTACTTTAGTTTTCACCAACTGGGAAAAATGAATTGTTTTGTCTCTATGTATAAATGGTAGATTTTAAATCTAGAATGGAAACTCTTTATCATCTCTCACATCAATATTTTTCCTAATACTATTACTACTCCAATAATCTTACTTGTTGATGTGGACAATTACTATGCTACTTAACCTATAACCTATAAAAGAAAAAATGTGCAAAGTCAAGTATAAACTTGTTGTAAGAGGGTAGACGAGCATACATCAAAAGGGGTTGAACCCTAAAACAACTTGAAATATGCTATAAAAAAAGATGAAATAATCAAAACAATAAGAAACAAGAAAAATCTATATGAAATGTGAAACACTAAGAGGGGGCATTGATCACACAAAGCAAGGATATGTTGAGAAATGCATGAAATTTACTAAATATTCTTTGTGTGGAAAAAGTTAAACAAAAGCATGCTACCAACACTCTAAAAAAAATATAAATCTTGAACTATTTCTAACGCCCTATAATGAGTTGTTAAACATTCACTTTCCTTCCCCTTATATAGAATTTTTATTATTTCAAAGAATGAGATGCTTATGGTAGATGTGGGATGTTTATGATGGATGTCCACTTGATTGTCTTTATAATATTTATAAATATCCATTTACAATTTAAAAAAATAATAATAGCAAGAAGAATTGGGGAACCCTAATACCTTCAAACAATATGTCACATGTTGTACTTTGTATCTAATGGTGTGAGTTTCTCTATTGAAAACTTACACTATGTGGTCAACCAAATAGAAAATTTGTGGTGATTGTTTTATACATCTTTTAACAATGTCATGGGACACAATGCACTCTTATATTATTTTTCATTGTGATATTGAGTTAAGGAAATAACACCAAAACAACACTAATGGAGGGATAGGTAAACTTCATTTTAATGTTTATCCTTCAAATGTTAGCAAGATAACAGTTAATTTAAAATAATGAGAACAAGGATATTTTCAAAGAGACGCCATCTAAAAATAAAATTGTGGATAGAGATTTGAGTTGACATTGGTTAAGTTGTACGTGTTTGAATGTGTGAGTGATAGACACTCTATATCATAGATTGGATAATGGATGTAGGAGATCACATTTTGACTAGCAGATGAATTTATGAAATATATGAATACACACTAAATTATTATGATTTCTTGTTTGTAGACAAAAAATACACTAAAATTGCAAATAAAAAAACAATTGCCACTTGTACCAACTCCCATAGATTTATAAGGAAAAAATGCACCTTTCCATGGGAAACTTTTTTTAGGATCTAATTATTTCATTTCATGGGTTTATATTTCCATCTACATTGTCACATGACTCTTTCTTTTCATTTGAAATCATTAGGCATTTTGAAAGACATGTCTTTGATGCATGATTGTTGGTAGCTCATTTTACAAAGTGAATAAATTTAAGTAAGCTACAACCAAGTATCAATGTAAGAAACTTAGGAACTTGATCGCTTCCCAAAATATAGCATGTAGTTCCTATAGTAATACATACAAATAAAAACATAGTGAGAAGTTGAGAACTTATCCAATTGTGAGGAATTTCAATACAATTCTTATTAAATTGCATGTGTAATGGAGGTTTCAACAAACCATGATCCATTAATTGATGTACATCTTCCCTTTTTCCATAAGTATGTTTCCATCAAACCTATTATCAATTCCTTAAATTCTCACTAGGACTTGGTTTCAAATTATGTATGTTTGTTGTTTAACTTTGATGTCATAGTCTATCACGTTTTATAGTTTCTCGCCTATAACATTTAGGTTCAAGCACACTATCAAGTACTCAGGTGCACACTAACTACCTTGGTTGGAGCTTCTAGGTCCATTTTCTTGTATGCACCTCTTTGTTGATTTGTTTTTCAGCTTGTTTGGAAAGGTTCTTATTTTTAATGGCTAAAGCAATCCATTTTGTTCCAATTCGAGGGTGTGTTTGGAGGTGGAAATGGAGCACACATTAATATTAAAATTTTATTATATTCATGGAATGCTACACTTTAATGTAAGAGAATTTAAGTCAACTTCACCATTCTATTCTTCTCAATCATCATTTGAAAACCCAAAATCACTTTACATAATTTTTAATGTGAAGTGGATCTAAATTAAGTTGAAAATGGACAATTATAATCTTGAAGTCAATACCAAAATAAAGAAACTTCTACACAACATGACCCCATACAATATGAATTTATCTTATTTTCTTATATTTAAACCAAGTTCACATTTAAGAATATTTTCCAATGTATTATATAAATCCCATAGATTAATGGCAAAGTGCTACCAAATAGCCATGGAGACATAAATAGAGACATTTTTTCACTACAAGGTGAATTCAATTATTTATAGCAATCATAAAACACACTTATATAAAATCACATGATACAACTATATAATCTCAATTATTCCCCCCCATTATAAATCTAATCATTGCAATATATTGCACAACCAACAATAACACAAAGTTGCAAGGCTGCAAATCCTTAAAAGAAAAACTCAATAATATAAATCACATGCCATTCGTATTTAGACAATAATGAAAAAATGAAATTGAATTCACATCATCCTTCAATGGATTTTTTATGTCTTCTTTGTTGTGCCTTTATAGGGTGAGATGCTTTAGTGCATTGGGGAGTAGGAGCTCTTATAGAATACACTGATAACACCATAAAAGACATTTCAATGTGAATACAAATTATTTATGATCATCATATAAATGAATAATTTATTAGATAAATAAAATAAGAGGACAAAATATCTTAACTTGGGGTAGGATTTCCTTTAAGGTATCTTACAGGAAGTGTTGAAAAGTTCTTGTCAAATATAAACGTTCCAAATTTGATTCAATTCTCTATAGATATGAAGACATGAAGAGAAATGGAGATTCCTCTATGCTCAAATTCTCAACTCACCCTCTCTCCCTTTCTCCTTTTCTGCAATGTCAACCCAAATCTATATCCACTCTCTCTTGCAATGATGGAGAAAATAAACTTTGACCTTTTGATGTTGCATTCATCATATTTGAAGGATTTTCATTTGTTCAACTACATTTTTCAAATTTTATTACATTAAAAAAGATTGGCATTTCACTTATAAAATCATAAGACAATGGGTGTAGTATGTGACCTCTAAGAATGTTGAAAGCTTGACTCTCTATGGTTCCCCTTTGGTATTCCCAATAGAGAAAATCCTACCTCATTCCCTTTTCTATTGTACTTGTCTCACTATGCTCACACTTGATAATTACATTCTTACCTCTATTCCAACCCATTTTGTAAATTCAACCGTCCTTCAACTTTCTCCCTCCTAGACATGTAGTTCACAAATGACTCTTTATCCCACTTTATCTCTCATAACCCATTTCTTGACAATCTTGGGATATTCCACTACATTAGCTTAACAAATCCTGATATCTCTCCTCCCAACCTAGAGATCCTACTTAACTAAGTTTGATCACATTCACTTGATATTAAGGACTAGTTGTGCCATTAACTCTATTCCCAACCAACTTATTGTTGCATACATCCTTTCTCAACCAACCGATGGGATCCCCATTCTACAATCTTAAATTAGAGCAAGTAGCCACATCTAGGGCCTTAAAATTTTATCCATCTAGGGACTAGTCTCCTAAATATGCCCAAAACCATTGAAATGCATGCATTGGTGCATAAAAAAAATACAATAGAATTAAACAAACATGAAATAATGTGAATTCATAGGAAAAAATAGTCATGTTCCTAATTAAACACACTCACACACAACATACGTAACACATGTATTTCCATAAGTAGATATCCAAAAAGATCTAAAACCCTTACCATGTAAGAGAAGATAAGTTTAAGAAATTTGTCACATATAAGTAATATTCCATTTTACTATAAAAATATAGTACATGAGTTAACCTCGAGTGCAATTATGATTACACCAAAATGAAGGAAACAAGCTACATAGTAGCAAGTACCTCCCCTTAGTTTAAATGTAGTTAAATTAAAGTAAAAGATGTTTAAATACAATTAAATTAAAGTAAAAGACTATGAAGATTTGGCAAAATGGAAGCCTAGATAAGTGCATGACGCTTAGTTTAAATATAGTTAATTAAAGTAAAAGACTGGAGATTTGACAAAATGGAAGCCTATATAAGTGCATAAGTGCATGCTAGAAACCAAAACTAGAAGAAAAAAAAGGAAAAAATCGAAAACAAGAAATTAATAAAATTAATAAAATAATTGGGGATATAATTAACTATATAAAATCAAAATATATAGTAATGTCTTATATTTTTTAAGATTAAAAATAAATATTCAAGAATATTATTTTATGATTTTAAAAAGCACCCTAATCATGGTTAAAAAAAATGTGGTTGCATTATGGTAGGGAATTTAACCTTTATGAAATATCTATAGAATATTTTTAATAATAATTATGAAATAGGGGTTGAAATTTTTCTTTACTTATAATGCTAATTTTTTTTTTGTCCCTCTTTGTCTCTCTATATATATAATGTATTTAATTTTCATATTTTGAAATAAAAAAAATGTGCTTTAAAATAATTATTTTGATGTTTATAATGATTGCATCAATCATTTAATTTATATAATACTTTACTTTGTATTAAAAAAATAAAAATACATTTTTAAAATCCTATAAACAATTTAGCCTATTCCATTAAAAAATTTATAAATATTTTAAAATATCAAAATTATTTATTAAAAATTTTATATTCGCATTCTTACTTAAACCATTCAACTTTATAATGCAAATTGTGCTCAGGAAACCATAGGTCAAATATTCTCCAAAAATTACAAAATCCACAAGAATATTATTGTTCAATTTAATACACGAAGCGAGTGATCCAATAACTTCGTTTTGGCGGTGAGTTGAATGGACGTTGATAGCCAGTCACGTGATCGTGATTCGTTGTATGGACGTTGATAGCTAGTCATGTGATCGTGATTCTCTTTGATGCAGCGGTGTGTCGTTCTAGATCATCCTCACCGTGATTTGTTTAATGTCTGCCGTCGAAATAATTTATTCGTTGATCTTCTCATGGTTCATAAATGTCTATCTTCTCTTTAGCTTTTCAGTAGAAATGCATATTGGTATCGGCAAACCTAGCCCTATCAACTTGGAAAAATTGATGTTACAAATAGTGATTTAATGTCATTATGTAGAAGAAGAAAAAGAAATTATTTTAACATTTACGAGGCTAAAGATAGTCTATGGGACAGATTGCTTCTTCATCTGCTTGATGTATTCGGCCCTTTTTTGTGAAGCTTCACAATAAATGCTCTCATCTTCTCGACAAACCCCTCGTTAAATAGATTATCCCAAGAGCTAGCTGCCAACGTATCTGGATAACTTTCCCTGTTGTCTTTGAAGGCCTCACATTCTAAAATGAAATGTTTTTCTGTTTCCACTTTTCCGGAAGAACAAAAAATGCATACTCTTTCCTCCCACACTCCTTTGGCCTTTTCCAGCGCCCTGTTTCACAACGGAGTTGATGAGAATTAGTCCTTAACTGAGCAATAAGAATTTTGGCTCTCCAAGAGATATTGGCCTCTATGTATGCTTTTGGTTAATGATTATGAGTGGGATTAAACACTTCAATATAGTATTTTTTCTTTCTTCCTAGCGCCTTCTCCCAAGTACATTTGTGGAACTTTTCCATAACAAAAGCTTTTATCTCTTTGTTGTTTATGGGGCACACGTTCAAGCAAATATCCCATTTACTAAACCATTTACTAAACCGTTGTATAACCAAAGATTTGATAGTACAACCAATCACAAATTTTGTGGTACAATGTAATCATTGTAAAATAAGAAGTGAGCCCATCAAAATTGAAATAAATATAGTAAAATATTATAAAAAAATAATAAAATTCAATTTCTAATGTTTAACTATGGACAAAAGTGCAATTTTTTTTGTCAAAACAAACTAATAACTAGTCAAATAGAAAACTCAACCCAATATTTCTGGCCTACGACAGGTATAATAAGTTATAAGCATTTACGCAACTCAGTTTAATTTAATTACTCCCCGATATATAATTGTGACACAAGCCGTGTGAGTATTATTAACATAAGATTCTTGAAGCAATCTAACTCGTGATATTCAATATCTGCTAGTGATGTTCCAGCATGTGGGAGTGTTATTATTTATCTTATTTTATTTTGTTGTGGTGCTTCCAGGGAGTGGTAGAAAGTGGTGCATGAAAGAGACGGAGGAGGTGGATGCAACAACCATCTAAGTTTCTGTTAGGATATTCCGACACATAGGAAATAGTTAAGTACAACTAGACCTGTAGAGTTAGGTAAAGTGTGTTTCTTTACCGTTGTACATTTTGTAACTTACAATCCGACGGTCACGATATGTAGTGATCCGACGGTTCATTCTCTCCTCGATATTACCGACACTCGATCCGTGGCTTGACTCCCGATTGGTCCATGAATTCTATTTAAAGCGCATGGAGGGTCATTTGTAGGGTAATCTGTGCATGAGAGAAACATATGTAAATTTTCATTCTTTTATTAATAAATTGCCTGAAGTGGCCGCGTTGGCTCAGGCCGTGGACTGTTTCCCTCTTTGAGGGTTTTAACCACGTCAAAATACTGGTGTATTGATCTGCGATCTGGTTGTGAGCGGTGTCCTTTTGGTGTTCTGTCTGAGGAATTTACCCTGTATATTCCTACATGGTATCAGAGCTATTTGAGGGCCGCGTCCGTTGGTGATCCAAATCTGAAGCCGGTAGAACTGCATCCGACTGCCGTTTCCTAGATCTGTTGTTTCTGACTGCTTTCGGGCCGAGAGGACTGCTCTGTTGTGTTGGGAGCATTTGTTCCAGTGAGGAACCCATTTCGTTTCACGCGAAAAGCTTTCCGGTAGCCCTAGCTGCGTCATTTTTAAGATCTGGAGGTATACAGTGTTTATTTGCAGTTTACTGTTATTTTCTCTCTGTTTATTTCGGTTTCGGTTTATTTAGCCTTTTTTATCACCGGATCTATACCTTTCATTTCTGCGTATGCTCTTTGCCCTGCGACTCTGTGCGATCTGGGCAAATCAGAAACAGAAAGGAAAGATTTTTCTCATGCGTATGCTCTTTTCCCTGCGCCTTAGGGTGATCTCGGAAAATCAGAAACATTGAGGAAAATATTTAGTTTCCGGCCAAAGCTAACTTTGAGCCGCAAGGTTCATTTTTTTTTAAATATTTAGTTTTTCGGCTAAAGCTAACTTCGAGCCATAAGGTTCGTTTTCTTTGCATGTCCGTGTTGGGTTTTGTGTTTTTTGTTTTGTAGGGAAAAAGAGCTTTCTCAAAGCAAGCACGCAACCCAAAGCACCCCCCCCCCCCCCCTCTCTCTCTCTCAAAATTTTTTGTATAGATCAATTGGTTCAAAGCTATTTTAAGAAAGTATAGGTCTTGGGTTCAAGTCGCCATTTTGTGGGGGCGGACTTTTTCATTTCCGCACATTCCCGCACTTCGTCGACAACTTCAACAACTTTTTTTCAAAAAGCCATAACTTCTTCATCCGGAAGCCGTTTTCAGAGCTGTTTTTTTTAAACCAACCTAATTTTTCGAGATCTATCCATTGGAATACTTACTTTCAGCATCTTTAGCTTCAGTTTCCATTGAAATGGAAAGTCAATACCAAGTTACCCTTGACAGCACCAACTACTTCCAATGGTTGGCTTACATTGATGATTTACTTAGAAGTAAAGGTCTCTACAGAATAGCCTCAGGCCAAGAAAAGAAACCGAAGGATGAAGATAAGGCTGCTAAATGGGAAAATAGACAAGATCAAGCACGTGGATTGATAGGGATGTCTATTTCTCCAGATCTTAGATTCCATATTGCAGAAATTGATTCTCTGATGAAGCAATGAAACAAATCAATAAAGTTTTTGGGATTAAAAATGAAATTAGAGCCCATCAACTTGAAAATGAGTTGCTTA